>GL876966.1:3917614-3949661 GCA_000193285.1 Magnaporthiopsis poae ATCC 64411
TGTCGACGAACGGCCGCTTGCCCGCGTGGTTGGCCGCAAAAGATATGTGGCCAGGTGGGTGCCAATCCCTGGTCGCCACGCGGAGCACCAGGCCCGGCGCCGAGAGCAGCTGGTTGACCACGGGTGCGATGTCCCTGCCGTGCGCCACTGCGAGCGAGCCATTCTGTGAAGGGAGGGTGCGCGTTGGTCAGCTCAATGTGATCAGATGTCGCCTCTCGAGCCTCCTCTCGTTTGTAAAGGAGCAAACACTCCGGTCAGCTCAACCCAGGGGCCCCAGCCGCTCAGCTCAGGATGCAGCTAGCTAGCCTGGGAGAGGCAGCACCCGGATCGGATCCCTGCCCAGCGGGACCGACTGCAGCTGGGCGATCTCGACCAAGGCCAAGGTGCATGTGGCTTGAGCCTGCATGGACGAGCTCAACCGGGCACCATCATCCCATGCCCATCTCCAATCGCATCCGCAGGTAGCATGGGATCGTGATGGTAGTCCAGTGGGTAGTCGTAATCGAGGGCTGCACTTGTCGCTTTCGGCGGGAGTCCCAAGAAAAAAGAAATTTCCCAAAAAAAAAAAAAAAAACAACGCGCCAAACAAACGGCTGCCGCAATTGGGCAAGACTCACCGGCGGGCAAAAGTCTTCCTGGAAGTCCACCACCAGGAGAGCTGGCCTAAACGTTGCGTCGGCCATGGCTGTGGCCGAGACCGTGTCAACCGATCAAGAGCCAACGAGGTTGAGATTATGTGGTAAAAATTCGTAAAAATGGCCGGCGGGCGAGAAAACACACGGATGGACCTCGTGCCAAAATGTCCGATGGCGGTTGATCTGGGATCAGACTTCCTCCCGGACGTTTCAAACACGCGTCGTTTCGATTTTTTTGAGCACTGAGTTGAGTGCTCAGATCCAGTTGCTGAGCGAGGGGTGCAAGCAACAACCTCAAGGCCTGGGCAGGCTCAACTCTCTTGGGGGCCCTTCCTTGGAACGCTGTTGGTATGGATTGAGATGTTTCCGGGTTGATAAGAGTACTGGCCTCACATTGGCTGGAGATGCGGGATGAGAGAAAAAAAAGTCTCTGCCCGAGATAAGGCACAGAGTCTCTGGGAACAATAAACTGCCTCACTGCGACTTACCGAGGAAGTGGAGACGCATGTGAGTCTACGGGCTGACTGAGAGGGAACGGAGCAGCCAGGCTGGGTCTGAGGTTGGCGGCGCTTTCCGCTCATTCTGGTGGTTGCCGGGCCTTGACAATGGAGCACAAGAGTCAGCCGTCTCTTCAGGTGGCGCACAGCAAAGTATTGGGGGCTTCAATCGGAGCCCACACAGCCTGGATGGATGGCGCGGCTGGCGTTTGGCACTCACGGTTGCCTTGCAAAGGCTGACTGAAATGCTGTGGCTCCACGCCGCCATGAGAGAATCGAATCTGATCCAATCCCCGATAGGCAAACAATATTCGAACACGGCCAACCATGCACAGGACTGCACTACAGGTACACTGTGTCGTCTCTTCCGAAAACCTCCGATTGATCAATGTGCTGTACCGCCTGCTGCAAGTCGCCATTTGTGATGTTGTTTATGGTTGGCCAGCCGTCATCCCACAGTGCCGTGTCTGTCTGCAAGGCACTCCCCCGTAAGAACATGAAATTGACGTGAAATGAAAATCCAGGCTTTGCCAAATGCCAAGACGGGCGATCCTCGTTTTTTCCTTGTATGTACCTAATTTCCCCATTGAAACCTGCTGGCTGGCTGTCTTCCTGTCGGGACATCAACCTTGGTTCAGCGAATTTCGAAGACGTCCATTGGAGTATTCCATCATGCCCGCAGCGGGCTTGACAATCACGAATTCCTTCAACCCAGCACCTGTGCCGCACTGGTCACTATTGGTGCGCTATGAAGGAGCTAGGACGCGTCGATGACGACATTACGAACGCCCCGTTTATCTATGCCGTTTGGACTTGTGCAGGTTTGAGACTAGGAGTTGGGGTCTGCGCGTCTTCTTTTTTTCTTTTCTTTTTTTTTTCCCCTTTTGTCGGAGCGCCTCCGGTGGCATCCATATTCCTGCACGAGATCCATTCGCTCCTCTGCCGGTGTAAACATCGCTTGTTTATCCGTGCTATCAGGATGGTGCGCTGACGGGAATTGGGGTCGGGGCCGCTGGATGCACAACTGTGCCCCCGCGCCACAATTGGCACCCCTTGATGGGGTTGCATCCAGGCACAAGTCGCAGCCATCACTCATCGTCTGATATCAGATGTGTGCAACCGCCCGAGGCAAGGCGCGGGATCACCGTCGATGTCCTTCCTTGTGTGCATAACATCGCCCCTAGCCACTGGCCACCAGAGATCGCCAGGTACCCCGGTCGACGTTTTCATTCTCATCAACGGTGCACTTTAGGGGCACCTTCTGGAATGCCTTCTCCAAGTCTTGGGGCCATAAAAAAAGAGCCAGATAATGATAAACCGACTCGTGACAGATTGGCTCGGTATGGATTTCCGAGCGGCAAGGGCCCACCTAGGCGCCGTCCAACCGAAGAAGAAGAGGACGACGAGCGGGAAAAGGGATCACGAAAGTGAGCAGACAAAAGAGGGGGAAGTTCTTCGACATTGGCCAGGCTCTGTGATGGCCGCCATCACGTCCTTGACCGCCTTCCTGCCTGCTGCAGACCGCTCCTACTGGGTGACTTGTCCACCCGTTGGGGTACGGCGTGCAAGGGTTGCTGGCAGTGTCAAGATAACCCCAGTGGCTTGCTCTGCCAGCTGTAGATGGACAGGGTTGGACGGTGAAGGCGCTATCCGTCGCACTGGAGTGGCTTATTGCGGGTGGGGTCGCAAGGCAGTGCCAGGGGCATGGGATCCAAATTCCCAGTTGCCAGCTGCTCCTTTCCAGACGTCAGAATAAAAAAAAGTAAAAAAAAAAAAATTGCGCGTCTCCAATTTCGAGCCCCGTCGCAATAGAAGCGGGAATGGAGGGGACAAGAAATCGATTTAAAAATCGCGACCAGCTTCCGGTGACGATACCCCCTGTCAGGATCCGCCTCCTCTCCTTTCGTTCTAGTCCGTTGTTGGCTTCCAGTCTCCATTCATTCCCTTTTTCCATGTTCTGTTGATTTTCTCTAGACACCGTCACCTTTTTTCTGTTCTTTCCTTGCTGTCCCTTCTGCCATTGGCGTCGGGAGAGGTTGGTGAGTTTTGGTGCGGACTACCTAGACTTGCAGCTTCCTCGAGACGGACCAGTTTCCCAACAAAGAAAGCCTCGCCCCATACACCACCCTTCCCGCCATCCCATCTTCCGAGACCCGTCGGATTTGCGGAAACCTTGGGCGGTCATCGAACGAACGAAAGAAAAAAAAAAAAGACCGGCGTTCAACACTGCCTACACCCACCGCTCCGGAACCTCCTGCTAGTTAGTCCGATCAAGCCATCCTCGCAGACGGCAGACAACAGCAAACGCGAGCCGCCCTGCTCGAAACAAAGGCGCACCCCTCGAGGTGCCCTCCTAAACAGGTATGTCCGCATAAAGTCTGGCAGGAGATCGGGCTGGGCCTCTCGAGGCAGCTCACTCATCCACGGAGCTCCTTCCCTCCACTACGTATCCCGCCTTCCCCTCCACCTCCCGCGCTGGCACTTCCAACTACCCCCGCCACCGCTGCGCGGCAGTATCACCCCGAGCATTGTCCGCATTGGAAGCTGCCACCAGGCGAGACGATGCTGTCTTTCCTCCTTTCCGCGAGACGAAGGGTTTCCTTTGCTCTGCCAAACATAGACCTCCCACGAGATCAGCACCGCTCACCAGCCGCCTCAGCAGATATAGAGGTCGCCGACCTCGCCCTCGCCCACCCCGTCCACAGCCGATGGTCCCCGGCCGCCGCCGACGACTCCTCGCCCTGGGCCTTCAACATGATTGCCTCATCCCTCATCCCCTCGCGGTTTAGGGGCGAGCAGCCAGCCTCGCAGGCTGCTGCTCCGTCCCGCCTCAACAAGAAGGTCACGCCCGTGCTCCAGTTCCTGGCTAGCATCACGTCGGCACACCCGATACACACGGTCGTCATTGTGGCTCTGCTTGCGAGCTCCACCTACATCGGACTGCTCGAGGAAAGCCTGTTCGATTCCAGCTGGAGCGTCCGCCGCGCCGACTGGGACTCCCTGACAGAGGGCAGCCGCAGTCTCCGCGCCGGGCCCGACACGGCATGGAAGTGGCAGTCGCACGACCTGCCGGAGAACGCGCCTGTCGCGGGCGCCGACCACAAGGCGCTGCTGACCCTGATCTTCCCCGAGTCCCTGTCCAACGATGCCCCCAAGACGGCGCCCCTCTTCAACGCCGTGCCGACTCCGGAGAACCTCTCGGTCACGCCGCTGCCCTCAACCTCGAACCCGCTCACGGCCTACTCGCAAGACTCGGCCCTCGCCTTTGCGATGCCCTACGACCAGGCGCCCCGCTTCCTGACGGCCGCCCAGGAGATCCCCAACGACATTCCCGACCAGGAGACGCGCGAGTCCTCGGCCTACGGGCGCGAGAAGAAGATCTGGATCATGAAGGCCGCGCGGGTGCACACTAGGAGCAGCATCGTGCGGTGGATCCAGAACTCTTGGGTTGAGTTCATCGACGTGCTGAAAAATGCCGAAACTCTGGACATCATCATCATGGTGCTCGGGTACCTGTCCATGCACCTCACGTTCGTTTCGCTTTTCCTGTCAATGCGCAGGATGGGATCAAACTTTTGGCTGGCCGCCAACACTCTGTTTTCGTCCGTGTTCTCCTTCCTCTTTGGCCTCCTCGTGACCACAAAGCTGGGCGTGCCAATCACCATGGTGCTGCTCTCCGAGGGCCTGCCCTTCCTCGTCGTCACCATCGGGTTCGAGAAGAACATCGTCCTGACCCGCGCCGTCCTGTCGCACGCCATCGAGCACAGGCGCCCGGGCGCTGTTAAGCAGTCCGGCAAGGGCCCTGGCGACCAGAGATCAGACCGCGGCACCGCCACCCCCAATGAGGCCGCCTCCCACTCGGTCATCCAGTACGCCATCCAGGCCGCCATAAAGGAGAAGGCCTATGGCATCGTCAAGGACTATGTCATAGAGATCCTCATCCTCGTGGTCGGAGCAGCGTCTGGCGTCCAGGGCGGCCTTCAACAGTTTTGCTTCCTGGCGGCGTGGATCCTCTTTTTCGACTGCATTCTGCTCTTCTCCTTCTACACGGCCATCCTGTACATCAAGCTCGAGATCAACAGGATCAAGCGCCACGTCCAGATGCGCAGGGCCCTGCAGGACGACGGCCTCAGCCGTCGCGTTGCCGAGAACGTCGCAAAGAGCAACCACTGGCCCGAGGGCAAGGGCTCCAGCACCTCCCTCTTTGGCAAGCAGATCAAGAGCACGAGCGTCCCCAAGTTCAAGGGCCTGATGGTGTCGGGCTTCATCGTCATCAACCTGCTCAATCTCTGCACCATCCCCTTCCGCAGCACCCACTCCCTGTCGTCGCTCTCGTCGTGGGCCGGCGGGCTCGGCGGCGTGCTCAACTCACCGCCTGTCGATCCCTTCAAGGTCGCGTCCAACGGGCTTGACACCATCCTGGGCCAGGCCAAGGCCACCAACACCGAGACCATCGTCACCATCCTGACCCCCATCAAGTACGAGCTCGAGTACCCCTCCATCCACTACGCCCTACCTCCCAAGTCGGCCGTCCCCTCGGACGATGACCTGGGCTACGGCATGGGCGGCCGCATGGTCGGTGGCATCCTGAAGAGTCTCGAAGACCCCGTCCTCTCCAAGTGGATCGTCATCGCCCTCGCCATGAGCGTTGCCCTGAATGGCTACCTTTTCAATGCCGCCCGCATGGGCATTAAGGACCCCAACCTTCCCGACCATCCCATTAACCCTAAAGAGCTTGCCGATGCTCAGAAGTTCAACGAAACCGACACGGCCACCCTGCCGCTGGGCGAGTACCAGCCTCCTACGGAGCCGCCTACGCCTAGGAGGCTTCCAAGCCCTCCGGCTATGGACTACGAGAGCGATGCCGGCCGGCCTGAGACGCACAGGTCCCCCGACCCCCCTGCTGTGCCCCGCACCGCTGCCGAGATCGAGAAGATCCTCAAGGAGAAGCGCGTCTACGAGCTGTCGGACGAGGAGATCGTTGCCCTCTCGCTCAAGGGCAAAGTGCCGGGTTACTCTCTCGAGAGGAGTCTCAAGGACTGCACTCGCGCCGTCAAGGTCCGCCGTAGCATCATCGCGAGGACCAAGGTCACCCAAGAGCTCACTGGGCTCCTGGACAGGTCGAAGCTGCCCTACAAGAACTATAACTGGGAGCAGGTCCTCGGCGCCTGCTGTGAGAACGTAATCGGGTACATGCCCCTACCTGTCGGTGTCGCGGGTCCCCTCGTGGTTGACGGCCAGAGCTACTTCATCCCCATGGCCACGACCGAGGGCGTGCTTGTCGCCAGCGCCAGCCGTGGCTGCAAGGCCATCAACGCCGGCGGCGGTGCTGTCACCGTGCTTACTGGAGACGGCATGACACGTGGCCCTGCCGTCGGGTTCGAGACGCTGGAGCGCGCCGGTGCCGCCAAGCTTTGGCTCGATTCGGACGCCGGTCAGAACATGATGAAGCGCGCGTTCAACTCCACCAGCCGGTTTGCCCGCCTCGAGAGCATGAAGACGGCCATCGCGGGCACCAACCTGTACATCCGATTCAAGACCACGACCGGCGACGCAATGGGAATGAACATGATCTCCAAGGGCGTCGAGCACGCCCTCAGCGTCATGGCTACCGAGGGCGGCTTCGACGACATGGCGATCCTGACGGTCAGCGGCAACTACTGTACGGACAAGAAGCCGGCTGCCATCAACTGGATCGACGGACGCGGCAAGAGCGTGGTGGCCGAGGCCATCATCCCAGCCGACATTGTCCGTAGCGTTCTCAAGATCGACGTGGACTCGCTGGTTGAGATGAACATCTCCAAGAACCTGATCGGATCGGCCATGGCCGGCGCCATGGGTGGTTTCAACGCGCACGCGGCCAACATCGTTGCCGCCGTCTTTCTGGCGACCGGACAAGACCCGGCGCAGGTTGTTGAGAGTGCCAACTGCATCACAATCATGCGAAAGTGAGTTTTGCTCTTGATTTAATTTTTGCGTCTCTTTTCTTTCTCTTGACACATTTGTACTAACGAGTCTTAATCGCTTCCTCCCCTAGCCTGCGCGGAGCTCTGCAAATCTCGGTCTCTATGCCTTCCATCGAAGTCGGCACGCTCGGTGGTGGCACCATCTTGGAGCCACAGGCGGCCATGCTCGATATGCTGGGCGTGCGCGGCCCGCACCCCACCAGTCCCGGCGAGAACGCTCGGAGACTTGCGCGGGTAGTGGCAGCGGCGGTTCTCGCCGGCGAGCTGTCTCTTTGCAGCGCCCTGGCTGCTGGCCACCTGGTCAAGGCCCACATGCAGCACAACCGCTCTGCGCCGCCCACCAGGAGTACAACCCCGGCTCCGCCCGGCAGTGGACCTTCTGTTGGAGCCAACGGCAGCTTGACTCCTGGAGGCCTGGCCATGACATCGGCCGCGGGGGGTCTGCGGGGCTCGATGAGCTCAGCCAGCCTCGAAAGGGCCGCGGCCGCTGGTCGGTGATGCGTTGGCGATGCGGTGAAGAAGTGGGCGGCAACGAACTAGGGTCTGCTTTAATTCAGGGCACCCGGTTGTATATACAAACAATATGCCGGGGGGCATACCGGTGTTTTGGGGCATAATGCTCACATACCCGCAAAACCAGCACAAGCGATTTGAGCGATTGGGAGGCCTCTGCCGGGCCGCTCACTAACGACGGTCTCAGGACGTCCTCCTAGCGACATGACGTTGTCTTCTTTTAGAGCTTTTACCTCCCTATCGAGGTATTTCAGGTAGATAGCGGCATCCCTGAGCCCTGTTGTGGAGTGGGTACAAGCCCTATACAACAGCAATAATTCTTGTTTTTTTTGGCGTTTACCATCGCGGCCCCGTATACCTACCTTGGGTACTTTGATGCCCATTGGGTGACCTGCTGAGTCGGCTTGGGCCGCAGGGAAAAGAGAGACGGGCCTTGCATGCCGACATCGAGATCCTTTGCGGCCCAATAACCTGGATCCTCGAACGCCACACCATGGAAGATTGAGTTTCACCTCGTTGGGCACACTTGTGCTGCAATGGGATGGCTGTGCGGTGCGGTGCGGTGGGCGCGATACACCGATTTGATTGGCTCGCGATGACCATCTGGATGACCAACCCCCTTGATTACAGCCAAACATCCATGGCAGTAGTCCTGAGGTACCTACTTCTTACGCCTCCGTCCCCCTCTGCAGCCCTCGCGTGCTTTCTCTATTTGCTCTTGTATTTTTTGGTCCCCTCTCGGCGCAAGCATAGAAAGCGGTTCCTGACGTACGTGGCGGCCTCGCAGCGAACAACTTTTCGGGGGCATCGGCATCTCTACCCACTCTAATCCACTGCGCCAAGCCCTGACGCCGGTGCCGCGTGGCTCGCTCGTGGCTCGTGCATGGTGAGTTTGGCGGCGAGGAAATCGACGGCTGCGAGCCCTATGGCTCGTTTGTGACGGACAGACAGATTGGATTGTGAGCTGGCCTTTTCCTTTGTCTCCTGCCTTTTATCGATGGCTTTGTCGCCCCTTTATTACTCATCCGCTTGTAGCCCCATTTCCGCCTCGCAGTTGCCACCTGAGGCCGCCAGGCCGCCACCTTTGGACGCGGACAGCGAACCTCCATCAACCTTGGGCAGGAAGCTAGTGGCAAGCTTGCGCAATGCTATGGATGGTCTCGAAAATATGAATGTGGATCTCATTGTTGTGACTCAAATACCAACTCGTTGTGTTCCCACCGTCTTTGAGGCGATAATACCATTGTCGGGCAGCCACCAGCGGCTTGGGCGGGGAGGCTAGGTATCGCCCCTTTGATCTCCCCGGCAGAAACAGTCATTATCTTTGTTTTTTGTTCTTGCATTTATCTTACGGCCTCACTGCTTTATAAAACGCGACTGTGGCAACGACTGACCCACCGTATACATCGATCGGTCTGCCAGATACGACTCCCGCCGTGGAAGAGGAAATTTTACCGTTGGGCAAGATATACATTCTCTCTACTTCACCATCAACAATCTTTCTCCTGACGAGAATGGATAGCAAGAAAACTCATCCTAGGCGCGTCAACCATCCTGATGGTAGGATATGCACCCTGCAGAGGCAGGATGCGTTCCGGTTCCAGACCAGCAGCCCGAACAAGAAGGCACCAGCGCCAGCACAAACACAGGTCACGGTGCGAACGAGCACAGCCAAGAACCAGTCTGGGGCATCAAACCCGCAAGGAGCACGAGGCAAGGCCGCCGACCAGCCTCCGAAAGATAAATAGTCGAGAGATCGAGGCAAGAAGCTCTTGCTATCCTACACATCTATTCACTGCCATACATACTCTACTGTCATGCATACTTTACTATCTTACATACCTACCTACCTATTTCCTGTCAAATATACATATACCTACTGTACTGTCTATCCAGGTACCACATATCTACATATATATTTCCCGTCTGCATAACTTGGACACCTTCGCCGAGAGGCAAGGATATTATGCGCCGTCGCACGACCGCCGTGATATAGACGCCACCAAGGCGGGCAGCCTGTGGCATGTGCAACGCTTCCATTCGTATCGCTGGCGGAACACGGCATGAGGAGGGGAGCCCCCCGAATGTCGTGGCGGACCGTGTCGCCTCCGCAAGGCGGAGGAGGCAAAACAATGGCCATCTGCCGTAGGCAAGTCACAATGGCACCGCATAGCTATGCAGCCAATGTGCGGTCGTAGGCTTGATAAAGCATGACCCGGACTTCCCGCATCAAGCCCGCTTGGTACCTGGCAGCGACATGCAGCTACCCGGAACCTAGCGCCGCTTGTCCTGTGCCGCATGGCCAAACTTCCTGCTGGAATCTGCAAGGGTCACTTCGCTAAGGAATGAGGCATCCCTCGGGCACCGGTGCTGTTTCTTTTATTCTACTTTCTTGCAAATGCGTCTGAGGGATCCTGAATGTATGCGACGCCTCTTTTTCGCTTCTACTCGTGCCTTTCTCCCGCCCAGGGAAAGCACGCGTTGCCGTCGTCGTTGTCAAGCGCAACGCTAGAGCCAGGTGCCCGGCTGGTTGATCTCCACTGCCGATCCTAGTTCAAGGCGTTTTTTTTTTTTATTACCTGGTCACGCTGGCCTGGCAATTTCGCTCCTCCTCTCCTGTCCAACCGCTCGCTCCTCTTCTTCTCCGTTGGCAGAGGGCGCGAGAGACAGCGAACTACCTGAACCTATCATGGTCATGGGGCGGTGAACTGCATTGCACTGCCTCGCCCCTCTTTCTGAGCGAAGCCCTTTTTTCCCGGATTGGGTCAGTTTTTGTTGGCCTTCTTTTACGTCTCGCCCATTCGTCCGAGGGGTCTCGGCACCCTGTCTTCCGCGTGAGACAAACCAATCATCGAGGTACGTACGACTGCCGCCTTTTTTTCAGCGGCGTTTTTCGCCCGCTGACGACGAGCTCCCTGCCACACCCCACCACAGGCACCTCGCAGAAGCAGACACCTGGATCCTGGAGGTCGTGTGAGGCGAGGCCGGGCCAATTCAGTCCAGTCACCACCATTACCATGTGTTTTGGTAGCAGCAGGTCCAAGAAGACCCACGCCACGGGCAGCAGCGGGAAACATCAGCCGGCTGGGCGTGGAGGGGTCCTCAGGTTCGAGCGGGCGGTGCGCTACGATTTCAGGGCCGGCTTGCCATTCGCCTCGGCACTGTGGATCCCGTCTGAGCCTCCGAGGAGGGATGGGGAGCGAAAGGACGCGGCAGCAGCTGATGCTGTCAGCGACCGCGGCTGATGGCCATTTGTGAGCGTCAAGCATGCCGGCGGCGAGAGAAATTTTTAGAATGGGTTACTGGTTTCTCTGCAGGGAAAAAAAAAAGAAAACAAAGCTGCTGTGAGACTGTACCGCCACATTGTTGGATAATATTTTGATCAGCTGTACCACCATTGGGTATAGTGTTTGGATACCCGATTATCTTACGAGGAGGTCATGCTTACACGATCTCAAGAGTGTCGGCGAAAATGATTACCTAGACATCCTCACCCTCAACCTCTTCCCAGGTGTGTATCTTGGATGGGCGGTAGACAATCCAGTACCACCACAAGCCAATAACCAGAAGTGTCATGAAGATCGCGATGACAAAGTAGATCCAGATGTAGCTGGATACTGACGCTCCTTCCTTCCAGTCAAAAAAGGACATGCTGAAGACGCTCTGGTAGGACAAGTGGCTGAGTCAGCAAAGGGTGATTGCTCCCAACCCCATGGTTTGGGCACGGAAGCACGGAGGCAAGGATGGGAGGGCGGTTATCTTTCGGGCGGCTCGGGGCGGTTTTGTGCTGAGCACTACATATGTCCGCTTATCCTTGCCCCCTGTTTGCCCGCGGTGGCGAGTGTCGATCCTCACCAGTGGCCAGGAGGCTGGTAGCACAGAGGTGGATCGGTGTCACAACCAAGGTAACGAGCGGGGGGAAAGAGACCTAAGACCTACAGCGAGAAATGTCCCGGGTAGGAAAACCATTGTCAAGAGTGCGATCGACCGCATGTGCTGTGAGTCGCGCTTGGCATCGTATGAAATTTCTACGTTGATCTCCCCTTGGGCCTGTGGATATATGCGAGTCTTGTTAGCTCCTGGGTGCCGGCCAAGACGTTTGCTATGTTGCAGGATCTGTGCTTGCCCATTGCGTGGTCATGGCCATTCCGTCGACACGCATTGTGCAGTCTCGGGTCCAGTCCTCGTACTCCTCGCGGATGGACTGGATGCGTTTCCGGATCTTGGTTTCCATCCCGACGGTGCCCCGTTCGGGAGTTTGTTCCCTGCTCTTGAGCAGCGGGGCTTCGAACCTATCGGAATCGGGGTTGATATCGTCCGCGTGCCGAGCCATTTTGGCCAGCTGCGTGTTCCAGCTGATCAGCCCGTTCCGGAGGTACGTAGTATTGAGCCACGCATTGCGCTTGGCGATGTTTTTCTTGTCTGCGTCGACTGCAGCGACGCCGCCGAGCCGACGTTGCTCCGACTCCTGCTGCAGGGTGTTGAGTTCGAAGATACGGGACTCGACGTCGATGATTGTTGCATCGACCAGGGCTTTGTGGCGGCTATACTCCAGCTCCGCAAATATGCCCGGCAGGAGCAGCGGGTGTGCGGCCTCGTGGCTCTGCATCCGGGCCAGCCGCCTAAAAATCTCGTCGCACGCGGAGAGGTGGCAGCCGTAGAAGATGGCGAAGGTCAGACCGCAGTCTGGGAAATATGTGACCGACAGGGCCAGATCGGAGTCCCACGCGTGCGAGGACCGGCAGTTGTAGACCCACGCCGTCTTGCCGTCCATCTCGACGCGGTCGGCTGAGAAAACAGGCACGTCGGCCTGGCTGATGGCGCGTGCTATGGACCCGTGTGTATGCATGCCCTCGGCCACCCGCTTGAAGGTGTCAAGGGAGAAGGGCAAGGTCCGAACGCCACGCCGCCTCGCGGACCTCTCTGCAGCTGCCATAAGCTGATCAACGGCAGCATCAGCAGCATCCTCCTTCGGGACAATGGGGGCCGGCTTGGGTTCCCCGAGGGCGGCCAAGGCTTTAATATGTTCCCTCCGCACGCGATCTTTTTCTCCTAAGGTCTGGCTCTCCATGAACCTGGCCCATTCGTTCGAGGAGGCATTCTGAACGTGCGGGACGGGAACCTCACCCGGACGCTTTGCTAGACTGTGTGGCCAGTGTCAATGGACATGAGCTGGATCGTCGTGTGCATTTGGGACCGGAGTTCCAGAGCGTGGACTTACATCAAGACGAGGCCAGAGTCTTTACCATCGAGCTTTGGCAGGTCCTGAACTCCGGCGGTTAGAGGAACTAGCTCTGCTGGCGACCATGAGGGACAAACGATAGGTGGCGTACTTTGCTCAACCAATCGTTCCATTGGCTGTCAGACCCCAGCGAAGAGTACTCTAGTTTGAACTGTTATTGATGGAGAGAGAAGCTGTCAGTCCTGGGCTGGCTCTTGCTTCCTCGATGTTGGCCGTCGTTCGCACCTTGTGCCCGCTCAGGATTTGGACGACGATGCTGTCTCTCGGCATGTACGTGAAGACGGCGTTGAGATTGTCATCACTGAGTCCGAAATTGTCCCGTGCCCAATCCATCCTTACTTGCTCTTCGATCTTCGAAGGACGGATTTAGATGACCGCAGCTCCTGGTGTTTGGGTCGTTCGTCGTCTCCAAACGTGTGCCTGGGAAGGCATTCGTATTGATTGTTGTTTGATGCATCAGCAGAACCGACGGACCATCAACTAACACAACCCAAGCCCCAGTGCCGGCCACCGTTTGGGCAACGGTGGCGCAGCGGGCTTTGCCGCAACATCGATGTGCTGTTGCAGTCCAATCTCTTTTTGAGAAGGCGGGGCCGAGGGCTGAGAGCCTGTATGGGTTTGGTCGCTATGGAGCCCACTAATAAGTGGAACCTCTGCTCAACTGTCAACCTAAGGATGGCCAACGATCTCCATCGCTCAGTATTTCCCAGTCCTCTCCCAGCACTACTAAGTCCTATCTCTCGATGGGACATGTCACTGTAGCCCCAGCTACAACAACGTTCCTCTTTTGTCTTGGTGTAACGGGTACAACGCTGGTCTTGTCCCGTGACAGGACGAAACATTGTCCCCATTTTTGTCTGATCCCATCGTAACGTGCAGCTCCAAGGGATCGGCGACGCAGCCGCCACACCCATATATGTATGGCCTACGAATTATTGAGTAATGCGGCCACGGTCCACTGCCCACTACATATGCCAGTCTGCAGGCTCAGCCTGCCTGCTCAATTCGCTACTATGCTCCCATGCCCTATCGAACCATGCCTCCTACCTCCCTAATCACCACATACCTATCCAGCGGTATCGACGAGCAAGGGCCATCGCTTCTCGAGCAACCCTAACCTGGCTCATCACACACCGCTATACTCAGCACTATCATGCCTCCACTGCCTCCAGCAGGGCGCTCTTCCAGTGCTTGAGCCTGCAACGCCGACATCGGCGCAAAAGCCCGGGTACCAGCCCCGAATGATGATCTTCATCCTGACTCGGTATAGTAACGAGTTCCGGCTCGTAAGATTCCTGGTTAATTTGTTCGCACAGAGACAGTTCGGCATTGAAGTAGGTCCCGGCGTAGCGCTGAGCATGCGCTATAAAGTAAATCCCGTGCTGAGGCAGGAGTGCGAACGCCAAACACGATCTTTTCAGTGTACCCTTCCTCGCGGCCTTAAAACCTGCAAGTATACCCCTGCCAGGCAGCGCAATCAGCGCGTCGGAAACATCTCTCTTGGATATGGCCGCTGACGGCAAGTGCTGCTACCAATCGGAACTCGAAGCCCTACACCAAAATGGTCTCGTACGAACACTACTGGGAGGTAGGAGAAGTCTAGAGCGGTCGGATTGCTCAACATAGGTTGGGGATGCCGCTGCGGCTGGGGTGCGGTGATGTGTCCCGCGGTGATAGTAGACTCATGTGGTCCAATGCTCTGACCAACAAGGATTCGAGGAACGGGTCATGTTTTTTTCGTCATCTTTTTTTTTTCGTATATACCTCTCCTATATTATCTGTCTGCGGGATAGTATATTTCAAACACCAACTTCGTTGGTAACTTTAGAAATCGGCGACGCCAGTAGCGCTAAAGGACGGGTCATTTCAATCTCTCAGATGGTACAAATATTTAGCCAGGCTGACCTTTGCCTTCGCCCGCCTGCAAGGACATGCACTTTAGTCTCCCTGAAGCGCTGTAAATTCCGGCACAGTCATACTCTCGGTCGCACCGGCGGCCGCCAGTGCCCGCCCTGACCGAAACTCCTGTTCATCGAGCAACCTACGCGCGTTTGCAATCAGCGGCGCCTCGACCGCCCCGGTCGACTCTTAACCCCGGCCAAGGGGCCGGCGCGAGGACGTATGCCGGATCATCTCCCATTGCTCGGTAGCACATGGCTTTGAGCTTGTCCGAGAGCGGCCCGGCCCGAATGCGCTGTCGCGTTGGCGAAATGACTACCAGCATGTCATCTTGAACGAGCTTCATCAGTTCGTGCAGGTAGTCGGTGCAGGCTGGGTGGGCGTGCAGCTTCTCCATATATTTTGATCCGTATATCCGTTTGCAGTCAGTGTTTGGCGTAAAAGCGTGGGAATGTTGTGTCGGAATAGGGTCGCACAAACCTTCGTGACGCTCTCTTTTACCAGAAAGACATACTTCCCACTTCCCCCGGTTATGCCATCTGCGCTGAGCATTTCTTGGATGTCGAAGTATATATCGGTGAGGGACATCGCCAGATAGAGCGCCTGCCTTTCCCTTTTGAACGCTGCCCGGCCTTTGGCACCCCCCAGAAGCCACGCGGCCATCTCGAGAAAAATACAGCCCATGCTCCAGATATCGAAAGCCCGGGCGATCTTTCCGCCATCCATGTCGCACTCTGGCGGCCGGTACGCCGGCGTGCGCGGGAGGTGTTCGTAGGGCACGTTGCTGATCTCTCCGTAGTCAACCGCGATGCCGAAATCCGCTATCATCAGAATGCCCATTGAATCTTTGCTCGAGGCGAACCAGAGAACGTTCTGGGGCTTAAGGTTACCGTGATGCCCAAACCTCTTCTCATCGGGCGAGAGGTTACTAGCGCCTTGCTTGGGCTCGTGGATCGTGTACATGGCGTCAACCAGGCCAGATATTTGCCTGGCGATCCACCGTCTAAACTCGAATGTTCTGGGTGGCGGCCCGATGCTGCGCGACCACCACTGGTCGAGGTCGCCTTCTGCCCAGGGGAAAATGAAGTGGTACGAACCAAGGTGGGTAAAGGTCGACAGAAGCGGGACCAGATGCGAATGCCCGGTTCCGCTAAACCTTTTGAGAAACTCGACTTCGTTGGTATACTCGGCGAGATACTTCCTGCGGATGGACTTGATGGCGAAAAACCGATCGGGCAGGGATGACTATAAAACATGGCATGCCCCATGTAATCCCTCATGCGGTTAGGACATTATCCACCAAGGAGGAAAGGGGAATGGAGGGAGATACGATGAAAGGGATACAATGGGAGCGAGTACCTACCGAGCCTAACAGCGTCCCCAAGCTGTGACAGTCCGGATGGATTCTCACTCTTTTGAGGATTCCATACCCGCCGGTCTCCTGTTCCTCCTTCAATGTCGGCTGGCCGGCGCTGCCGCTCTTTATCGCGACCCAGGGCAGGATCGCGTCTGGAGGTAGATCGTAGTGTGCCGCGTCCCCGCTGATAGATGGGGCAAAATAAGGCAGCACAAACCTCCACTGCGTCGAGACGAACATATTGAGCTCGTGCCGCCGAAAGCACCCCCGCGGCCGAGGGACCGGCTCTTCAGGCAGGACTAGCCCGACGCCGCCCTTACCGCGCCGGGCGGGGCCCACAGTGGGAGCCGGGGTCTCTAGAGGCAGCTCGCGGTCCGAGACGCCCTGCTCGATGAAGTATCGCACCAGGTTGCCCTTACTCTGCATCATCAAGGTGGCAAAGACGCGGAGGTAGCCGGCTCGTTGAGACATGTGCAGCTCCCCGGGCTTCCGCCACCTGACCGAGTCCGCCGCCAGCGTTTCAGTGTCGGCGTCGTCACTCGCGGGCATTATTCTGGAGCAGTAATTCTGTGCGTCTGCTTCGTCAAAACCGCACTCCTCTTGCAGGGCACGGAGCACGCGCTCTCGGGTCACGACTCTGCGGAGCTTGGCATATGGCCACTATGTAGGGGTTCTGGTGAGCATTCCCGCTGTCCCTAGCCGTTTTATTGAAGTATCAAAACGGAGGAAGGGACGTAAAAATCTGACTTGCACGTTCTCATCCGCGTGGGAGACCCCATAACAGTGGAGTAGGTCTTCCAAGCCCATTGGGTCGTCTGGCTCCGGAAACGCCCAATCCTCATCATTGTTGTCGAGCTCATCGCCATCATCGAGCCTGTCCCCATCGGGAGCAGAAGATGCCGTCGAGTGTGCCTCTGGGCTTCTAGGATAGGAGTGCTTCAAGGTCGGATAGCGTGTCAGTATTTCCGGCATTGGGATATAGGGGATTTGGATCGCACTGCAAGCAATGCGCCGTACCATCTCGCGCTGGCGGGTGTTGAAAAGCACACGCTTTGAGCCCGCTAGCCAAGTGACGTACGTGAGTGTGGTTTCGAGTTGTGTCGCGCAGTCGATCGCATTGGAGATGATGAAGGCTGCAGGAGGATGGGCGGGGCTTACGGGCACCACGCGAGAAATTGGAGTCTAGCGGGTCGTCAGAATAGGCCGCACATCATACAGACGGAGAAGAGCAAACGGGATAAGAAAGTGGAAATGGGGCGTGCATGTCCTATATTACCTGGGCGGAACACCACCACTACCCTTCACCACACGCGCTGGAGGCCAAGAGCCGTTCCTTCTTCGTCGTTCGGTGCCACCCGCCGACCCCAAACTTCCGCAGCTGCTGTGGGGCACTAACCACGCCTCTATCTTGCAGCCCTGTTTGCAGCCTTGGGTTGCCACGGTCCCCAGATAAAAAATGCGCAGCACAGCAATTAAGCGGCAGACCACCAACACCGCCACCACAGTCGAATACCTAGAGCTTTAATTTTCGTAGGGATAAGGAAGGTGCGGACATTCCTTTCCTAACAATTTGCGTCTGATTTGATATTGATTAAGTTCGTGGGGTCGATTTTGGTAGGAATAACAAAGAGCGTACCTCCTGATAGCTAAACTGCTCTAGTGTGCTGCGTGGGCGTGGTCACCACTACAATAGCAGCAGGTGCTTGGAACTGCATGGCGGGCCCTCTGGCATCGAGTGGGGTGGACCGCGGCGTCAAAGACAGTGTTGCTTAAACGGGATTAGGGTACCTGCCTACAGGTACATAGAGAGGATGAATGGAGGATGAGGCTGGGCATGTCGAGAAGTTGGAACAACGTTTGACCAAGGCGAGGATCCACAAAACCTTGAGCTTGATCTTGCTCAATTGCGTCGATTGGCCAGTGCGTCTGTGCGCGGCCGGTAAAGTATCAAGGCATTTGCTCTGGTGCAGCTGGACAGGAGTCATCCGAAGTGTACTTCCCAGTAGCCCTGATGCGCACGGCAACCAGGTTGTAACTTGGATTTTAATTGCCCGATTTGGTTATTTGGCAGATCTCGCCTGTCTTTCGAACCGACCTATGCGCCGGCCCAGGTGAACCACTACACCCACGCGACTTGCCCGCGTCTAGGCCTGAAGTCCCCGTGTTTGACCTCCTCTTCTAGCGGCTCGATCACGTGGCCATATATTCCCTCCTGCGTCTCTCGATCCTCCAGGCTGACCCTGGAGCCGCTGTGCGCCCACGGCACCTGAAGGCACGCCTCGATGGCGCCCCGGTAAGTTTCGAAGCAGTCCGCCAGCGCCTGCGACCGCAGCACGCGACGTGCGACCTGCAGGTCCGTATTGGGCGTCGGCTTCCCGTCGACGAGGTCGGTGACGGGCTCCCAGTAGGTTTCGAGTCCGCTCCAGCGGTGTATCTCGATCAGGAGAACGCCGAGCCTCAAAATGCCAGGGTTCCTATGGAAGCGGTCGAGGTTGGGCGGCTCGCTCCCTGACGGGAAGCGATCGAGCGCGGTGCTCATGTAGGGTCGTCCAAGGTCGAAGCCTGCCGCGGTGGAAAAGAAGCAGATGTTCTCCTTGCTCCATTGATCGCTCAGCCAGGGGCTTTCGTGGAGCTGGATGATGGAATGGGCCAGGACCAGGGCAAGGCGACGCCTCTCGACCAGTGAGGGGGCGGTGGTGTGTTGCAGAATCGATTTGAGGGAGACTTCAGCCTTCGTCCGCACGTACTGCAACTGTGCCTCCCGCCAGTTGAGTCTCCACATCTGCTGCGTGCGTTCCATGTCTTCAATGAGTAATTGTAGCCCATGCTCAGGGCTCAAGGCGTCTCTCAGTACGTCACAGATATTTTCCAGCTGAGCTCCATTTTGAGAGTCTTGTGGACTGGCGATTTTGATGCTCTGTCAGCCGGTTGCCTGGGGGCAACTCCCTGAGGAAGCAGCGTAAACTGACCTCTGTGGCTTGATGATCACTGTTCCTTCTCGCCACTTCCAAGGCGTTTTGGAAAGAGAAGACCCGCCGGGAGGAGCCTGGGGGCTGTGACGCGACATTAAAAAGTCGAACGACAGCTGAGCGATCGTCTTGCACGGTTGCGCCTTTGAGTGAGCGCAGCTTGCAAGTGAAAAACGGGCCTCATGAGCCCCCACAGGGCAGTCGCATGTCCAGCACTTCCAGATAGCGGAGAAGAGTCTCTGAGAAAGTTGACGGAGTAGAGACAAGGGATGTGACGCCGCATCGGGCGGCTTGGTCGTGATGGCCTTCCGTCTATCCGCCGCGGAGCAGGCTGAGTCCACAACAATATGTATGCGCTGGTTCCATATCTTGAGGTTCTTTAGGCAGGCTTCCCTCTCCTTTTCTCTCCTGAGAAAGCGGAACCGCTCTCGAAAGCTGCTGGCCAGACCGCCTGATCGGCGGCCATCCTGGTAATTCTTGAGCTTCAGGAGCATCTTTCCCTGATCGTGGTGATCGGATTGTGACAGATGGACTGTCTCATCTTTGACAAGTCGGGCCAAGAGCTCGAGGACCTTGCTCATGACTTTCTGGAAGGCTGCGTAATCAGCGTCGGAGACCAAAAAGCTCCGGAGAGCTTCCTCGAGGTCTTTCTCTTGGCCGAATTTTTCGATCTCTCTATTTTCAACGACCTCCCGCTTCCTAGCCTCAGAGACTAGCCCGTGGTTAGTCTAGCCACCTCAATCGTTGGAATAATTTTAGTGATGAATTACTACTTACTTTCTGGCAGACCCATCACCACCCTCTCCACTTGTTTCTGCAGTTCGTATGTTTCCCACCAGAATGTCTCGTAGAATTCCAACAGCTTCTCGTCTCTGGTGCGTGGCGAGATAGCCCCTCGAGCGTTGGCGGCGTATTTGGTAGCCTCAATGAACAGAGGCAAAACAGCCAGGACAATGCCTGCCACCTCGAAGCCAGACATTGTAAAGATTTCCCTTGAGTTGCTTTGCCTATGTCGTCAGGAAATATCAGGCCGGCGACGTCGACGCCCAGCGTGTCTTGGCGCCCGAACCGCTCATCGGAAGTGATCCCCGCACTGGCAAGATGTGGTGGGAAAGCGGCAGCCTGAGCGGGGTCGCCAGTCTTCCTACCAGTGAGCCCGCCGGCAGATCACGTGTGGTGAGAGACTGCATTCTCAGCCGGAACCCATCCCACTATCCCATCATTGGTGGTAGAGACGTTGATGGCTCGGGCAGGCGGGGTTCGGGCATGACCACACCCTTATGGGATCATCCCCAGCCCTGATCATCCCCATTGCCTGTGGTTAACGTCACCAAGCAGAGGGAAGGAACAGGCATACCTTCCCAATAGGGGATGTGAGGATTCTTCTACCGGATCAACAGGCCGTGAACTTCCTACCGCACTGCCACGGCAACAAACCCCTACCTAGATGGGGGGTGGCAATAGCACCCAACTATGGCGCTATCAGGCGCGGCGACAAAATGCGAAGGACTCCTCACCGACGCCCATAGACGTCTAATCCCCAACCGGGATGTTCAAATCGAGCTTGAAAACATTCTCGTCCGCTTCAATGTGTGGGCCGGAAACGTGGGCGTCTTTGCGCCCGCCGCTGCCTCCCTCGACTCCCGGCTGCGCGATTATCCAGACCTTGCCGAAGTCATCCTATCGATGCTCAAGAGTCTGCAGAACAACGTCGAGCTCTCAATCACGCCTCCTCTCCTAGAAGAACCTGAGGAGATGTCGGACGGCGGTCCCCCGGATCAAGAGGGCACCAAAGAATCGGTTCGAAGCACTGACGAAGATGGGTCTTCCGGGAGCTCGTCGTCGGCTGCCATCAGCATCGACTCGGAAGCCGAAGGCAGTGACACAGCGACCCATGGATCTCCGGAGGGCACCCACATCAAAAAAGCAAACGAAATCCTCGACAGACTGTACCGGATGGTTTCTGTCATCCGGAAGCCAATCTCATCGGGTGAGAACACAAAGGTTCACCAATTCATAGCCAAATTACGAGACAGGGGGGAAATCAAGGAGCTCGACGATATCGAAGATCACGCCCGCAGCCATCTCGAAGCGAGGTTCAAAAACAAGATCTCTGCGGTTCTAACGGAGCGCCTGGTCGCTGCGGTTGTGTTTCGACGGATGAAATTATTGTACAGACAGCGTCACCAACAGAAGCTTCGCCAGGGAGCAGGGCCTAGGACCGAGTCACACTTCCAGCATCCCGGCGGTGCAGCGAGCACGGCTTCGGGATGGCCTAAGCACGAAGTCGAACAAATGTTGGGAAGTGTCGGGGACAGCTTGATCCAAGGGGACCGAATGCCCATTCACACAAATCACCAAGCTGGCGTCGCGCCTTCCAAAGTCATGTCCGACACAGATGCTTCGTCAATCAACAAGTTGCGGCTCGGTAATTACGCCAAGTCCGTCGCTCTCTCCGGCATCACTCAGGCGGCTGTGGGTAGACGCCGGCGACTCGACGTCCCAAGCCCACCGCCCAGCCAAGGCGCTGGATCGGAAATGTCGGAGTGTCCTTTCTGTTTTAGAATGATCAGCCCGGAGGAGAAAGAGGAGCCTAGGTGGACGTAAGTTGAACAGCCGCCTATTACATGCTTTTCTATCGCTCACAGTCTGACCATATCCCTAGGCGTCATATCCTCAAAGATATTGACCCGTATGTCTGCTTGTTTGAGGGATGCGGAGAGGGCGACGTTCTGTTCAAATCTGCCGACGACTGGCTGTCACACATGCAGTGGCAGCATACCAAAGTATGGACATGTCAGGCCTGCCAGGTTGTTGGGCATGAGCACCAAGCGTACAGTTCTGCCTTCGATATGGAGCAGCACATCCGAAGGGATCACCCTGGCTCTTTTACGGAAGCTCAGCTGCCTGATATTGTCCAGCAGAGTTCACTCCCGGCCCCGGATACATTTGCCGTTCTGATGCGTCAAAATCAACGCGAGGCCTCAGATACTGGTTCCAATGGCCAAGCCCTTCACGAATGTCCTATCTGCATGAGTTTCCATGCTTCTCCCGGCTCCGACGCAGCCTTGCCGCTGCATGAATCAGCAAACATCCACGATCACATTCTCGAGCATTTGGAGTCGATTGCTCTGCTATCGCTGCCTATAAATGATGACCAGGGTGAAGGTTTGACTACCCCCAACTCGCGACAATCGAAGCAAGACGAAGATGCCGACTGGAGAAAAAAATCGGATCTCCCCCCCGCGGTGTTTGACGATATTCCCGGGCAGCTAAGGGAATCCGACGACTCGGAGCTTGATGCTCATAACTCTTCCCTGATCGACTCAAAGTGGGCAGAGGTGTTCGAGCAGCTACACGTCGACAGCGGGCCGGTACACTGGGAGGGATACCCGTCAGTCCCCAAGTACTTCCACAAAACCCTTCAACAAGAGATCTTCGGTGGTATCTTGGCGGAACCGAAAGGGCTACCACACAACAGACGCCTGAAAGGATTCTTGCCGTTAAACAAACTGGGCGAATTGATAACCAGGGAGACAGTAGAGAAGGAGCTGATCTTCCACAGCATCAGTGTTGTTGATGCTTCGAAACTGAGCGCCAAGATTGTGGACATCTCGTCGCCACTTACGTCTCACCCTGGCAACTACGAGAAGACCACCAGGAGAAAGTTGTTTGCCATCCTCGTCATGATGGACAAGGTGTTGGCCATCGTCGACTTTATCCAAGAGAACATTTTGGATAGAGACCTTCCGTTTGTTTACCAACATACTCCTGGGAAACCACGTGGCAGGAGCACGCAGGCCCTTCTCCCTATCCTATGCAGAAAATGCGTGCCCCCGGGTGGCGGCGATGCATCAATGGTTCCCGTCAAGAGTATGGAGTCATGGATCCGAATGGAGATTGAATACTTTCACGACAACCAATGGACCATGTTGGCGCCCTTCCTACAATTGAGCAATCCGGGCGCTCCCAAGGTCCATCATTACCCCCTGGACTACCACAGCATCCTCCCTTTTGTCGGGTTCGAGGGCCCCGACGACGCCCTTGACGGCTTAATGGAAATGCAGGAAATCACAGGCGGTTTCTCGGTAGTCCACAGGATCCAGATACATGAGCACCACCACAACCTGTTCGACCCAACCGTGCGTTCATAACCCCAGCCCTTTTGTCCTCCTCTCCGACCGTCTTCTCGTCCTGCGTGGCCGTGTCGCGGGGGAGCTAGACCTCTTTTCGCTGCCAGCTGCTCACAATTACGTGCAAATATCAGGCTCCGGAACGCGAAAGGAACCCCTATTTTGCTGTGAAGATCCTCAGAGAGGGAACCAGCAAGGAGACCTTCGAGCAAGAGGTTAATTGCCTGAAACGGCTCATGGAGGCAAACAACCCCAGCCTCGTGCGTCTTCTGGGCACGCTCAACCACAACAATCACTATTACCTCATCTTCCCCTGGGCCGACGCCAATCTTGAGGAATTCATGGCACGCGAGTATCCGAATCTGGACAGCCCGCCTCGCGATGCCTCTCTGGCCCGCTGGGTCTCCAAACAGCTCTCTTCGCTTGCCAGTGGCCTCAAGCTCGTCCATTCATCCCCGATCCGTGAGGACAACAAACAGGAGATGCCACCGGTGAGCGAGAAGATCTACGGCCGCCACGGAGACATCAAGCCTGCCAATATACTCTTCTTCCGTTCTCGCGATCCACAGTCAGGTGGGGGCTGGAGTCTGGGCACGTTCAAGATATCCGATTTCGGATTCACGGAATTCCACTCACTCAAGTCGATAGTGGTTCCAGCGCACGCCGTAGGCCGGTCGCCCACCCACAAGGCCCCCGAATGCGACGGTACTTCCGTATCACCCAGCTCCGACCTTTGGTCGCTCGGTGCTGTCATGCTCGAGCTCATGGTCTGGTACATCTCCGGCCTGGAAGGATACAATGCCTTCAATCAGAGACGACGGGACGACGACACAGAGATCATGTTTGATCGGCCCGCCCAAGACAAGTACTTCAACAACATCACCGCTCCTGGAGTCGCCAAGGTCAAGCAGTCGGTGCAAAAGGTGTGTCCCCACCCGCCCTTCCACGATTTAGCACAATCCTCAATGCACTCTCGCACCACAATCCGAGAAGTCGCGCGGAGGTCATTCCCAGCGCCTACCCATATATGACATGGACTATAACCTGACTCAGCCATCCCACTCTTGATAGGAAATCGACGACATCCGAAGTCACGAGCGTTGCAGCGCATTCATCCGTGACGTAGTTGACTTCATTGGGAACCACCTGTTGGTTGTTAAACCCCAGGATCGCGCGGACACATGCCAGCTACTCGAGACCATGGAAGCCATCAATAAGAGATGTCTCGACTCGGAGGACTACTGTTCCTCGCCCATCGTCGGCCGCCATAACCCGGCATTCCAAGTCACGGGCGGGGTCTCTAGCTCGCCCGGCTCCGAAGGCAACATGACCACCAAAACACCATTTCTACCCGAAGACAGCAGTTTCACCCATCAGGCCACGGTCACGAGAGAGGCAACTGGTTTGACAGATCCCCAGGACAAAGTATAGAAGATCACGGGCGTGCCGCCCCAGGAGCCTCGTTTGCGGTGTCCCCACGGACATTTGCTTGAGCCGTCGGTTCCCGTGGCGTTGGAGAACCAGGAACCGAGCTCACGGCAGATTGCCGGGCAGACCAGTTGAAGATTGAGCAAGCGATGCGTTGGTGGTCTCGGCAGAAAAAAACAGAGGAGAACCGAGCAGATAGGGCAGCACCAGCGCTAATAAGCGGAACACCCCGGGGTGAGGCAAGCACATGTCTCCACAGAAAAAAGTCGGGCCCAGCAGGCAGGCAGCACAGGCGTGCTGGGCGCTCCAAGGCGGACACTACGAAACGAGATGCGCCCAGCAGCGCAAGTGTGGGGAACATCCACCCAGGAAGCATGCATGCCACCACCAGTCAACACGCGGAAGAGGAAGGCGCCGGATGAGAATATCCCCTGCCCTGTACTTGAGAAGATTCCTAGAAGGAGCACCGGCGTGGTGTTTCGAGACGTGGTTCCCGTCCTTTACATTTTGGACATTTGTATATAGCAGATCCGTTGTGTATGTCAGTGCTTTTCTGTTGCCTCTAAGTAACGCGTAATGTCATGATACATTCAAAACTCTTCTCGAATAACCTCCACCTCACTCCCGGTTTTGCCGGCTCTTGGTTGATGTCATGTGGGAGCCATAATTATGTGAAAACATCTTGCCGGCGCCTTCCGTACCTTTTGACCACATTGATTAATTATCGAGAACCAATTGCATCTCACCGGCTGCAATATGAGGTTATTGCTGGCTCTTGGCTGGCCTGACCTATGCTAGCGAAATCTATCAAACTGGGTGGGTTAACTTTCTCTCCCTGGTACATCAAGCGCGCATGCTGGACTCCTGTGTGGAACCTGTGTCTTGGCTTATAAAGAGCGTCTACCTGCGCCCGTTCTCACTCGGCCGACAGTCGTGTTCTGCATGATGGAAGCCATGCTGGCATAATCGGTGAAACCGTAGAAAGTTGAGCTCACACTGAGCGTGGTCTGATTTGAAATCCACTGGGTATGTTTGTGGAGGTTGGCCATCTACCAAAACTACGGAATTTCATAATTGTTTTTGTCCCAGGCTGGCAGCAGGTGGCAAGTAATCAACTGATTTGTCGTTTTTGATTGACTAGGTATACGCGGTGTGAGTCTGGGATCAATCGCCCGTGGATTCGAAATGAGGTTTCATGGTGCCTATCAGATATCAAGCTGCGAAAGAAAAAAAAAATGGAATCATCTCAACGATTTCCTCTGGCATCACGCACTTCCACAGAATCTCCCGCCTGCTGTAGGATCAGGTTAAAGCCAGTGGCCCTGTTGGCGGGTTGGCGACCAGACTGAACGCTGATATAATAAGAATTGGCTGGGGATCCTGCACGACCACTCACTCTCTTCTTTGACTCTGCACAGACGTCCGCGTTAAGGCCTGCTCCCACTGCATATCTGGGGCGGGTTGCTCGCTCCTTCCCTGGTTCCCTTGGTAGGCTACTTTGTTTTGCTTTTCCCACTACCCACCTCCCAGAGACTGGGTAGGCCAGGACCTACCTACCTACCTATTTACCACCTACCACCTACCTGCACCCACATAAGATTTTTCTTTTTCTTGAACCGCTGCCTCCCAGATCAAAATTTCTTCCTCCACCTCAACTTTTCGTCAGGTCCAAATTTCCTCCACCCAACGCCTTTCCTCTCGCTAGCACCCTCCTCCTATCCAAGCACAGCAAAAGCTTCAACCACTCATTGCGCAGAAAAAGAAATACCTGTCTACACCACAATCGACTTCCTGATCCACGCTTTCCAACCTCGCCCGGCCAGTAGCAAGCAACCCTTGCGAACATGGCTGCGGCACGTGAGATTATCGACCTTGACGAGGATAGAGCGACACCACCTACCCAAGGTAAGCACACTTCCTAATTAGCTAGATCAGGCTCACCGATAATCGATTTCCTTTCGCCACTACACATTCATCATATTTTCCTTTCCCCGAAGTCTTTTTACACTTGGATCTCCGTTCCTGGCATTCTACGCAAACCTCCCCCACCTTTCCGCCACCAGCTCACTGACACCCCAACCAGTCGTCACAGGACCGGGCGCGGCCATGGAAAGCGAGAGTTCAGACGTAGGCCAGGCCAAGCGGTCTCACCATCTGGCCTGGGACATCGAGAGCCAGGCATATATCCATGGAGTTCCGCTTAAATATACCACTGGTATAGAGCTCAACGTCCTGAAGAACGGCAGCAAGGCCCTTGGGACCCGCGAGGGAAAGGGCATCTTTCCAGGCGTCCAACCGAGCCAAGAGGAGCTGGATCCCAAACCGGACAACAATGCCGCGCAAGGCTACATTTGGGTCGGCATGACGCCTAGCGACCCAACACTTGCCAAACACATGGCAGCTGTCACGGCCCAAAAAGAAGCCGATGAGGCCAACAAGAAAGCCGCCTCTGTGGCTGGCAAGAAGGGTGGCAGGAAGGGTAGCAAGGATACTGGAGTCAACGGCAAGATTGGTGACGGAAAAGCGGGTGGAGTCGACGGTGAGGCCCAGGGAAGTGCCCAGGCTGCGACCGCCACGAGTGCCAGGAGAGGTCGACGTCCTACCGCCGGATACTGCGAGCACTGGCCTGCCATCGAGCAAGATCCGAGGGCGATGAGGGTGGTCAAGCTCAAGACGAGCAAGAGTCTGCAATTCTACAAGCTCACTGCTCGTGACGCCGGAACCAATCTTTGCGTCAAGGAGATGGTGCAGAAGGAGCACGTCTTTTTCTTCTCTACGTTCCTCGGCCTCGATGTTCACGGAAAAGCGGCCCGGAATAAAGCCGTGATCGACGAGATCGCGAAGATTGCAAGCGGCAGTCGCTCGGCAGGGACCTTGAACAGCGAGCAGCCAAAGACCACCGCCCCAGCCGCCCAAGCCCCTGGACCCCAGAGGGCGGGCAAGCCGAGCGTCAAGTCGAGTGCTCCCCAGAACCCATTCCGTTCTCACGTCGAGAAGCCAAACCTACCGCCTATCCCAGGGAACGGCCCTGCGCGTAAGGAGAATCGGGAGCCCGGCAAAGTTGTCGGCAACAAGCCGTCGGGATACCAGAAGGCCAAGGCGCCTCAGGCGCCCATCAATGGACTCTCTGCCAAAAACACGGTCGTTCTCTCCCAGCAGTCAGGTGGCAACGGTGCCCAATCTCCTCTGATCTCTCAGCAGCCCGGTGTCAGCGCTACCCAGTCCGCTCCCTTGGTTCCTCCCGCGGCACTCGCTCAGTATGGAGATGAGGAGCATCAACTCTCGCAGATCGGCCTTATCACGGGACGCCTGGACGCTCCTCTTGCGCCTGTTCCTCTTCGCCCCCCAGCCACTCCGATCCACAGCAGGATCTTGAATGACCTGAACCTCTCCTCGGGTACTGGTTATAGCCCGGACACCAGCAGATTTGTGCCCAACTTTGCGGATACACCCTGCCGCCGTCGTCAATCCGGCGATCATCTGAACGATGTGCCGTCCTCCGCCACGGTAACCGCTGGACGCACGCCGCACCCTACCAACACCCCGAATGGACAGCACGCCGGCACCCCGGGCGGACAGCACATGGAGACTTACGCGGCGCCGGCTTATACCTCGGGACCCAACAGCCGCACGCTGTTCACCAACGACGCGCATGGACAGGATGCGACGAAGTATCGGATGCCGGCTTATAGAACGGAAGCTACCGGCCAGACGCAGCCGACGGACGATGGCTACAGACAGTGTTCGCCGGAATACGACATGCATCCTTCGGTCTCGGAAGGCACCGGCCAGATGCAGCCCACCAGCAACGGCAGCTATGGACAGTGCTCGCTGGAGTATCAGGTGCAGCCTTCGATGCCGGAAGGTACTGGACTCAAGCAGCCCACCGGCAATACGTATGGACAGAATGCGGTGGCACACCCGGTGTCGGCCTATGCTTCGGGAGCTACCGACCAGATGCAGTCCATCAATAACTCGTATGGACAGCACTCGTCAGAATACCCGATGGAACATTCGATTTCGGAAGCTGCCGGCCACAAGCAGCTCACCAATGGCGCCTACGGACAGGACGCGACGACACGCCCAATGTCGGCTTATTCCTCGGGAACCACCGATCACATGCAGCTCGTCAACAATGGCTATGGACAGCAGACAGCGGGACACCAGATGCAGCGTTCCACCTCGGGAGCCGCCAGCTACAAGCAGCCGGCCAACAATGCATATGGACAGGATATGATGACGTATCCGGTGCCCGCTTGTACCCCGGGAGCTACCGGCGACATGCAGGCCACCAGCAACACGCACGGACAGGAGGATATGTCGGGATACCAGATGCCGTCTCCCGTCACGGGAGATGCTGGAGACGTGCAGCCTGACAGCAGCCCTGTCAACAGCGCCTATGAGCAGAATGTCCTAGAGTTCCAGGTCCATCCCTCGCTCCCGGCGCCCGACAGTATCATGCGGTCCAGCAACGGCGCGTACGCGCAGAATGGGGTCCATCATGGTGGCCTTGACACGCATCAGTTCCCTCCTTCTGATGTTGTTCCTTTCACCACGCTCTATCCCGGCGGTGGTCTTGGGGACCTCGACGGCATGGATCTCTCCGGCCCCGACCCTGACCAGCACAACGCGGTGCTTAGGAGCAACAATCTTCACACTCCCGCCGGCGAGAATGTCACGGGATATCCTCCCAGCTACGAAGCTGCTCATAAGCAGTTTTTTCGGGGCCCATCCCACATCGAGACGACGCTCGTAGCGGGCGGCGCCGTGGCCGGTCGTGGCCAGCCCACCCCACAGCCGCTTCCGGCCCACAAGCCGCTCCCCGCCCAGCAGCTTTTGGGTCAGCAGTTTCAGGCCCAGGAGCGTCCGGCTCAGGAGCCTCAACAGAGACTTGGCCGTCTGTGGAAGGAGACGACAGCCTTCAACGGAAATCAGCGCAAGAATCTCGGCTCGCAAGTCGCCTGGCCCGGAGTGCACAAGTCCACCGGAAAGCCCCAACATCTGCATGACAGGGCCCCTCTCTCCATACCCCCGTCCAAGAAGCTGACGGCTCTGATTTACGAGCTCGAGACATCGGGAAAGATCGATATCCTCGATCAGCTCGTCGCCCTTACTGAGAGCATCACCCGGAACGACGCCATCATCAACAGCGGCGGCTGGCTGGGCGCGCACTTCAAGGCCCCTAGCGGAGACCTTTCCTTCCGTACCGGTGCCCCGGTATATGAGGAGTTCATCGTAAGCATACTGCGCCAGTTTCATTTACTATTCTTGTCATATCCTTCCTCCGCCATTACTTCTTTCCCCGGTAAACCATTGACAGGGCAAATGCTAACTTGGCTGTTTTTACCCACCCGCGACAGAGAATGTTCCCGGATCTTGTCGAGGACATCACCGAGGGTGAATTCAACCTCATGCTGCAAGGCATGCAGGAGGCGGACGCCATGGTCGAGTACAAGCACGTCCGGCCGTTCATCTACTGCTTCGCCACCGAGCTTCACAAGACTCTTCAGAAAAACCCCGCTCTCCTCTCTCATAGGAACAGGAATTCGAAGCCTCTCAAGGACGAGCTGAAGAGGATTGTCCTGCTCGTGCGTGGTTACGCTGCGTCGCTCTTCCCGGCGAACTATGACCAGCGGGAGGAGCAAGACTCCGACGGAGAAGAGGACTTCAAGATGACCGGCTGAGATGGTCTTGGCGGCGTCTACGCCGATATGAGCACCACTGTTGGAAGCACATATGGCGAGGAATACTAGGCTACCTACCGACACGGCCGGTGTCCATGGAGCTAACTTTTCTGATTTTTTTTGCGTTGCCATTCTACCACATTGTGTTGCAGTCCAAACCCCACTCTCTACTCCGTTTCCACCCATTGTCTGTGTAAATCAATTCTTTGTTTGAAGGGTGGCGGACTCTTCTCTTTTTCTCGCCATTCGGCATTGTTTGGGTGAAAGAAACTGGGATGCTGGGTTACGGCACCAAACGTGGTCATGGGCAAACTATCTTGGACTCGAAGGAAATTTGGCACTTGGAGGAAGCATCAATGGGTAAACTTGGGTTGATCGGGATTCCTTTTGACTTGGGTTGGCACACTTAGGTGGCGTCTCAGCAATGCCTCCTTTCAAAATTGCCTCTTTCGTCCATCAATCGCGTGTAAGTGACCGACCCCGCCTGGCGGATCACCGACCCACATTAATTGATCGTTCTGGGCGGTGAGAAACCAGCGAGCTTACTGCCGGCAATAAGAGCTTTTGGCGGGGGGAATTTCGTGACTCTGACATGGATTGACAGGATTGTCGCATTTCTTGTCGCGAGTGCCTCGGTTGCAGCCTGACAACGCGCCATTGATTGATTCGCTACCCAGACCTCGAACTCCCGGTCCATACCTAGGTAGTTCTCGAATTGGCCTCAGCGCCCGCCACGTCCCTGCCTCGAATCCCTCACGCGGCCGTTGACTCATACGCGGCTCCCACACGCTTCATCCCCGCCGCCCCTTGGCCGGGGCAGTCGGCGGCCGGGCTGTCTGACAACGACCTCGACCTCCGAAACCGCCGCTGCAGCATTATCCCCAAGATGGCGACCGCGCGGTCGACGCCGTCGACAGCCGAGGACCCGGCCAAGGTCCAGGAGCTGAAGGATGAGCTCTACGAGGCCTGCGTCAACAACGGCTCCGTCGGGCGCCTCTACACCCAGAAGGACCTCTTCGCGCTCGGCGTGATCCCCGAGGACAGCCCCATGTTGCTCATGCGCGTGGTGCAGGGGCTGACGGACGACAAGCTGCTGGTGCCCGTCAACGACCAGCGCAAGGGACTGTCTTGGAAGTACCGCACGCGCGCAGATGCCCAAAAGTAGGGACCTCCCCTCTTTCTCTCCAACCTAGCTACCTACACCTTGCCCCCTGTGCATGGTGGCTTGGGGCGCAGACCGCCCGGCCGGGGAAACACACTACGCTGATGACGCCCGGCTCTATCTAACCTTTTGCTTCCTAAAAACACACAGATACAACAATCTCCCCTCCAGCGATGCCGTGCTCGTCTACTCGCTCATCGACGAGGCGGGCGCCGACGGGATCTGGTCGCGCGTGATCCTGCGGCGCCTGGGCATGCACGACGCGACGCTCAAGCAGGCCCTCAAGCAGCTCGAGAGCAAGGGCTTCATCTCGGAGATGAAGAGCGTCGAGCACCCAAACAAGAAGATGTACATCAAGGCCAACCTGAAGCCGTCCGAGAAGGCGACCGGCGGGCCCTGGTACAACGATTCGACCCTCGACGAGGCCTTCATCGACGAGCTGGAGCGCGTCGTCTTTGACATTGTCAAGGCGCAGAGCACATACCGGTCGCATGCTACCCCCGCGACGGCATCCCTTGGCGGCGGCGGCGGCGGCTCCCGCGCGCCCAAGAAGGCCATCAAG
>GL876966.1:3950228-3975960 GCA_000193285.1 Magnaporthiopsis poae ATCC 64411
GGCCACCACCAAAGGTCAACGGCCACGCGGCAACCGAGGCGGCAGGGGCGAGGAAAAACGTGCTGCGCCCGCTGCCCGCCGGGTACAAGGGGTACCCCACGACCAAGCAGATCGCCGTCCTCATAGGGGAGGCGGGAATCGCAAAGAACCAGACGCTCGAGGAGGACGACATCCAGCAGCTGGTGGACGTGCTCGTCTTCGACGGCCTCATAGAGCCTGTGCACCACGGGTACGAGCCGCGCAAGCCGGGCTACCGCGCCGCCGCCATCCCGCGGCTGGACGATGCCGCCACCAGCGACAGCAACCAGCTGGACGTCGTCCGCATGGGCCCGCCCGCCCGCGAGAATGGGCTGACCGAGGCGCCCTGCGGCAAGTGCCCGGTCTTTGAGCTGTGCGAAGAAGGGGGGCCCGTCAGTCCGCGGACCTGTATATACTACAACAGGTGGCTCGGCCTCGAAACGGAAGCAAAAAAGCCCGAAGTGCTTGAACTATGATGGACACCTGCTGCAACGATTTAGTGCCGGCTTGGCGTCTTTCTACTGTATCTGTAGTACTTTTGAGGTTGATATTTTGGGAGTTAGGCGGCAAACTAGAACGGCTTGGAGATTTTCTTTTTGTCGTGGCAGATATTTTAATGATACCCCTACGGCACATCAGCTTCAAATAGTGGAATTTGGGACGAGCGAGAACGGCAAGGTCGTTGGCACAGAGTGGTGAATTCATTTGACTAGTTGAATTTGATTCTAGGTTTCCCACCAAGGATCTTGGCTGTCCTGTGTTTTAAAACGATCCGTCCAATTTTGTGCTTCCAAAATTTCGCCTTGGCACCAATGGTTAGCTCCCCGTCAAGCAGGGAGGGGGAGCCTTGCCCATTATGCGTGTGCGATTCCCGTCACGAACGAATAATTTACAGAACGCCAGCATCGACGATGGTGGGCCTGAAGTTTGACTTCTTGCCGCCGGGACCGTCAGCGTTGTACGCGTTGGGCTTGATGCCGCCGCTCTGGCTGCCCTGGGCCTCGACAGCCTTGATGACGTTGTCGTAGCCCTCGATAACCTCGCCGAAGACGACATGCTTGCCGTCGAGCCACGACGTGATGGCGGTCGTGATGAAGAACTGCGAGCCGTTGCTGATGGAGAGGAAGGAAGCAAGAGAGAGTTAGCCGTTTTGTCCTGGTGTCGTAAAAGATCCGGTCCGAGTCCCGAGCTTGGAGCTCCTATGGAGCAACTTACGTGTTGGGGCCAGCGTTGGCCATCGACAGAAGGCCGACCTTGCTGTGCTTGACCTGGAAGTTCTCGTCGGCAAACTTCTCGCCGTAGATGGACTTGCCGCCAGTGCCCTATAGTCAATACTGTCAGTCAGAGTCCAGCTGGGGACTGTAGCTGCGCGAGTTCGGCAGGCGCTCAACGAGGTGTTGACGTACATTACCACGGGTGAAGTCACCGCCCTGGAGCATGAAGTTGGGGATCACACGGTGGAACGAGGAGCCCTTGTAGCCAATGGTGCTGCCATCTTTGTCCTTGAATCCTGCGCAGAGCTGCTTGAAGTTGTCGGCGGTCTTGGGGACAATGTCGTCGTACAGCTCGAAGACAACACGGCCGGAGTTCGGGGCTGTAGTTGCAAGGGTAGGCGTCAGTTCACGTTCAAAGTGGGGTAAGAGATGTGAATTGGTGGCGATGAGGTCGAAGTCGGCCAGCTTCCTCAATAGCCTTGAGGACCTGATCGCAGTATCGACGAGGGCAAGCGATCCATAGCATCGACCACAGCTGATACACCGAAAGGGAGAATGAATAACTTACGGCCAGACTCCGGGGTGTTCTGGTCCGCCCACTGGATGTCAAAGTAGCTGCAGAGCACGCGTTGCGTTAGCGTCGCGGTTCCTCCGAAAGGAACCCGTCTCCAAAAACTTCTCTGCAGATGCCGAGGAGGAGGAAGAACCTACACCTTGGTGCGCGACATGTTGGATGCGTTGGCCGAGCTGGCTGAGTAGAATCGGACTTTGAGGGTGCGGTGGATGGGAGAAGGGCTGTTGTTGCACTTGAAGCTTGGAAGAAGATGGGTTTGGAAAGAAGAGCGCGGAAGTGAAGAAGTGAAGAGGTTATGGCGGGGAACGAGGGGTCGAAGAAGAGCAGGCCTCATTTTGATTGATTCGGCAGCTGCGCGGGGAGGTAGGCATTAGCAATCGACCAATCAGAATCCAGGAACAAGGGCGTGCAGATGACGACTGAGGAGTTCACGTGATGAGGGGTAAAAGCTCCCGAGCTCCAGCTTGGTCCGCGGATGGCGCTAAGCCGCTTTTGGCCTGGGGCAAGTCCGTGGCAGAATCCCTGTCTGCCATGTTTTCCAGCCTTGGAGCACTTGCGAGGCGTTTGATTGTAAGCGCCCAAGGGAAGTCCAATTGAATGGTCTGGTATTTTGCCAATTGCATCCCCTTCCACGGAAATTTTGTTCCATGAAGAGCCTATACCCAGCAACTGGACGTGATGCCCTCAGCCCTAATCCTTTGTCCGGCTCGGGCTTCGGATTGTGCTGGGAGGGCGGGGCAAGGGGTTCGTTGGCTTGGCGCTCTGGTCTCCTCCTTTGCCACGCTTCTTGGGTCAAATCGTACACCCGTGTGTCCAATCAAGCCAGCACGGAACTGCAGCATGACGGGGCGTCCTTGGATGGATCAATGGTGTGCTTGCGAGCGGCGCAGCTCCCTCGGGCCCACTCGGGAAGAGCACTGCCCGCCCTGAGCCAGGACTAACGGGAGTGACCACAACCGCAAGGGTTTTGCCAAATTTGCCATCACCGCTGAAAATGCCTCCTTTTCGCTCAAAAAGAAAATTCCCAGACGGCTTTGTGGCATGTACGCGCGGACAGGTCTGGGTAGGGTATGATTTGGGTTTTGGGGCGGCATATATCAAGCAGGGAGAGCTCGAAAGCTCCCTGTCTGATCAGGGGAACACAGACGGAGCTATAAATAACGTTTACTCACTAATTAGGCTTCAAGAATGGTGTAGGGGCCACTCAATGGAGACACAGAGATGTTGAACAGATGGCGCAAATAAAAAAGAAGATGAGGTTATTTGGAAACACCAGGAAACAGGTGTGGGAAAAAAATCGAGATCAAAACCACATTGACGTTATTAGTCGTGTTCGGCAATCGACCTCCCCTTGGTGGTCAGAGCTCCGATCCAAGTTAGGCGGGTCCGGCGCAGCTCTATGTCTTTTAGCCTCAGGCAACAAATCTCGACTTTGGCGTCAAGCCCTCGCCTCAGGAGAAGAATTCCTCCGGCTTGAGGATGGACCTTTGTAGATATCTCTCCCCATGCACTGCTGGATGGTCCTTACACTAGATGTGTCAGTGGCACACAATAGGTATTGCTACATGTCCGAGACTAGTCGCAATTGATCCCCTTTTGCCCGCCTCACAGTTCGGGAGGCTGCTAGCCCTCCGTAAGGTTGGGCGACCAGCTGGACAAAGCATAACCAGGGCCGGAAAGGCAGAGAGAGGAAACCCAGGCAATTACCGATAGTATCAAACTGCAAGACGTCTTGGAGGATTTGGTATGCGGATCGATCGTTCAACCTTTCTATTACAGTACTTGGAGGACAGCTGGGACGGTCAAGGTCACATGATCCCGCAAGGCTTTATGTCAGCGCCATTGGGCTTCAGGCGCCGCCCGTGCGTCGCCAGAGTGGATGCACCGCGCTGACCAGCGACCTCCATGGATTCTGGCTTCTTTCGTCGTGTCGCGCCCGTCGCATCGAGATAGCGTCCTCTGCATCACATCAACCCACGAACTGAACAGCCCACCTACTTGTTTGACAACAGACTTCGCCTGGCGCGCCTGCCATCATGGATTGGAACAACCTCAAAGACACGGTGTCGAACCTGACATTGTACGATGTCAAGGCCGGCGTGCGCAAGGTGCAGAATGGTGAGCGAGATCCTGCCCTTGGCCGCCTGCGCAGCGCACTGCCGATGCTCAACATGGAAGCCGGCCTTGCTGACCGTTGATCCAGCTGTCATGAACTATACTGAGATGGAGTCCAAGGTAAACATCTCTCGCCAGCATTAAGGGGGAGTGTACATGCCGCCTCAGGCATACCGCCGTCGCCGAGCTGACCATCAGGTGTCCATCCGTAGGTTAGAGAAGCAACCAACAACGAGCCATGGGGCGCTTCTTCCACCTTGCAGCAGGAGATCGCCAACGGAACCTTCAACTAGTATGTCCATCTCCGCAGAGCCGACCTTACCGCAGGACCCAAACTCCTCAACTTCTATGTTCCAAGCCAGCGCTAACATTGCCGCCTCTGCCTCACCCTTCAGTCAAACTCTCAACGAGATCATGCCCATGATATACCGCCGGTTCACTGAGAAGACGGCCGAGGAGTGGCGCCAGATCTACAAAGCCCTCCAGCTTCTCGAGTTTCTGATCAAGCACGGCTCGGAACGTGTTATCGACGACGCCCGCTCCCACCTGACTCTACTCAAGATGCTGCGTCAGTTCCACTACATCGACCCCAACGGCAAGGACCAGGGAATCAACGTGCGAAACCGTGCCAAGGAGCTGGCAGAGCTCCTCGGGGACGTCGACCGCATACGCGCCGAGCGCAAGAAGGCCCGCGCCAACAAGGCCAAGTACACTGGGGTTGAGGGCGGCGGCGGCGGTGGCTTTTCCAGTAGCAGCCGGTACGGAGGGTTCGGGAGTGAGTCCGGCGGCTATGGCGGTGGAGGCGGTGGCAGCAGCGCAAACTATGGCGGGTACTCGGGCGGCGTGTACGGCGACGGAGGTGGCTTCGGGGGACAGACGGATGAGTGGCGTGGCAGTGGTGGCGGCGGTGGCAGCAGCAGCCGCGCCGACAAGTTTGAGGAGTACGACGAGTTCGACGAGGGCGAAAAGAAGCCTGCGGCCTCTCATGGCTCGTCAAGGCCTGGCGTGAAACGCACTACTGGTGGATCCTCTGCTTCATCCTCCAAGGCAGCCGAGCCACCCAAGAAGAAGGAGCCCGAGGTTGACCTTTTCTCATTCGACGATCCCGCACCATCTTCTTCAGCCGCCGCCGCCCCGCTTGCCCCGTCTGCCGGTTCCGGCTTTGGCTCGCTCGCGCCGCCCGCCGCGAACAATGATGACGACGAATTCGATGATTTCCAGTCGGCCGCCCCGGCGCAGCCCTTGGCCCCGCCCATGGTGACTTCTACCGCCTCCAACGCGCAATTTGCCGCGCCGAAGCCTGTTTCCGCTCCCCAACAGGCTAATCTCGGCACCATGGTCGGCCTTTCATCCATCTCTCCTCCTCCGGCCACCTCCGCAGTAGCCTCCCCACCAGCAGCCAACTACTCTTCTCTCAGCAACCCCCTGACCAGCCCGCCGCAGCCAACAGGCTACCAGGCTGCGCAACCCAACTACTTTACGTCTGTGCAGGCAGGCGGGCCTCAGCCGCCCTCGCTACAGGGCCGGCAAGGTTCGGCGGCTGGGAGCAGCTTCGGCGGCATGACCCCCATGTCAGCGTCCAGCACAGGTGGCCCTGCGGCCAAGAGCGCGGGCGGTGATGCTTTTGGTTCTTTGTGGTCGCAAGCTAGCGTGGGCGTCAAGAAGGCGAGCGCCCCCAGCGCAGGTCCAGCCATGGGACAGCTGGCCAAGGAGAAGAGTGCGGCCGGCATCTGGGGCACCAACGCGGCTGCTCCAGCTGCTCCTGCGGCAGGGGCAAGCCGCCCGGCACCACCTTCCGGTACTGCCAGCGGCAGCGCGAACAATGATCTTGCGGACCTGCTTGGTTGATTCTGGCTTGCACACGGCTGGGTCGGTAGACATGATGTGGGTGTGGTTATATCTGGGCATCGGTTTCTCCGGTTAGACTTGCGGGTATCAGGAACGCACTCCCTCTGCAGGTGATGAGGGCGCCAGGAAAGCACGCGGGCTCGGTGACCGGGGATATCTGTGTTCTCTTGTTCGAAAGGCATACGATATGGGCTTCATTTTGTTTTCTCTTTTTTAGATTTCTCAGCTTTACATCTTTCAGCCTTGTTCAGAGAAAAGTATTATATTGCTCCTCATCTACTCCATGCATTCCATGGGGTTACGAAGCACGGGTGAGCTGGTCCCATTGTCGCGTGACCTGTTCTTCTGATGATGAGCCCAGTCTGAGGATACCAGAGTATGGAGGACCACCCGAGGCCACGGAGCACGTCTGCAACTTGGTCAGGATATTTTCTTGAACTCACTCATCTACGCATTATTTATTGTATTTATCTCGAGTTCCATGCTCCAACTCGGAACAACGACCAAAGAAGAGCCCCCAGACGCCTCGGCTCTATCGAGACCCCTTATCGAGAGGCCCTTTTGGCACACCGGCTCACGCGCTGAACAACCTCGAACCTCACGCAGTCGTCCTGGGCCCCGCGGTTCGCGACTGGCATGACGACGGGCTGGTGGTTCCGGGCCGACATCGTGGTGCAGATACGGTATATGCCGACAGGCAGGCCTCCCGGAACTTGGGCGTGGAGCTCCCCCTGCTCGTCGAGCGGGCTGTCGAGGCCCTTGAAGAAGGCAAAGTCTAGCGGGTCGGGCGGGACGCGGGCGCCGTAACCCGTCGCGAGGCGCTGTACCACAATATGCAGGTGACCCTTGATGCGGCCCTGGGCGTCGAGGTCCTGCGGCGCCGTGTAGTAGGACACGACCGGGTTGACGAGGTAGCCGGCGTCGAGCTTGCGCACGGCCACGACCACGTCGATGGTGGTGTTTGCGGCAAGCCGCTCGCCGTGGCCCGGCTTCCAGATGATGGCCGACGGCATCTGCGCCGTCGACGGTATGCGGCCTAGCGGGATGGGGCTGCAGGAGCCATTTGTGTTTTGCTTGCCGTTTGTCGTCGTGTAGCCCTTGCAGAAGTTGATGAAGTTTTCCGAGTCCCTGTTTTTTGATGTAGGGTAAGTAAGGTTATCCGCCAGCAGCAGTTACGTCGGGACCTCCCGCACAAATAGAATCAACAGCAGGCGGGCTTACGTTTCGGACGGTGCGAGGCCCGCTCTAATGCCTGGTGTCCCCGGCTCCAGCCCAGTGTACCTGCTTGCGTTCTGCAGCAGGCCCGCGTGCACGCAGGCGCCACCATGCCGCCTGCTGAGATCACCGCCGAGGACGGGGTGGCCAGAAGTAGCCGCTGCAGAGACAGTATCGGCAGCCGCAAGGGCTGATAGGAGGAGGGCTGTTGGCAGCAACATGGTCGGTAACTGTGACTTTCTGCGAGGTGCAAAAAGAGGGAAGATCGACACGCACACGCACACTGGCTGACACGCGGGAGAAAGTGAGGCGCCATCAACCACTTACATGTTCTTAAGGGATCTATTAAATAGGTGTACCCATATCCTACCTCGAAAGCACCTTCCAGCCTCGGGGCTTCCATGCTTACCCGCCAAGTCTTTTTTGCCTCCCACAAATTCCGGACGGCAGGTGCGATCATTGAATGCAAGGCAACATCCCAAGCCCGAAGTCGGCATCTAGACCTTGTCCAGTCGGCTAATGTGTCGGAGAGCAAACAAGGGACGGGCAACCAATCAGACATATGCGGTGATTCGGGATCATCAGTGGCGATTGGCTGATGGTTGCCCTCCCTTGGGCTGACTTTGCCGCACACAAGATTCCAAAGGGTGCTATAAGCTGCATATCTTGGGAGCTCGGCGTCGGTCGGCCGGGTTGCCTAATCCTCCAAATCGGGATGCTTCCCCAAGAGCAGACCTCTGCTTGGGGTTGGAATATCGACGGCGTGGTAAATGAGTGTGGTAAGCAGGATGGAACCCTTTACACAAAAATAGAGGTAGGTCCCTGCCGTGTTCGTGTGCTCGGGGACCTGTGGGTGTCTGACCAATATCTGCCGTCCGCCGCCCTCCATTCCATCCTACGGGGAGGCAAAATCGTATCATGCATGCAGGCGGTGGAAATGGGTGCCCGGTTGCTCCTTCCCATCAGAACTGTTTGAGTTCGGCTGCCGTCGCATTTGAGGTCGTTGGAATATTAAAATCCGTCAAGCCCCTGAATCTTGGTTGATTGCTTGCAGTCGATGCCCACCCGAGACCAGATGGACACGCGGAACCATTTACACGATTCAGGGGCAGTCGATTACTCCGCTCCAGAGCGTCATAGAGCGATATGCGAACAACATATTACGTCGGTCCTGTGGCCTAATGGTAAGGCGTTGCTTTCCGGTGGCAAAGATTTTGGGTTCGAGTCCCAACGGGATCGTAGTCACCTTCTTTTTGCTGTTTTGTGCTGGCTCGTTCCATTATTTTCCCACTATCCTTTGCCATCTTGTTTGCCTTCTGTGCGGAGTCGTGCTACCTGGTAGCCAGCGTCTGCGTAGAACATCAATGTAGAGATTATAACGGCATCCACGGGACGTAATCAAATTATGCAATTTACATCAGCAGATACGACACATCACGTTATGCAGCTCTTGTATTATAGACAGCACCATGCCCAAGCCCAAAATCATTGCAACGTTATAGATTCATCAGCGGCTTCAGGTAAAGGCAAACTACAAGGCAATTAATGTGGCGAGCGCAGAACTGAACGGCTAACGGACAGACCACTTCCAGTCGGACATGCAAAAAAGCACCAAATACCTTCTCCCGCTCGTCTTCACCGATGACTACCTAGTTACCTACCTCAACATCCAGAAAGTACTCAGCGCCCCATCCTGATGACGCCTGCGGCAACGAGCTTCTGGATCTTGGACCGCACTTGAGGGTTCTTCATGTGCTCTTGCAGGGCAGCAGGGTCGCTCTGAGCTTGCTGCAGAATCGCCTGCATTACTGGGTCTTGCATAATGCCCATAATCTGGTGAGTGGTAAGATGGGTGGTTAGCAGTAAGTTCCTCGATGATCTCGGGATCACAATGTTTGTGGGCGGCATGTAATGTCAGGCACACGAGCTGAGACTCACCTCAGGATCGCGTGCGAGCCTCTCGCGAGTCTGCTCCTCAGTCTCGTTTTCACGCGCCGAGTACATGGCTGTGAAGGCCTTCTGCTGCTGCTGCTCAATCTCGCGTGCGTTGGCGCCCGCGTGGTGCTCGCGGTCGATGTTTTGGGCCTCGGTGCATGCGTCGAGGCACTTGCTGTACTCGCGCATGCCGAAGTAGGCCTGCGCCTTGCGGATGTAGGCGCGGATGAATTTGGAGTCCTTGGCGATGGCGGCGTCGCAGTCAGTCAGCGCCGAGGGGAACTCGAGCAGTTTGATGAAGGCTGCGGCCCGGTTGCTGTAGCCCCTGGGGTCATCGGGAGCGCGCTTGATCATCTCCGAGTAGGCAGCCACGGCGCCCGGCCAGTCCGACGCCTTGAACTTGTTGTTGCCCTCCTCGCGCGCCTCCTCGGCCTTTGCAGGGTCGATATAAGCCAGCCGCTCCGAGTCTTTCTTCAGCTTCTCGGCCGTGTTGAGCTTCTTGAGGACCTCGGGTGTACGGTGCTCGCGCAGGGACGTCTTGTAGTTGTCAATAGCCAACTCCATGTTGCCCATCTTCTCGTGCGCCGATCCGATGCGCGCATATGACTTTGCAATGGTCTTAAAGTCGGCGTAGATGGCGCGGCCTTCCTCGACCGCCTTGGTGCAAGTGTCGATGCAAGCCTGGTAGTCGCCCTTTTCGAAATGCGCAGCGCCCAGATTGTTTAGGTACGTAATGTCCTTATGCAGGTCCCAGGCGGCTGTGTAGTGCTTAATGGCCTCGTCAAAATTGCGCTTCTTGTACTGCTCGGTTCCCAGGGCCTTCTCCTTGTCCGCCGCCTCTTTTGCCTTCTTCTTCTCCCGCGCCTCCTCGTCTTCCGGCTCAGGCTCGGGCTCGGGCTCCGGTGCCTTTGGCTTGGCGGTGGCGGGCGCAGGCCTGGAATCAGGCATCGGGACGTCCTCCTCTTGTTCCCTGGCGGAGCCGCTGGCTCCAGGCATATCCTCGGGAGAACGAACGTCCATGTCCACGCCCATCATCACGCCCAGCACCGAGATCATACGAGGGTCGCTGAAGAGGTCCTGGGTGTTCTTGGGATTCGAGCGGATCGCCTGGAGCTTTACCATAAAGGTGGGGTCGGCGAGGTAGGAGCTCGTCTTGGGGTTGGCAGCGAGCTTCTGGAAGAGTTGGGGGTCGTTGAACATCTGACCCAGCCCGGCGGAGGGATCACCGCCACCAAAGCCGGCGCCTGCGGTTGGAAACCCCATGTCAGTTAAAGCACGGGAATGGAACGTCATGAATGCGGCGGGGTGGTTCCCGCGGGTCGAGACGATAGCATCTTCGCGACTACATACCTTGAATCTCCTGGTCAATAGCACGCTTGACTGACGCGAGATCGTTCTTCATGCCGGCATTGTTGGGGTCCAGCTTCAGGCCCTCCTCGTAGGCCTCGGCGGCGGCTGCCAGGTCATTCTTCCCGTACAAAGCGCTACCTTTGCGGCCCCAGCCCTTGGGCCAGTCGGGCTTCAGCTCGATTGTCTTCTCGGCATCATTCAGGGCGTTGTCCCACTCCTTCTTGGAGGCATAGGCGGCTGATCGGTTGCTGTAGAGGATGTGGTTGTCTGGGGCGAGCTCGATGGCGGCAGTGAATTTCTCGCTGCACAAGTGTTAGCCACTAGCGGGCACCGCAGGCGTTTTCTGTGGTGTGGGGTACTTACATGGCCTCGTCGAAATGCTTCTCCGCGATGGCCTTGTTGCCCAGCGCCTTGAGCTCGTCGGCCGTCGACATGGTGCGGGGTTCTGTGCAATCTCGAGGGCAGTGGTCGGCAGGATATGTGAAGGCGTAAAAAGCAATTCTCCAACGGTCGCAGGTGCGTCTGGTTCACCACAAGTATCCTAATGCTCTTGTGTTTAAGCTGAGCACGAAGGAGAAAATGGCCTGGGAAGATCAGGCGAGGTCGTCGACTGCCTGCCCGATATTTTCTAACAGCGGCGCCCTGCACAGGCTGAAGCGCTCGCGGGTTTGCGACAATCTTCTAGGCCATTCGATGAGCTTGGAGAAGCTCAATGCTGATTGGCTGCAGAGCTGGAGCCCGCACCCCTGTCGCTGGCGGGGAACCCGTCCGATCCCCTGGCGCGTTAGTTGAGGCTGAAAGGATTCGAACCTCTAGGCGCTACAAGCCGTTCATTGTTCAAACATTCCCAGCTGGAGCATTGTGTCCGGCCCTCAGCCCGGTGGTTGGTTCAAGATGTGAATTTGGGGATGTCGGTTTGTCCGAGTCCCTAGAGAAGTGTGGGGTTAGGTTAGGCGCGCTGGCAGCAGGTCACCCCGCAAACCAGGCCTGACCCTAACCCCGGCTTTTACAAGACTGGATTCCAGAACAGGGCCCCTGTTCACGGGCACTTCTTCTCCAACGTAGACGTGGCTGGCTTGCAGTAGGTACCTATACAAGCAAAAGCACAGATGTTAACTGTTCTATTTCCGACATCTTTTTTGTTTGAAAAGCCCATATACACAATTAGTTGTGGTTTTAGGACTAGACCAAGGAGCTTCTCATGTGAATGTCAGCTGGCCGATCACAGCCAAAATGAGCGAACAATAAGGAGAGCTAAACAACTGGGATTGAGGATATGTTCAAAGTCCGAGCCGTGACCCCTATTGCTTGAAAAGAATATTCGCAAGGAAGGAACAACGACGCCGATAGGCATGAACTAAACTATGTTAATATCAGAACATCTTCTATCCTGGCTACTAGCAAAGCCAGGCAATCCTCAAAGCCGGTTCGTTCCTGATGCCCTTGGTCGTCGAAAGGAGGCTCGGAATCCAAAGAGAATAGCCGATCCGGTGGCAAATACAATGTCGGATAAGGCCATCATCGGAGCCGAAAGGTTTGCAAGGCGCCTCCAGCACGGTAGCGCCGATTGTCTACCTAAAAAGTATGGCCTCCGGGCACCTAGCTGCCACCAAAAGCTAGGACTGGAGCCGTTTGGTTAGCTAGTGTGTTCAGCCCAGTTCAGTGCAACTCAAAATCTACAGAGGCGGAAGCGAAGCCTTGGGGGGCGGCTCGGAGTGTTCGAGGACGTGAAGGCCGAAGGGTTCCGCCACGCGCAGCGCCACTTCGGAAGAACACCCCCAGACAGGCTAGCGTCCGCTCTACTATGGTCGCCGGACTGAGGATGGTGGCGGGATCGCGGTGGCTGCGGTGAAGGCGACTCCAAGGGAAGACGCCAGTGCCAGACAAGCGTTTTTGGCATCCGTGGGACACTGCTAGAGACGGGGCTGCGTCCCGAGGCGCGGCGCTGCCCAGAGGGGGCTTCAGGATAACATGATACAGGCAGCCCCCCAGAGAACATCCTCCCAGCATTTCCTGTAATTATTCATTTTCTTTTGGCTTTCACTGTAGGCCAAGAGCAGGCCGTGACAAGCGTTTTCTTTTTTTCTCTTCAAGTATTGGGAGCATAATCATCGTTCGCTTGAAGTCGTCCGCAGTTGTTCTCTTATCACAATGCGGGCCAACGCTGGGTTTCTGGCGTTGGCGTTACCTCTCTTTCTCGTCCCGTCTGTGCTGGCCGGCAATGACAGCCTGGCAGCACAGACTCTCGCGCAAATGCCAAGTTGCATGGTGAGTTCCAAGGGCCATGGCCCGATACGGAAAAGAAGAGGGACCACGATGCCATGCTGACCAAAATGACACCACCTCGCGATCAACAGCGGGTGTGCTTGGCGAACGCAGCAACAGCCTCGAGATGCCTCCTCACGGACAACACATGCTTTTGCGGTCCACAGGTAACGGAGAGCGCGGTGCTGGACTGCGCCCAGAAGCAATGCAGCAAGGTGGATCTGATGTCCATGATCAGACTCACCAGCACCCTCTGCGGCCACAAGCCCAAGGACAGAGGGGTGATCCTCCGAGCCCAGCAGTGTTTGTGGGCCGTCATAGCGAGCGTTTGCATCATCATACGGGTCGTCCACAGGCTACTCGACAGAGGCCAGTGTCGCAGCAGGGCGGCGCTCACCGCTGAAGACGTGTGCTTGTCGCTCACGTACCTGTTTAGCCTCACGATCTACACCATTATCGCCACCTTCATGACTGGTGGGGGGCTCGGGCGCGACTTCTGGGCCTTGAGCTTCAAGAAGATCAGCAACCTCGGTTTCTGGCTGTACCTGATCCAGATGCTCTACGTGGTGGCCATTAGTCTGCTCAGGAACTCGTTCCTGTTGTTCTATCTGCGCGTTTTCGCGGGCAATGAGCACGAAGGGGACGGCAAAGCCCGAAGCTGGCGCCCCGGCGGGCGCTGGAAGCTTCGCCGGATACTGTGGTGCACGATAGCCATCCAGAGCGTCATCTCCACTGGCGTTCTCTTGGCCGTCATCTTCCAGTGCTGGCCAATATACAAGACCTGGAAGGGATGGAAAGGGGATGTCGCGGGGGTTTGCATCCCGCCGACGGCCCTGATGCAGACCAACTCCGGCGTCAGCATAGCCATTGGGCTGTGGATTTTCTATCTGCCGCTGTCGCAGCTTCGAAGGCTTGACCTGACCCGCGGGGCAGTGATCGGCGTGGCCATCATGCTCTGCGTGGGATCATTGTGGGTTGCGCCACCCCGCGTCTGGCAGGCAGATAATCCGTGATTTGCTGACCGCAGGCTGTGCGCCTCTCTGCTTAGAGTCTTGACGCTGAGCATTTTGCGTTTGGCGCCGAGCATCCGGCTCAAGCAGGTCTTCCTGGTCCGGGGCGGGCCGGCCGAGCTGGTCGGATGGAGCACCGCCGAGTTGACAGCTGGGATCATCTGCATTTGCATGCCGAGCATGCGTGTTGTCGGCATCCGGGCGCTCGTGGCTCTCCTCGCGCATACGCCGTGGCGTTTGCCAGACCGGGACCTTTCTTTTGCGGCGAAATCACCTTTCGGGACCGGGTCAGGAGCGGACAAGATGGAGGTCACATCGAGCGTGGGGCTGGCGAGCCAGGAGGGGAAAACGCATCTGTTTCCCTCGCCGCCAGCGCCCGTTTTGTCAAGCGATCGATCACCCAGCTCGGCAGTCAGTTCGTGGACGGCGCCCAGCAGCTGGGAGTGTCGTGCCAATGTCAGCAATGCGTCTGGTCGAGTCACGACCCAGGGAAGGCCTGGGACGGACAATAGGGGCTCGGTCTCGCGGAAGAGTGAGGACGCGCCGTCGTCCTTGGGAGAGGGAGGGGTTGGGGCGCCGGTCCGGCGAATAGCAACGCCCGACTATTTTGTGCCTCGCCGGTTCCCTCCGAGCAAAGGCAAGCGGCGCTATGCGCCGAATGTCAGGGGAGGTTCGCGCTCCAGTGTTTCGAGAACGGGGCTGGCTCCGCCTCCGCCCGTCAGAACCTACCGGCGGCCGATATCAAGGGAGAAGGAGACGGTAGAAGTGCCGGACATTGTAGATTGAGTGGCAGTTTGCTGCCATGTTACATGTCAGAATGCTAGCTGCAATGTCCATCAACAATTGCGTGCCCGACACGGAAAGCAAATGCGGACTCCGACACAAAACGGCAGGGCATTGGCTTGGTGCCAGTTTGATGGCGCCAGTGCCTTCACGCTATCACGTGTGTTAGGGACCATTTCCGTGCGAGCCGCAGGGCATGGGTACAGCAGCCAATCAGGCGGGGTGCGTTAATCATCCCGCCATGGATGCAGGCCGAGTGGCCTCGGAGTAACCTGATCTGGCGCTCGAAAATGGTACGATGACAAGGCGACACGTCGAGAGGGAAGGAGCATCCAATTAGGTGCACGAGCTGCAATTTGGCCCGTTGGGAGAAGAGGCAGCAAGCAGTACTGGAGGTTCGGTGTTTCGGCTGCATCCTACCTGCAACGTCGAGGCACAAGCTTAAAGCTCCCCGCTCCCGCCCGACCCAAGCTCTCTCCCATCATCACGGATTGCCTCTCTTCCTTCTCCACCATGGCAGGCCTCCGCGCTCTCCTGATCAGCGCAGTAGCCATCTTCCTGGCCGTTGTTCTCCGCAGTTCCCCGTACGTCATGACGACAAACAAGCCCTCGGGCTCCAAGCCCTGGGCCGACGGACCGCTGGCGCTCATCCCGACGCCGCTGCACACCACGGACAAAACGGACCTCTTCACCACGGGCGCTTCCCACATGGCGATGCTGCACAACGCCATCCACAGAGGCTACAACTCCATCTACCACCAAGCTGCCCACGTGCGTGACGCCGACAAGCCGGACTTTGTCGGATACTGTCTGACCTGGCACAAATTTGTTGTTTCACATCACGACGACGAGGAGAATGTTCTCTTTTCCCAGATGGAAGAGTTGCTGAACGACAAGGAAATCTGGGGGAAGACGCATCAGGAGCATGGTGAGCCCTGCCCGACCTCCATTTTTTGCACCTGCCATTCTTGCTGCGCCATTTCCCTGGGCCGGCCATCTACTGACACGAGGACGCCGCCTCGGTAATCCAGAGGCTTTCCTTCCCGGGCTTGCCGAGTTCCACAAGTATCTGAGCACTCTGCCCTCGCCCGCCGACTTCTCGGGCGCGGACCTGCTTAAGATCATGGCCGGGTTCCAGGCGCCTTTCGAGGAGCACTTCCGGTCCGAAATATCCACCATCGCGGATCTCGCCGCGCACCCCAACGCCCCCAAGCCCGGCACCCCCGAGGCCGACAAGGCGGCCGCCACCTTCGCGGCCTGGGGGAAGAAGACGGTCATGAAAGCCGGCGTGTCCGACGTCGTGCCCTTCTTCCTCGTCAACTTGGATGCGTCGTACGAGGGTGGTCGCTGGGCCAAGTGGCCACCCATCCCTCCGCCTATCAAATGGTCGCTTGTGAACCTTGTAGGCTCCTGGTACGGCGGCCGCTGGCGTTTTGCCAGCTGTGACGGCGCCGGGAACAGGCGGGAGCTATTTGCCCTGGAGTAGAGGGTTGTGCGAACCGATGGGCGAGGAATATTGGATATAATGACTGTCACAGGTCGAACGAGGTTGTTAGCAAGGGGTTCCGTGAAAATACTCAAATGCAGCGTCATACACTGTCTTTCAGTGTCCGCGGCGATTCAAATCGAGTGATATCCCGCCCATCACGTCTGGATAATATTGACGCTGATAAACTGCAATGGATTAATGAGCTAATAGCACGCAGATGGATTCTCACTTTTTAACCCGGTCGATTACCATGCTCACTTGCTAAAAATCGCCCAATCCGGCCAAAGTCGGGAACATGTCTTAAACGGTACAAGTGATGTGAGCTTTTCACAACAACCATGCACAAAACCCGCAGCCCCGACATTGGACCACTGGGAACTTTGAATCTTTAAGCAAAAGTAAGTGAATAAAAAAAAAAAAACAAAAGCTCACCGCCGCTTCGGGGCGACAGCTACGAAACCTCCCAAACGGGGATGTTTACTCCGAGTCGGCTGGAAAATCCGACGTTAAACCCCAACCGGGGCTCGAACCGGCAACCCAAGCGGCTAACGTAACGGAATACAGGTAGGGTCCCGGTGTCGACTCGACCCATCCTCATAACCGCTACACCTACTTGGCGTTCCGCTGTTCGATGTTTACATCAGGCAGGACCGAGGGTTATAAGCATTCCGGCTGTGCAGTAGATTGGAAGGAGCGACCCTTCCATACGGCTTGCACAGGCTGTCTGCCTGGTGCGTGCTGCACGCCCAGCATCGCTATATGAAAAATTTGTTCCAGGAACCAACACCCCTTGTTTCGATTGGCAAGTAAAAACCCCGTAGCTCGAGTATGCTTCTCTTTGTTTAGGTGGTTTGGTGATACCCTGCTCATCGCTTCCCTGTTCAACGTCCTCCCTATAACTGGACATCAACTGTAGGCTCGGGCGCAACCAAGTGGAGCATCATGGTCATGCTCGACTTCCACGCATCGAACTGCGCCGAGTCCATTTTGATGAGCGTCTTCCTCGCGTTGAAGCCCTGGCCGTCGTCGACGAGGCTGCTGGTCGCCCAAACCTCGTTCTGGATGCTCTCCCACTCCTTCTTGCACTTCTCCGCGGCCTCCCGGTAGCACCAGTCGCGTTGCTTCTTCTTGGGGTAGTTCCAGCAGTCCCTCATGGCGCAGCGGTACGGCATCGTCGGCGTGGGCGTGGGCGTGGGCATGGGCGGGGATGTCGTCGAGTTCCAGGTGGCCGTGCCGTCCGTGGTGTTAGCGGCCGTCCCGGTCGCCGTGTTGTTGAGCTGCGGGGGCATCGAGAGAGTCGCGTTGGCGGCACGGGTGACGGTCGTGAAGGTGGTGGTCTCGTATCTGACGACCACGGGTGCGTTTTGTCTGACCTGGGTGAGTCTAGTCAGAATCTCCGCCCCGGTGATGTTTCAATCTAACCACCCTGGAATTTGTTCATTGGCGAGGTAGTGCAGAGGCTACTCACCTCCGTGCTGTTAAACAGCCGCGATGTTGTATCTTGGGCGAGGGTACCGCTGGCCGCTAGGGCGCCCAACACGAAGGTGAGATGCATGGCTACAGAGATGATATGGCGGGTGCGACCACAATTTGAGCTTTACTAACAGAAGCAGAAAAGGGGATGCTCTTGAAAGAATATGCTGAAGAGAAAGGCGCCGAGGGTGAGGAGGAACGTTGAAAATGAAGATCGTGGCATCATTAGGCTTTGGGGTGGCACTTACTCTATGATTTGCACATCTAACTCAACATATTGGTGGACTTGATTTTGGAGATGCGAGGCGAAGGCTTTATACAGCATCCACCCCCGCCGCTAAAAACCATATCGAGGCATGTCTCGCCACCAGTCAACCATGGAGAATCAAAGACGTAAGAGATGTGTCCTTAATCCTCCGCGTAAACATTGCTGGCAACGCCCTCAAAGACGTCGAGGGCATGGTCTAGCCTGTCCCTGACGAGTCTGTACCTCGGAATGACGTCCCTCCCGAGCGGCAGGAACATCTCGGCCTCGTGGCCCTCGCCGACGCCGGTCCCCGTCGCGACCTCGACGATGGCTCGCGCGGCCTTTTCCGGATCTCCATCGCCGACAAAATTGTGCGACTGCATAAAGTCCATGATGCCTGCGACCGCCTTTCCCTTGTAGTCGTCCGCCAGCGGCACCGAACCGGCACGCGCGACGTTGCCCATGTTTGTGCGGAAGGTTCCGAGGTGCACCATGATGACGCGCACATTGAACTCGCAGACTTCCTTGTATAGAACCTTGGACACGGCTGGCACGTACGCATATGAGAGTCAGCACAATCTAGAAAGAGTGGTGCATCATGCAGCCCGAGTTTAGTTTATGTGGCGGAAACTCACCATCGAGCGCCGACTTGGCGGCTGCGTACGCGGCCATGCTCTCCCTCCCTTCCAGCCCGATGCCCGAGCTCACGTTGACGATGACGCCAAATCGCCGCCGCCGCATGTGCGCGACGGCGGCGCGCGCCAGTCTGAACGGCCCGAAAAAGACGGTCTCGAGCTGCGCACGCACCTCGTCGTCGGTCAGATGCTCGGCCGCCTGGTGGACGGACCAGCCGGCGTTGTTGACCAGGACGTCGATGTGCTCGCCGCGGGCCTCGAGCTCGTCGTCGACGAGGCGGAAGCAGGCGTCCGCGTCGTCCACGTCGAGCGCCAGCCAGCGGCCGCCGCGCCGCTCGACCTCGGCGACGAGCTCGGGCGTGCGGGAGGGGTTGCGGCTCGTGGCGATCAGGCGGTGGCCCGCATCCTGGATGGCGCGAGTCAGTGAGAGACCCACGCCGGAGGAGCAGCCTGTGACGAGGAAGGTGAGGGGCCGCGCGGGAGTGGTGAACTTGGCGTCCGGGATGGCGGACGTGGCGAACTTGGGGAGGGCGGACATCTTGGCTTTTCTGCGCGCTTGGGGCAGGGTGGTTGCGGGTGAGAAGCACTTCAAACGGTACAGAAACGTCTTCTCGATCGCTCCCTCCTTATATCTTCCATTTTACTCTCCATCTCCATTGCATCATAGCGCTCACCGACATGTTCGACTCCCAGACCCCTGATGCCGGACTTATGTCGGACTAGAGGAGGTTTAAGTCCGTCCCGGGTTTTTCTTGGCGCGAGCTCCGAGCCGACCGTCCACGCACGCTATGTTCGGAGTGAGCAGCCGAGACGGGCTTCATGGGATCTGCGAATGGGTGGGGACGCAGGTACTGCGGTTTGTACGTACCTAGGTAGCCCTCCATGATCTCGCACCGAGTGCGGGCCGGCCGCGGGTATGAAAGGCGTTGGTTCGAGCATGATCAGCATCCGCCGCCTTGTGATGGCTGAATTATGATGCAGGGGTGAAACAGGCCTCCATGTTCAAAGCGGTGGTTAGCCGCTGGTTGTAGGACTTGTTTGTGGATAGCCCGCGCTCACGGTGGCGTTTTCCCAGCGCGTTCGTCTCATCTCTGCACAGGCTAAAGATCTGATGTGTCAAGCTGCCAACCCCACCTTTTCCGGCTGCAAGGTCGTCCGTTCATCATTGACAGACGTCAGATCTGCTGAACTCGCAGGCAGTAGGCAGCCAAGCATGACGCCCGAGCCTCTTCAATATCTCCGATTATCCCGTCCGGTCTTTTAAGCCCTGAATCACGGGTCGTCGCCACAACCACCAGCTCCTTGTCGGCCTCACGGCCCCTCGGCTGTATGCAGATCGTGTCTCGTGTGCGCATTTGGCTCCGGGCCTCCCCGCACTTATTATTTCCGGCGCGGCTCAACACAAGATTTGGCCGCCAGCAGCCATCCGTACCGACGTCGGGCGAGCGAAGAGGACACGCTCAAGCAAGGGAATATCGAACCCAAGATATGCAACACCTCGCCGGATCCATGCTACGCCAACCTTTGCCTTAGTCTTTTTCCCATACCGGCCAGCAGGTGTGCCGATGGAGATCGCGACAGCCTCCATAATTACTGTCCTATTTAGGCAGCAGTGGGAAGTTTGGCTTGCCATGCACATCCAGGTAGAGGGCCCTGCCATCTGAGCACTTAATGCCCCTGATATCCTGATCGTTCCCTGTATGATCGATGACCTGGGACTCATCTGTCCTTCTCCTCTTTGCAATAAAGCTTGGTGCTTCTATCCCTCCCGTATCTCCTTTCCACACACTTGTGTTTGTGTTGCCTTGTTGGACGACCACGACAGACATCACCCACTTCCAAGCAACAGCTAAAATCTACGTGCACCGTCAGCCCTCCTTCCGAAGATGCAGCAAATGGATGTACTGACGCCAGTACCCGGTCCAGGGATGACACTGGGGACCCCAAATGCTGAGCTGTCTCACGAGTCTCAGCAAGCTGGCCTGTATTTCTGCGCAGGATTCACCTGGCTCGTCGGCGGATGTTTTGTCGCCCTTCGTTTCTACACGAGGAGGCAGGTTTTGAGGATCTTGGGTGCTGCTGACTGGTGTATACTAGCAGCGTGGGTATGTTTCGTGGTCAACCTATTCGTCGGACGAGCACTGCCGTTCTGAGCTTTCGCTGACAGCCAGTTTTCTCTATGCAGGTATTCGCCACTGGTGTGATGGTTGCTTCCGTTGATCGTCCGTTCCCTCTCCTCCGTCGCTTCTGTGGCATGACTTACCATGCATACAAGAGACTAACTCGGGCCGCTCGTAATTCAGAGATCTATACCGGACAAGGGAGGCACATCTGGGACACTGATCCTGCCGATTTGGCTCTTGGGATAAGAGTGAGCATATATAGTCCCTTTTTTTTTTCCTCCAGTGACGCGTCGACTGACTTCCTGCCAGGCCTCCTGGTACAGCATTCTTTTCTACAGCCTCACAGTCTGCTTCGTCAAGATATCCATCCTGCTGCTCTACTTCAGCTTCTTTACCATCGGCTGGGCCTGGTGGACAGCACGGGTGATCATGGGGTTCGTGGTCGTGTCCAACGTGTGGACAATCGGTTCGGTTCTTACGGCATGCATTCCCCTCCAAGCCTTCTGGGATGCTGCAGCCCGGAACGGCGCACTGTGCCAGTCGGAGCAGATCTGGTGGTTTAATAACGGGCTGCACGTAGCCACCGACTTTTTCATCTTTGCCCTGCCCCTGCCTGTTATCTGGAACCTGCGGCTGCCCTGGCGGCAGAGGCTGGCCGTCGTGGCCTTGTTCGCATTGGGATTTTTGTAAGTCGTGCTCCCTTGTCCAAGGCGTGGGCAGACCAGGCAGCCACGGCTAATGCTCTGTGAAACTCTCCTTCCCGAACAGCGTCTGCATTCTGGCGACCGTCCGCCTCGTGCTCCTAGTCAACACAACCCGCACGCCCGGGTCGGATATAACCTGGAATACGGCCTCCAACACGTATTGGACCTGTATCGAGGTTAACCTGGCCATCGCTTGCGCGTGTGGTGTGACTCTTAAACCGCTGATCGTTCGCCGGTTCCCCCGTCTTTTTGGCATCGATCGCGGCGCCAAATCAGTGGCCCCGACTCGCGTCCCCGCTGCCAGCCACCACTTGTCGCCTCGGATAGACAGCTGGATTGTCTTTCCAGGAAAGCTGGACGGCTTCGAAACTTATGGCAAAGAGGCGAACCTCGACAGCAATGAATCTCTATGCTATAGGGACATCCACCATCCAGGCCTAGCACAAGAAACACAGACAGAGTGTGTTGCTGACTGGGAAAGCAATATTGGGATCGCGGTGTCGGACGAGTGGACTGAAGGCCAGCTGCGAGCTGAGCACAACAGGTTGACGATCTGGAAGGAGGCCCATCCTATATGGAACCTGTCCAAGGGGGTCAGTTAAGGAACACGGGAGTCTTTATGTTTTAGGACAAGGAGGGTTTAGGGAAGGAAGGCTCAAGGCACCAAGCTTGGATTTCCTAGTTCCTCTTTTTCTCGTTTTTTGCGGCTGTGCTGTCCGGAAGTCTTGGGCAAGCCGACGCCGAGTTCCAGGCGAACAGGCCCGGCATTTGGAGACTGTAACTATAGCATCTAGCATGGAATTAATATTCATGAGACTGCAGACTCGTTGTAGAGATACCAAGATGTCTCGTCTCAGGCGTCTGGTGAAATTTGGATGGCTCGCTGTCTGTGGCTGGTCGGCAATTTGCGCGGGTTACAGGGGACTTCCAGCCCTGGAAGCACTGTGGCTTGGGGTGCGTGCTCCCCGTCGACGTGTCCAAATGCCCAATCATGTGGGCGTCTGGTGCAATTTGGTCAACTTTCCGACCACAACGATTCGATGACCCGACAACGCCTTCGCTCGAAAAAAAAAAGAAACCTCAATTCCAAGTGCCAAAATTACGTCTCAGCCGGCGCCGTCATTATGTCGACATCATTCTCCCACCCGGAAACCATCTTGAACCCAAACGCCGCCGCGGCCTCCCATCGCTCACCCTCATCCTCTCGCCCTAAAGCCCGGTGCGCGTCCGCCCCGTATTTCAGCGCTCTCAAAACGTGGATCGTCATCAGCCCTGCCGCCTCCGAGGGCTGCGACTGGAACAAGTCCTGCACCCCGTTCCTAGGCAGCAAGAAGCCAAAGTCTCGTACCACCTCCAGCGCCTTTTGGACCACCTTGGCGTGGTTGCGACGGCCCCGGTACGCCTCGACTAGCCACAAGTGCGGAAACACGAGCATCAGCCGCGGCATCAATCTGGAGCTGCCGCCCTCAGCGTCGTGTTCGCCGTAAACCCCGCGCTCGTGCGCATCCTCGAGCTGCCTCGACAGCCTCTCGACATTGCGGATGGTCGCGTCTGGAAAGATGACAGTCGGCTGCTGCCTCCTGTCTGGTACCGTCAACCCCAAGGAAGACTTCACGGGCGCCGCCGGCTTGGCCGTCCGGTTCGCGAGCTTCTCGATCTGTGTCAGGAGCGCCTTGCGCCTCGCGTAGGCCCCGCCAGCGGCTGTGGCCGGGTCGGCCGTCGCTGCGGGCTTCTCGGTCTCGCAGGGCGCGCAGGCGCACTCGAACCCCCACCAGTGCCGGAACTGGGCCTGGCGCTCGTTCCAGTCAGCCCGGATGGGCACGTACTGCTGTGTGATCTCGTCGCCCTCGGGGATGTCGCGCGACGCCCGGGTGATGAACAGGTCGCCGCAGAAGGCGCGCGTGCTGTTGGCCACGCACGCGTGGTTCATGATGGCCGCGTGCGGCCAGATGCCCCTGGTCTGCGCCGGCTCCGGCACGCCATCGGGGCGCGGCCGAGTGTTATCTACCGTCAGAGGAGGGCAGCTGTGGCAGTTCCTGGTGCGCACCAGCTCCGTATGGAAAACGTCGATGACGGGCGTGCCGTCGACCACGGTACCTTCTTTGCCTGTCAGGCAGGCATATTCTCCGGCCCAGCACCCGGCGAGTCGGGCCGCCACCGTGGGGCTGTCGTACATCCGGCGGACCATGCCGGCGTATAAGCCAGCGGCGGACCCTTCGTCGTCGTACTTGCTCGGCATCACCGTCGCTTTCTCCACGAAAACGAGCTCGCCCGCGCGGATTAACTCTGTGGCGAACAGGCCCCGTCCATGCATGGGTGATTCCTTCACAGCCGTCCGTCTGGTGAAGTCTGCGACGTCGAGATGCACGTTTGGCTTTGGCCCGGTGGGGGAGACCGATGCAGCGAGTGCTGGGAAGTCGTACTCGCCCGTGTCCTCTTCGTGAATCCGGTCAAGTGTCCGCGCCCGCTCCTTGGCCAGAGTTGCGGCTGCTGAATCGCTAGGGTGCAGCGTGAGCGCGAGGTCGAGCTGCTCAAGCGCGCCGCGGAAGTCTCTGAGCGCGTAGGCTGCTTTGGCCGCCGTCAAGTGCCCCCGCCAGTCGGTCGGTCCTCCTGTCAGTGACGCCAGCGCGTCTGATCTGGCGGCGTCGTGCCTGCCGAGCAGCAGATTGGTTCCAGCCCGTTTGGTATACAGAGCTGCCGCCGCTACATCTCTGTCCGGGCCCCCCGCCTCGCCCCGTGACTTTGCGAAGTCGAGCGCTTCGGTATAACTGCGAAAGTTGAATGTAACGAGTTACTATTCCGTTGACATCGACCATCGCGCCCCAGACTCGCGGAATGACATACCAGAACACGGCTGTTGCCAGGTCCCCTTGGAGAAAAGCAGTATCGCCTGCTGTCCTCCATTCCTCTAGCGAGCTGAGCAAGGGATGCTCCACGCCACCCTTGAGTCCTAGCGGAATGATGGGATCACTGAACCGCAAGAGTAGGATGTCGGAAGGGTGATCCACCGAAATAACCGGCGTCTTGCTCTCCGGGTACGCGTCCTCTCCTGCTGGCGGACATCTGTAAAACGGCTCTTTGACCGCGACGAAGCACCCCTCGGGGATGTTGGACAAGATGGAAGAATCGCTGTGAGCAAAGATGACGAGTCTCTCGACATCGCCGTGCTCGTCTTCCACAACAGTCACGGTTCCGATGCCGCTGTATGGCAAGGCCACGATGCGGAGAACAAGGACCTTGCCACGGTGATGTTTGTCTTGCTCCAAGGTGCGAAGCGGGATCTATAACGAGGTCAACTTGCATTCTTCCCCAACCCTAAGTCAATGTTGGGCTCACTTTTTCTAGATCACTGATCGGCTTGGCGGATGCTGGGTATGGATTGTCGAGGTCGGGCCGCTTGACGGAGCGAGAGCCAAAGGGGCTGTTGTTCTGCTTCTGCAGCTTTTCGACCTGGGAATTGTGGTGTTTGACGAGCTCGTCTTTGGCGCTCCGCGCCTTGGCTACCCCATCCAGCTTGGCCGATAGCCCCATTTTCTCAGTGATGCCGGGGTTTGCCAGGGAAGAGCGCTCGTTGATTACAGATCCAGCTGTGGTTGACCCCTTTCGAAACTTGGAATTATGTGATGCTATTGACATTTTTCAAGTTTGAAAGTCGAAAAGCCAGATCTATGGAGCTAAAAGCGTGGCCATAGGTGGTCGTCGATCCTCTCCAGAGAAGATGTGGCCACCTCGGAATCATTGGAGCCGCACCTTGATCTGGAAGCCCGCCGGCTGGGGACGTCTTGGCGACGGCGGTTGCAACATTTAGCCTGGTTTCTTACCCGCTATCGCTTCCAATGCACGGCCCGGTCCTGAACCTGGCGTGTAATGGCCACCAATCACACCAGACAGGCACAGTCGGCCGTTTCAGAGGTCCCGGAAGGTATGGATTGTTATTTTTTTTTTTTCTCTCTCAGATGGCACTCCGTCACCAGCCCCTTGTTTTGATGTATATGTCCGCAACCTCGTCTTCCCTGCCCTGGAGATCAGAATCGATCACGAAATACCAGCCAAAATGACTGCTCGTTATACAAGCGTGGTTCGGCCAGAGCCGGATCTTCTGTCCGATCTCGAATTCGTCAGGATTGGGGGCAGCTTGGCCATAAGGTGCATGCCAAGTCAGAATCCCATGCTCTTGAGAGAACCTGCCGATGACCCAGCCGTCGAAGCTCTCCACGTCGCAGTCCGGCAGCGCAAGCGGCTTGCCGTCGGCGGCTTTCCTACCCCAGGGGTGAACGACCGCCATCCCCGGGTACGCTTTGCAGAATTCGCGCCCGAGCGCCAGGCCTCCCGCACCGCAGAGGGCCTCAGACGTCTCGCCGCCGTCCCCCCGTCCGGGGTATTTGCTGTGCACCTCGGCGAGGACTGTCATGGCCACATCCCTCCACGAGACCAGGGCCGAGGACACGGAGTGGACGGCCAGCTGCTGCATGTCGAGCAGCGGGTACACTCCCGCGTGAATCTCGGCGACGTGACCCTTGGACTTGATTTCCTGGAACAGAGCACCGAGAGCGGCTGTGGCGGTCATCAGCTGATCCGTGAACTCGGTGCCACCAGCGGCTTGTGGCGTCGACAAGAGATTCTGCACCGCGAGGGCGGTGGGCGATGCGCCCGCCGACAGGACCAGCGGGGGAAGCTCCCTGTGCTGCGGGCCCTGCCTCTCCCTGGCCGCCTGCACCACCGCGTTGGCACCCT
>GL876966.1:3996767-4026598 GCA_000193285.1 Magnaporthiopsis poae ATCC 64411
ATCCGTTTCGGGCGCGGTGGCCGACAGTTCCGCGCCTCGCTCAACGGCCGCGTCGCCCTGGGCCGAGCGCTGGTCGTGGATGGCGCGCAGGACCCAAAGGCATCGCCTCGCAAACGCGCTGCCGGACTGCTGGTACACCGAGAGCGCCTTGACGCAGAGGGACCAGGACGTCTGCAGGCGAGAAACACCGTCGCCGTGAACGCCAGGGGCAGCCTCGAGGTGGCAAAAGACCAGCCTGAGGTTTGGCGTCAAAAGAACGGCAAGAATCACCGTCCCAGCGGTGTATAGATAGAAAATCGCGTACCACCAAGGCACTGTCGCCCTGGCCTCCCTACCCTCCTCGACCCCGTCCCAAACCAGGGCGATCAGCTCGTGGGCGGCCGATACGCAAGAGCGGACGCAGGTCTTGACGACACCGCGCTGGAAATCCGTCGTCATTCCGGCGGCATCGGCTTGCAGGAAGGCCCCCGATGAAAGCTCAACCGTTGTCGGGCGGAACAGAAGGATTCGTAGGTGAAGGTATCTCCCGCGCAGAGTTGCGGCCTGTTTAGGGAATGGGGAGGCTGACTCCGCCGAGACGTCGCTAGGGTCGGTGTGGCGAGGATGGACTCGGAGATGGTTAGGCAGGCTGGCTTGCCAACGAGACAGGCTGAAGTCGATTTCATGCAGGCGCTGAAGGTCTGGGACATTCACTCCTTCGGGACCGGCCCGCCGAAGATCGGGGTGTGGGGCATAAAAGTGCCTGAACGTGACGATGTCCAAGTCAGTGGTCTTGCCCGTCTTGAAAAGTCGGGAGCAGGAAACGCAAAGATATTACATACTCCAGGACGCTCATAAGTATCTCGGCCAGTTGCAGCGTGTAAACGTAAAACTCGACAGGCGACTTCCGACCAGGGGGCATGCTGGGCGGAGTTGAGCCGCTGCCTGGATCTGCTGAAAGAATCTCGTCGTCCACGGGCAGGGGCGAGGGAACACCCGTCTTCCATGCGACCATGGGTGGCCTACCGAGGATCATACTGACGGCTCTATCCAGCATGATACATCCCCACCATGTCCGTCGTCGCTCCTCCCGGGTAGCTTGACTCTCCCTGGGATGGTCCTCACTGACGCCAATCCCCTGGGCGGTACGGACTGCTGTGCCGATGGCGACCCAGCATCCATTGACGAGATCTGTCGCCTGCAAGTACTGGGCGGTCAGGATGTGGGCCTGGACAAGCTGCAACGAGCAGCCATGGTCCACGTTTGACTGCGTCAGGAGGGTCCGGGACCGCTCGTAAAATGTGTGAGCGCTTCTTTTGGACGAAGGACCCGGCTCCAGCGTCGACGTAGCTGAGCAGCCTAGCGCGAGCATGATGTTGAGCCGGGCGTGGGCGGTGCGTACTGTATGAACTGTATCGTCTCGCGATGGTTCTTCGTCACCCCAGATCGTCTCATACCATCCCATGAACGACCCTTTATGTACCACGGGGAACAGTGGATGGAACGACTCCCAGTACTTGCTCAGGTGCGTATCCGCCACCCTCCGTGGAGGTAATATGAGCTCGTCCATTAGCAACTCCAGCGCCTCTCGGTCCCTTTTCGTCCTGCGGCGTTCTCGTGGAGCGGCGGAGGCGCCGTGCGATGCAGACGTTCCGCCCTCCGAGGGACTCAGTCCAGCAGCGTCTTCTGACCCAATGCTGGACATTCCCCGATGTCTCCTGGACGACTCGCGCACCTCGCGCACAAACGCCGCTGCGCTGGACCGGCCCAGGAAGACCGCCCGGCCGGAGTCTGCCGACGCGCTCTCCGTAGCTCCCATGGCGCTCCCGGGCTCTGGCGACTCCAAGCCTTCACGTCCCATCACGGGACTGTTGCCGGTGTTTGCGGACTGCTCCCGGCCCAGACGCTGCATGTGGATCAGTTGGGAAGCCGCCATGTGCCGGTCGATAGGCGACGCGACGGCCGCGCTGATAGCACCAGGTCCGGTGGGAACAGTCGTGGAAGCATCATGAGTCAGTTGGATCTCATCGTAGGGCTGACCCGTGGGCGCCTGTCTTGGCGATGACCACTGCTTGTTTGGCCCGACGACGTGGTGCGGAAGCTGCTGCGTGGGCCCGTCCAACCCTCGAGCCGCTCGCTCCAGCTCGTGGATGCGCTCCTCCAGCGACCGGACGTAGAGCGGGCTGATGTCGGACGTCTGCTGTGGGTCGGCGACGTCGACGAATATGCACTGCTCCGGGCTCACCCGCTTCCTGGCGCAGGCGCCGCACATAGGACGTGCCCCATCGCAGCGCACCTTGCGGTCTCGACACTCCTGACAGGCAAGCCGGGTCTTGCGGCGTTTTGCCGGAGGCGGTCCGTCGCCGGCTGTGTCGCCGTCAGCTGGGGCGTCCGTGGCCGCCGGAGCGATGTCTGCGGTGCCCTCGCCTCCAGTATCCATTTATGATCAGCTGGTATGTCGGTGCTGATGGAGACCGACTGCTGGCCTCAGACGCGCTCGGGGAGCATCGAGACATGTTGGGTCTTTCCAGGATGAAAACGCGGGGAGACGAAACATTTGTCCGAAAATGTCGGGGGCAGAGATCATGTGGAGGTGGAGGGCTGGCGGTTGCAAGCGGAACGGTGCTTAACCGATTTAGAAAGGCATCCCCCCCGGTCGAGAGGGGAAACAAGTGGGTTTCTCCGAGTCATGTCCGCTCAAATTGCGGAGCCGGATCTCCATAGGACGGGGTAGCCATGGGGAACTGGGGCGCCGGTGGGCTCTCGCTGGTATGGAGTCGTTATTTCCGTTCCCTGGCCGGGCCTCTTGGTCGCCTTGGCTCTCAGGCTTAACGAGGCTGTGGGCGTGCAGGACCGGCAGGCACCCAGGTAGGTACCTATTTAAGGAGTGTCGTCCTCCTCCGCCAGGTACAGCTGTCGGTCCTTGACGCCTTCCGCCAGCCCGTCTCCTCGACGACAAGGCAGCTCGCCCTTGAACCGTCCTGCCGGCACGAACCGCGTCGAATCCCACAGGAAGCACAACGCATTTAAGAGGAAAGGAAGGCCCAAGTGCCGCTGGCCATCGGTTGCCCGTCATGTTGGGGTTCGTGCGCGATCGCAACGTGATGCTCACGACCCACGTGAGCCTCAACATGCTGCTTGCCACCTTCGCTCTCGGCATCAGTGTCTTTGCTTATGGCTTTGAGGGTGGTGTTGTGAACACCATTCAAGCCATGCCGAGTACGTGTCATCCCGGCCACTGGCGGAAGGGCAGAGTGCCAAAGGAATCTCGGGGTTGGACGTCAAAAGAGACGGCCATCGACAGATCCGTGAGAGGGAGACGTTGACAGTCATTGGACGCCTGGCACAGAGTTCGTCGAGCAGTTCGGCGAGCTGAACCCGAGTACCGGAAAATACGTCCTCTCGCCCGATCGCCTAGCCTATCTCAACTCGCTTCCCCTCATCGCCTATGCCTTCGGCGTTGTGCTATCGACCCAGCTTAGCGAGCGGTTCGGCCGACGGGTCGTTTTCATCCTCATGAACTCCATCTGCGCTTCCGGTACAGCTGTTTCGTACACCTCAACGACCTACGGCCAGATCCTGGCCGGCCGCATGATCCTGCAGATCCATATCGGAATGGAGGCGGCTCTTGTTCCCATCTTCATGGGTGAGCTGGTTCCGGCAGCCGTTCGCGGCGCCTTCGTCGGAAGCTTCACCTTTTCCCACATTTTCGCCAACTTCATATCCTCCATCATCACCAACTTCACCAGCAAATACACAGACCACAGCTCCTGGAAGATCCCGCTTGCCTGTATCTTTGCCTTCCCCTCCCTGGCCTTGTTGATGTCGGTCTTTCTTCCAGAGTCGCCACGCTGGCTGCTGCGGAAAGGCCAGACTGAGAAGGCGGCGGAGATGTTGTCATACATCAACGGAGCGAAGGAAGGCTTTGTTGTTGAGGACCAGATCAGACTCCTCCGTGAGGCGCTGGATGACTCTGTGGAGAAGGGTAGGTGGAGTGACATGCTGAAGGGCACCAACAAGGTACTAACTCTTCTCGTACTCGAGGGTTGTGGCTGAAGAGATTCCCTGGTTGCTGACTTTACCTCTTTGTTCACTGATAGAGCCGCACCATCACCGCCTGCATCGCTGCTGGCTCCTCTATGCTTACGGGAATGAGCTTTGCCGCAAACTACGGAGCGATTTTCCTTGCGCAGGTGAACGTTCTGGGTTAGTTGGAATGCATGCAAAGGCTGCCCTCTCCCGGCTTCAATGCAAGCGCTAACTGTTTTAGATCCATTTATGATTACCATGGTTAAGCGCGCTGTCCTCCTCCTAGGCCCTATTACAGTCATGGTCTGCATTGATAGGCTGGGCCGACGGTCGACGTTCCTTTTTCTTGGCACCGGCTCGGCTCTGTCACTGCTCGTCATGGGCTCTATGGGCAGTATTCAATCGCAGACAACAGACCTCAAGAAGGCCATCGTAGCCATGTCTATCGTCTTTCCGTTTTGCTACATCGGATCGTTTGGTTCCATGTACGTCTTTGTGACCCGTCAAATTCTCCCTGGACTGCAAGAGTCTAACACATACACACAGCATGCAAATCGTACCTTCGGAGATCTCCCACATCAGTCTCCGCGACAAGACATCCATGGTGTACTGGATTGTCTCGGACGTGTGCAACTTTGCCGCCACATTCACGCTTCCGTACCTACTGCAGGCCCCGTACGCGAATTTGGGTGCGAAAGTCGGCTTCATCTACGCCGCCACGTCCATCGGGTTCCTGGTCTGGGCGTTCCTGTGCTATCACGATTTGACTGGCAGGTCTTTGGAAGAAGTGGACGAGATGTTCGAAGCCGGCGTCCCCGCTTGGCGGTCCAAGTCATGGGTGTCGACCAGCAAAATGGCGCAGCTCACGGCGATGGAGAACTCGAAGGGCGGTGTCGTCATGGATGAGAAGAAGGCTTTCCACGTGGAGGAAGCCACACATGTGGAGGGCCGGCAAAAGGACTGATCGTCGCCAATGTTTGTCGGAAAAAGAAGTGATCGTCATCAATGGCGGCAGTTGTGCCTCATGGGTACCACACGCTCACGCAAACGCAGAGAACGGGTATATGTACGTACCCGAGCTGCGATATCCTGCGCCATGTCCGTCTGTGGACTAGATATTTGGCCGAATGCCTTTATATCCGAAACTTGGAGAGTTGGGCACGCCCACTCCGAACAACGGCTCCATACACCACATTAGAACCTGTCGAGGTCAGCCGGCAAGCGGGCAAGTCCTCCCGGAAGAGGTAGAACATTGGGAGGAAAGATGAGCGATCACACTCCATTCAACCGATGGTGGGCAAGAAAAAAGTTGGCGTGCGGGGGAGGGCCGCCAGGCGGAAGCCTAACCTACTATGTATCCCTCTTTATTTTAACCTGCATCGACCCACCGCGAAAGGGTTGCAACCGAACGCATCCCGTCGGGAGGGGCAGCTGAAAACAACTGCACAGGCGAGGGGAACACATGGAGGAGGGTCGGACGAGTGCGGGGCGTGCCGACAGACGGTGGCGGGAAAAAGGTCTTAGACGCCGGAAAGGAGAGGATCGTGCATGGGCGCCGACCTCGACGCCAGCACTTTCGAGAAGTCTGGGCCGTCATTCGAACGTCATGGCGCACGACACGTTATTTTGCCGGATATTGAATATGCCCGACCGAGGGCGTTCGCGCTAACATCGAGCTGGCCTCCCCACGGGCCTTGCATTACCCCTGGCTGACCAGTAAGATTAAACCAACCAGACATTGTGCACCTCTGATTGGCTGCTAGCGATGCAGGTCTTCCGCCCTTCAGCTGCTTTCGATCTAGGCCCATGCCGCCGAGGGGTGTGTTGTCCTCGGGCTCGTGTCCAGCCCTTGGCGGAGGCTCTGTGCCGACCATGGGGTATTCAACCATTCCTACCACAGGCCAGCACGGGCTGGGCCAAGAATCGGGGCGTCGTCGATGACAAGCTGAACAACGCCATTACCACTGCAATTCTGGCGGCCAAGACATGTTAGCGAAATGCCGACGCCGACAAGCCGCCGAGCCTGCCCGCCGTGGGTTCAGCCATCGATGCGACGCTGCGGGCGAGAACAGCCGGAGTGACTTCATGTTCGCCGCCAAACTCGCCGCCCTTCGACTCTGGTAATTTCATGGCGTGGGTGGGCCAAGCCAGCCTTAGCTCCGCCGATCTCTCATCTGCGGCGCCCCGGCCGACCTCCGGCTGCCCCCACAGGCAGGGCCGTAAGTATTGCGTGTTGTCGTGCAGGTGCAGGCCTCACTTTAAATTACAAGGTGCCGCTCCCCCCAGCCCGCCCGCCAGGCACTCCGATGATCATCGCCGTCTGCCCGGGTCTCGTTCATCGTAGGCCTCTCCTCCTAGGATAGCGCAAGGGCGTGCCGTTAAGCTGGCCAACCGCCTACCCACCCCGTCGCCCACTCATCCCTGAGTCCAAACCCTTTCAAGATGCGTGGTCTCTCGTTCGACACTCTCCTTGCCCTCTCCTCGCTGCTCGGCCTGGGCCATGCGTTCGAGGACAATGCCGTCGCCGACGAAATCGTGCTCAAGATTGCCACGGTCCCCGTCGCCACTGGCCCGACCCCTACCACCCCTCTGCGGCGACGCTCCTCCACTTCAAAGCCAGTTTCAGACTTGACGACAAGGAGCTACGGCACTCCCTCCTCGTGGCCCACTGGGACCGGCACTGCCCCGACGCACACCAGGTCGACCGTGTCGACCTCTTCTTCAAGCACCGCCGTCAGCCCTCCTGCCTGCACGGATCATTGGCTTGCCAAAATTGACCACCAAGGCTTTGCCCCTTACGTCCCCAGCCCGTCCACCTACAAGGTTTTCCGCAATGTCAAGGACTATGGTGCCAAAGGCGACGGTGAATCGGACGACACCGAGGCCATCAACCGGGCCATTAGCGAGGGAGGCCGTTGTGGTCCCGGAAAGTGCGATGGCACTACCATCTCGCCTGCCGTCGTCTACTTTCCCCCAGGCACCTATCTGGTCACCAGCCCCATCATTGACTACTACTTCACACAGATATACGGCAACCCTAACTGCATGCCCGTCATCAAGGCCGCAGCCAACTTTACCGGCGCATGGGTTCTGGACGGCAACCAGTACCAGTCTAATGGCCTGGGCTGGGGCTCGACCAACGTCTTCTGGCGTCAAGTCCGCAACCTGGTAATCGACCTCACTGGCGTGTCGTCCACAACTGCCCTGGTAGGCATCCACTGGCCCACTTCGCAGGCCACCAGCCTCCAGAACATCTTGATCAAGATGTCCTCTGCCAACGACACGCAGCAGTATGGCATGCTCATCGAGGAGGGCAGTGGTGGATACATTGGCGACATGGTGTTCAAAGGTAAAAGACTGCCCTGCCAATACTCATCTTGTGTGTCTGTGGAAGAAGATAGCTAACCGTTTGAACTAGGTGGTCTCTATGGCATGCGTGTCGGTAACCAGCAATTCACCATGCGCAACCTGACGTTCGTCGGTGCCAAGACCGCAATCAGCCAGCTCTGGGACTGGGGCTGGACCTACTCTGGTCTTACCATTCGCGACTGCGACGTCGGGCTCGACATCAGCAATATGGACGGACCTAGGATCTCTACCGCCTCCATCGTCCTTATCGATTCTGAGATCACCAACACGCGCGTCGGCATCGTGACCGCCCGCCAGGCCTCGGGTAACAACCCGCCCCAAGGAAACACGCTCATCGTCGAGAACGTTCGCCTGAGCAACGTCCAGACCGCAATCCAGGGGCCCAGCAACTCCACCCTGCTCGTCGGCACCTCTAGTTCAACCACCATCACCGGCTGGGGCCAGGGCACCGGCTACGTCGGGAGCAGCGGCCCCACGACCTTCCAGGGCAGCATAACCCCGTTCCCTCGCCCTGGTGGTCTCACTGCCGGCACCGACTTCTACCACCGCTCGCGGCCCCAGTACTCGAACCTGCCTGCGTCCCAGTTCGTCTCCGTCAGGTCCGCGGGCGCCAAGGGAGACGGCGTGACGGACGACACGGCTGCCATCAACAAGGTCATCGCCCACGCCGCCGCCTCTAGAAAAGTCGTCTACTTCGACTACGGCTTGTACGTCGTCACCTCCACCATCAAGATCCCCGCCGGCTCCCGCATCACCGGCGAGGGCCTGCCCGTCATCCTCTCGGAGGGCGAGTTCTTCAACAACATGGAGCACCCCAAGCCCGTGGTGCGGGTAGGCAAGCCCGGAGATGAGGGCGCCGCCGTCGAGTGGAGCGATATGGTGGTCAGCACGCGCGGCCAGCAGAAGGGCGCGATCCTAATCGAGTGGAACCTGAACTCGAAGACGCCCTCGGGCATGTGGGATGTGCACACACGCATCGGCGGCTTCAAGGGCTCCAACCTGCAGTCAGCCGAGTGCCCCAAGACGCCCGAGACATCCATAAACCCGGGCAACCTGAACCAAAAGTGCATCGCCGCCTTCATGAGCATGCACATCACCAAGTCGGCCGGCAACCTGTACAACGAGAACTGCTGGCTCTGGGTGGCGGACCACGACGTCGAGGACGGCGCGCACAACGTCCAGATCACCATCTATGCCGGCCGCGGCCTGCTGGTCGAGAGCGCGTCGGGCAACGTCTGGCTCTGGGGGTCCGGCTCGGAGCACCACCAGCTGTACCAGTACCAGCTCGCGCGCACGCAAAAGATCTTTGGCGGCCAGCTCCAGACCGAGACGGCCTACTACCAGCCCAACCCGGACGCCGTGATCCCATTCCCCGCCGACGCCCGCTACCGCGACCCCGTCTTCGCGGCCGGCGAGAGCGGCTGGGGCCTGCGCGTCGTCAACAGCACCGACGTGCTCGTCTACGGCGCCGGGCTCTACTCCTTCTTCATCAACAACAACAACTCGTGCGCCGCCGAGGCCAGCGCGTTCAAGTGCCAGTCGCGCCTGACGTCCATCGAGCGGAGCAGGCTGCACATGTACAACCTCAACACGGTCGGTGTCACAAACATGGTCACGCTCGATGGCGTCGACGTCGTGTCCTTTGAGAACCAGAGGAACGGCTTTGTCAGCACCGTCGGGAGGTACACGAGCTAGGCAGGTAGGGCACGATACGGGCCGTTCGGATGCGTACATGAATGTGATGGTTTTCCCCCCGGACACGAAGTTGGTTGGCCGATGGACGGTGAATATGATGTGACGTTTTAATATGCAGCAATCACTACTATATGAACCCAAAAGGCTTTCTTTTGTCTACCAATTTTTAATTTCCCGTTTAAAAAATGACATGCCAATGATTTCCATGAAGTCGCGACTTGGGTGAGGAAACCGGCTCTTTACCCATGCCGCACCTTTGCTCGTTTCAAGCTGGAGCTGCCGACTGGCTCTTCCAGCAAGGGTCTCTTCCGAAACTTTCTCATTTCGGTTTCCGGTGGATCGGCCTCCTTATCTGGTCTGTGCCTGTGCTGGCCGGTCCGGGCGGCGGTGGCAGCACGCTGTTCGGGACGCACGACAAAGAGGTATTCTTCCTGATGCCGATCCTCCTCGTCTTCCTCGTCCGCAGCATCCTCTAAACCAGTAGCAGTACTTTGCTCGCTACTCGCCTGGTCAATGAGGTCCAAGAGAAGCCTAAACTCGTTAGGATAGCCCCCCGAGGACGCCACATCCATGCTACGCCTGATTATGGACTCGAGGGATTCCTGCCCGGGAGGCGAGGGGTCCGCTCCGCCCTTGAGTAGCTCCCCCGTCACCTCAACGGTGTCCAAGAGGTCCTGCTTGTCCAGAGATTCCAGGCTGTGGAGCCATTCCTTCCACGGTGTCGTGGCCAGTCCGCCGTCGTTGTTGAACACTTGGTTTGGCTTGTGGCCATGGTCTATAAGACTTTTTACAAGGACCGGGTTGACGTTGATAGCGTATTCGCATCGCTCGAATATCATGGGTCTTTGTAGCGCATGGTGCAACAACGGGAACCGCAACGTCTTTGCCTCGTCGGATGAGGTGCGTAGCCAGTGGTCCACGCTGTTGGCTAAACCCGCCTCGACAGCAACAACTAAAGGAGCGTTGAGCTTGTCCTGAAGCGTGGGCCCAGTCCTATCGGCCCGGGGGATTATATTAACCACATCCTCCAGCCTCGGCAAAATGGGGATGGTGGCATCAAGCACCTCCTTGTCGTAGGCCTGGGCGAAATTGATCGTACTTGTAACGACATGGCTGAGGTATTGGTAGGTTGGCTCTCCCATGGAAAACGGCACTTTCGTAAGATGCTCCCCCATCAGCTTTGCTATTTGAAGGTCCATGATGCAGACCGCGGCGTTGACGTTGAACATCGGATCGGAAATGCGAAACAGTGGCAATTTCCAGGCCTCCTGGCCCAGGAACTCGGAAACGGTCCTGTGCATGAACTCGACAGTGGAATGCGCTACCGCTTGGTCTACACCGAGACAGTGACATAGGCACCGACTTTTTTGACGACAAGCTGATCGCCGCAGTCGCACCTCGACAAGACCGCCACAGCGGCTGCGCAGCCTCCCCTCCATGGATGCACACATAGCACGCTGCTGCTTCGCAGATGGAATCGTGAGTGTGAGCCTTTCGTGGTCCATCCCAGATTTGTCGAGAGCCGCGAGAGCTAGGGTATACACCGTAGGATCGAAAGAGCCGAGTCCGGGACCGTGCTGCTTTTCGTAGCAGACCCTCAGAGTTTTCGCCATCTGCTCGCGGTATCGCGGTTCGACTTTCGCGAGCATATGTTTGAAAAGGTCTCCCAACTCCGGAGGGAGCTCGTCCACACGGTGGAGGAGCTCTTCGATCCGGTCGAAATCCGCGAAGCCCTCTAGCACAGACCGGCAGGCTAAAACCACCCATAAGAAGACGCCCACCGCTTTATCCGTCAACTCCGAAAGGATGGTCGTTGGATCAATGTCGCTAGCTTCCTGGGAAGAAACTAAGGTTGACATGTAAGGATGAGACCCGACTGTGTCCTGGATGTAACGAGCGATATCCGGCCGCGTGAGGTCCTGAAGCTTTAGCTTTGGGTAGATGCTAAAGGTGTCGACGTAAGCCGGAATAGGCCTGCTTGAAACGAGAACCTTAACGTGCTGGTTCCTAGTAAGCTGCTTAACGAAAGAAGCTGCGTCGAGGTAACTGCCGGAAAACTCGTCCAAACCATCGACTAGGAAGCAGAACTTATGCCTAGGGAGTGGAAGATGCCGAAAAGATTCGAAGGCGGCGGATAGCTCTGCGGAAGAGGGAAGTGATGGTACGAAGTGGGCGCGTCCATGGCCTTTAAGTACCTCCTTCCACAATCGAGGCAAAAGCACAGGGAGTAAACCCGGCTCGGCCTCGACAATCTGATAAAGGATTGCCCGAGAGAGGCCCTCTTGGGACTTTTGCTCGACCGTGCCCAGCGCCCAAAAAAAGAAAGACCCGAACACTAAACGAAGGTTGCCGGCCCAATGTCGGAGCAGGAGTAGGGCTTCTTCGCTATTGTATAGGTACTTCATCAGGGTGGACTTGCCACTCCCGGCCTTACCCGAAATCCAGTAAAGCCCAGAGCCGACGCTCATCCAAGCCGAAAGGTCGCCCCATTCGACATATTTGCCTGGCTTCCGTAAAGCCCACTCAAAGGTCCTTGAGTGAGCGGAAGAAACACCTTCTCTCCGGTCGTCCATGCTCCGGAACCATAACAGGTCGAGAATTTCTTTCTGACACAGTTTCTCGTAGCTCTCGGCAACGGCTTCGGCCACCAAATCATTACGGTCGGCGGTGGCGTCATAAACCAGGCGGAGGATCTTTGGATCACGGACGGAGGCCAGGTCTTGATGAACCCAATGTTTAAATGTCTTTGCGTCTTGGTTTTCGGTGAACAGCTCGCGAAGCTTTGAGCCGAAGTCGGCGAGATCTTGGACCAGCCTCTCGAACTTGTCCTTGTCGGCGAGAACCCACCTCACCTTTTTGGGAAGCGTGAGGCCGGTTGACCTGTCTTTGATCCGGAGCTGGAGCTTGCCGAAGTCATCCGCCAATTGCTTCAGGCGAGACTTGGTGACTGTAGTTATTGGCAGGGCCAAGTCGAAATCGGTCCCTCCTGACATCTCCAGGCCGTAGCGCTCCTGCATGGTGGCGCTCTCCGTCATCAAGATGCTGATAGCTTCCAGTGTCTGCTTCACGACGGCGAAAACGGCGGGGTCGTCCAGACGCCGGTCGTGCTGCTGTTCGGCGTCGAAAAGGCGCACCTGTCGGGCCCATAGGAGGAGGCATTCCTTTTCAAGCTCGAGTTTCGCGTGGAGGATATGATAGTCGCGGTCCATCGACCTCGTCGCCGAGATCTGGGAGAGAAGCTCGATGCAATTCTTAAAGAGGCCGGCCAGGCCGACGATTCCGATGGCGAGGCCTGCGGCTTCCATTTTGGGAAAATGATCCAAGCCCGAGGTTGAAGGGGCATTAATGAGATAGAAGATGCGAATGCGGGAATCGATTGCCGGCCTGACGAGAACGAACTGGGCCGGGCCAAACCGCACGCCTTTATTTTCCAGTGCCAGCACGGAAGGAACAAGAGTAAAATAAAAAGGAAACGGCATATAGCGGTGAATTTCGAGGTCAGCCCCGCAGAGAGCCCAACGATGCTCCTCAAAGCACAGCCTCAAATGCTGTTCCATACATCGTCGCAAGGTTGGGGGAGGGTGGCAGCGATTGGTTGGGTGGTTCCGGTGGTGTCCGGTGGCTGAGCGGGGGGTAGTTTGAGGCGAGCCGCCGTCTGCGTTGCTCAATCATCGGCCCTCCTTATCTAGATTGGCAGTTGTGAAGGTGGCACGGTTCGTGAAGGAGCTTATGTGTTTATTTGTGACTCAAAGACTCCGATCCCCTTCTTTCGCCTGCCTTGTAGTCGGCGGTCTTCTTACTCTTGCTAGCTCCCTTTGCTGGCATTTTTATTACTACAACCGGCGACCTTACGTCTGTTCCGATTCCATAGGGACTCCAGCTTTGAAGCCCGCCTTAGAGACCGCTGTGCTATTCGAAGGCTATGCTCCGTGTCGATGCCCACGATAACACCACGGAACGCGGATTATTATGCATTTTTATACGATACCTTTTGCCCAACCAACCCGGTAGGAGATCTAATAATTTAAGGTTGCTTGCGTAAATAATCTGTCGTGTGTGCGTAGGCGGGCGGGAAAGCCGACGAGGCAATTTACAAGGCAGGATCTCCGCGGCTTGGGTGCCACTTATAGCAATTCACCAAGTGCCTGGCAAACGAAAACCGCAGGTGGCTTGATTAGGGAAAATATTTGTCACTCGATATTCAGCTCCCTGGCCACCTTCCATGGACTGGGATTGGGTGGCGTGTTGCCCTTACCAGACATTTTCATGCCGGACTCCAGTGCAGGAGAAAATCAACCCCAGGTGTCATCCTCTCTGGCTTGTCAACCGTAAACCCATTGGCTCTTGGCGCAAAAAGTCGCCCGACTGGATTTTGTAGGCGACACAACACCCGTCCGAACCCTTCTTGGGCCGGATATCTGGGAGGTTCCCTGGAGTGCAGCAGACCTGTTGACCAGGCTGAAGGTCGCGCAGAGGTCGAAAGAGGGATAGTACTTGTGAAACTGGCTGGGAGTCAAGGCCGCCGCCGCAGCGAGTAACCAACTTTCCGCAGTCATCCCTTCCACCACATGTTCGGCTCCGCAAAAACCCGTCGGCATTGCGCTGAGGCTCGGACGAAGCAGGTAAACCGCCAGAGGTGCAGCAGACCAGCTGGCCGGGCTGAAGCGTGGAAGACAGGTTGGAAGCCGGGCTGTATCGGTAAAAGTCCTGGTCTGTGAGGGCCCTACCGCATCTCTTGACCAGATGCCAGCAGCTGTTGCCGCTTTGCACTTCAATAGCCCGGCAGTCAGCACGAGTGTGTAGAAACACGCCGTTTGCTAAGTTGGTAGCAAAAAGCGCCGAGCTCTGGAGAAACGGCTTTGTTAGCACCGCCGGGAGATTCGTGAGCTAAATTGGGTATGATGCGGGTTGTATGGGTGCGTACACGAATGTGATGGTTTCTTGATTCTTTTTTTTTTGATTTGGACATGAGGTTGGTTCTTTCTTTTGTATACTAAGTTTTAACTTTCCGGTATGAATGCGCCAGCGTTGCGCCCTCCGCCCGCCAATGCTGCTTCCTCGAGTGCCTCCTTGTCCCTCGGTCTCACCTTCGGTGATAGCCAGCTGATTGGCATTGATACGCGCCTACCACCACACGCCAACGGGTAACTGCATTGCATTGGACAATTGCAGTTGTATAGCATTTCCGTTTGTAGCAAACCAAGCCCCCTCGTTGGTGAGGCCAATGTGGTGGGCAGGAAGCGCGGGGTATTGCCCGGCATCTAGGGGGAATCTTCCTTCCCCGCGACAAGGCTTTCTCTGATTCCCCTGCTCTTCTTCATCAACCATACCTCAGCGCGTTCTCAGGCGTACTCCCCAGGGATTCGCAGCTTGTTATTAGCCTGATCCATGCTCTATTAATATCGTTCGATCCCGCCTCGACCATGGATTTGTTCCTTTTCCCCGCCGAGATCAGGCTCAAGATCTATTCCGAGCTCCTCGCCCACGATGAATGTCTCGTCGTCATGGCAGGAAAACGAGGCCGCGTGCGGCCCTATCTCTTCGTTCTAAACTGCCAGCTCTATCCCGAGATTCTTTGCACCAGCAAGCGGGTGCACAGCGAGGCCATCTCGCCGCTCTATTCCGACAACTCTTTCCGCTTTTCCGAGCCGTATTCAACCGCAAAACCACCAGCCACAGTCACCTCGGACGTCTTTTTGGAGCACATCGGACCTCGGGCAGCAAGTCTTCTCCGATACGTCTATACCCGCTTTCCCACTCCTCCCCACGCACAAGACTATCAGCTCAAGCAAACTGCGCTGGTCGGGCTGTGTCTCGACAACCTGAATATTTTGCTCCAGGCCAGCCCGGGTATCACAACCCTCGACCTCGCGCTGCCTTCCAAAATCAAAGACCTTGGCCTCCGCGACACGCCCTTTTTTGGCGAAACGCTCGATATGATCGAGGAGAAACTCGGAAGCTTCAAGTCGCTGCAGCAGGTCAAGATCGAGCTGCGGCTGCTGGAATGGGAATCAGCAAAACACAGCGATGACGGGGAAGAGGAGGTTGTTGTTACTGGCGACAGCTACAACAGCGACGGCAGCAGCAGCAGCGGCAGCAGCGGCAGCAGCGATGAGGGCAGCACCCGGTGGAAGGCTCACAGAGACTCGCTGATGCGACAGCTGCGCAGCCGAGGATGGGCGGTTCATGTCACCAAGGTGCCCAGGGTCTGGACCACTTCTGACGGCATGTGGTTTACCGACAAGGCTGGGTACATTATGCACATGCGTGACCTGTGGGAGAACGAAATGGAGCAGCGCTCATGGGAATGGCAGGGGCGTGGACGGGACATAGAATGCGCGCGTGGGACGCAGGAGTACGCCTACAGGATGGGCTGGGCGGACGATGGAGGCCCTGCGTGATTGAGATACCAGCATTCAGGAGGCAGGCTGCCTTCCTGCTTTGTCATGAGGCTAGATGCGGGCTGGGGACTTTCTATTATCTCATTTCCACCGAATTACTCTGGTTTTAGCACACGTAGGCGTCTTTTCGGTGCGGCTCACTGGCTGACCGGAAGGTTACGTGCTTCCACCAGGGGCATGGGGCCGTGGGAGGATGGACGGTGATGCGAGCATTCTGTCCTGACAATGGTGCGTGCTGGACGACCACGCAGGCCGAGCTGGTTGGCCGGATATGGATCAGCATCACGCCTACCACGAAGCCACTGTGCAGACCACAGACAGCGGCAGACTCACTCCGAAAAAATGCTACCTGCAAATGCACCGCTCACATGAGTGATGGGGAAATCCGCACGTAGGAAGTCGGGGTAGATTGTGAGCAACGCTGCTTGCCGTATTTCTCAGATCAGACAGCTGAGTCGGATGCACCCGTGTGTGCGTTGTCCCACGCTGCGGGAGTGCGGCCACACGCAATATCTCGGCTATACAGGCACCTCCGGAAACAGAATGCTAGACGGGATAGGCACCTCGGAGCAGGCTTCCAGCCCAGACCCGACCGCTTCGAGGAGCTTGCCCTTAATCAAAGTACTGGCCGCCCTAATCAGAGCACGGAAATCGTGGCTATGGGGTGGCTGTGTGTTTGCCCGTGTGCACTGGGTGGCTGCGGCTGAACAGCCCCGATTGTGCCTCGCTGGGCGTTACGGCCCGATTCCAACCCGATTGCTTGGCTGCGGCACATCCTAATGAAATCGAAATCATGGTGTGGCATCGCTGCCACCGAGTCCAATCACGGCCGAACAAGGCGGCTCACCTGGCTTTCGGGATTTATATCTATCGCAAGGGAAGAAGTATTAAATCGTCAATATAGACCCTGACATCCTTCACTCCGTGGATACTTTGTTCTGTTCCTCATCAACTCCGTCATGACCGATCCCGCAAGCCTCATCATCGGGGCCATTCCCCTCGCAGCACTTTTCACCACCTGCATCGACGGGTTCGCCTACATCAGGGCCGGTCAGAATCTTGAGCGAGATCTACAAATTATCCTTGTCAAGCTTGATATCGAAAAGGCCCGGCTGTTGTCCTGGGGAAACGCCGTCGGCATCGTTCGGGGTATACATGACGGACGGCACTCAGCCCTAAATGACCAAAGCACGGAGGCGAGGGTTAGGTCCATCCTGGAGAGCGTCAGGGTCCTGTTGACGGACTCGCAGACGCTAGAGAAGAAGTACGCCCTACAGGAGATTCCAGAGCCGTCTCAGACAGTCGCCACCGGTGGAACCCAACGCTTCGACGTTGTCAGCCGCGCTAGCACATTCTGGAGGTCCTACAATCGATTCCGTAGCCGCTTCGGCACGGCCCAGGATCGCGCGCGGGTGGGCATCGCCAAGCGCACCACCTGGGCCGTCCACGACCGCGAGAGGTTCAGAGAATTCGTGGCGGACCTACACGAGCTTATCGATGGTTTGGAGGACGTGGCGCCCGATGCCTTCGCCGCCGCCGAGAGGGTAGTGGAAGATGACGTCGGAAGCCTCCGGCTTTCCAGCCTCAGGCTCGTGGGAGATGCACTGGGCGGAGACGTCAGGTACCAGGCCCTGGCGGACGTCATTAGCGAGGCCACCCAGGCGACCGAAGACGGAAGAACCGGCCAGTGGCTGGACGACCAGAGCGATTCGGAGGTTGCACAGCCCGAGGCCGCCCAGGAAACGACACAAAACGATCGACCCATGGGTAAGCTACTACCCGACTTCCGTCTATGCACTTTGAGATAGCGTGTCCATCCTCGGGCTAACATTGTTCTAGCGTTCCGCGTGGACGCGCAATGCTTCATGATGTTCACGCCACAATGCGAAAGCGAACGAACCAATACGCGACCTTGCATCCAAACCAGGCGACCATTTCTTTCTTATTTCGAGGGCAAAAGCATCTTGGCAGTGCATGCTAAGAGCTGGCACCCGGGTTATCGCATCGGATCCCGTATCGTCCTAGAGGAAGCCTGCGGCCTCGATTCCATGACCCTGGCCAAGCTCCGTCTCGGGCTGCAGCGACGCTCCCTAGGAATGACTGACGCGGAGAGTGAGACGAGTTCGGCGCCCACAGACGACTCCCCGTATTATATAGCCGACGTCTTCATCTACTGTCCTCCTTGTACAAGACTCGTCGATACCGCCGTCGATGTGTGCAACAGCTTGCCAGACCCTCTGCTCCTCCGGCGACTGATCAGGATCGACGAGCGGCTTCCCTGCACCTGTCTTGATCGGGCTCTTGCGTTGGAAGCCTTGCAAGCTATCCTAGAGCAGATCCAGCATGTCGAGAGCAACACACAACTGGGCGCCTCGTATTTGCGCTATTCCCGCGCTGAGTATGTGGACAGGGACTTCTTAGAGGAGAGAATCATGGCTTTGGAGGAAGAGCTGTCTGCCGCTCTCCCAGCTACGCCCGACGAGAATATGAGGCGCATACTGGCAAACCACCGGTATACAGACAACCTAGGCGGGTTGGTGATTCTCGGCGAGCATCAAAACCTAGGCCCTCTGGCACAGCTGCCGGCATTCCCGAAAAAGGCTCGAGTGGTGAGAGAGAATGAAATTTGGGTCTTTTTTTATGACTGGAACGAGTGGAAGCGTGATAGAATCGGCACGTTTACGACCAAGGGCCAGAATTAAACCAACGTGTCGGTATCCTTCACCTTTTCGCCGTGTTCCGACCAAGGCCGCCAAAACGGAGGCCGGGAGGGGCGGCTAGGGGCGGATAGGCTGTATGTAGATTGTCGCGGTAGACCTCGAAATTGCCATCCATCATACCAAAGGCGAAGTGAATTTGCGTACAAGACGGGTCAATCAGGAAAACGTCCATGTTTAAACAGGACCGGCCCAGGTTCCAGGCTTCGAAATAGGCCAGCTTGATAAGCTGAGCAGGTCGCTCGCTGCGGATGAAACTGCGCCATCTTACAATGTGGAGATCACCTAGGCAGGTAGCTGATGACAACGGCAGGAACCGATGAAAGACGAAGACCTCCGGTGTTGCGAAGTGATGCTAAGCGAGCGGCCCCGCTCAACGCCATATCTCTTCCCCACTAGCTTGACCTAGACCCCATGTAAGCCAACACGCGGCAAATGCATTCCGTCAGTGGCGCCGCAACCAACACAACCACCCCAGCCATCCATCCACCCCCACAGCAACCCACACATCAACATCTTCCAAGCTTCCTCATTGGGATGCCGTATCCCCGCTGTGCCCTTGGGCCAACCGTTTTAGCTGGAGACCCAACTTTACGAGTTTCGCGGTTCTTTTACACGCAAGGAGTGAGCGGGCTGCCTAGCCTGGCCCACTTGTTCAAGGAGATTGTTTATGTCATTTGTCACAGCCTCGCAGGCGCCTCAACCTCTTTTCGGAAGAACAGAAGAGCTTTAAACGCAAGCCCCAAGGACCTTGTGACTCGGTGCAGCATCTAGTCAATACATCTTGTGCGTCCGGTGATCACCGTTTATCCACATCTTGGTTTTTTTCTTTGCCGTGAACTACGGCCCCGACTGTGATCAACACATGTCCAATCCGCCGCACCTATATAAGCCACCGGAGCACATAGGTCGGACAATATTTCACCTTGGCGATCTGCTGGGGGATGGATCCCTTTGCTTCTTGCACCCAATGTATGCAAGGCAGGAGAGACGATTTTTACCACTGTGACTTACTCTATTTAATAGCCAGAAGGGCCACTACCTCTTCCCCTATATGTATGGGTGGGCAGTTGGACAATATTAATGCAAAAGCGGTTGCACCATGGCAAATAAGACCTGCGAGCAGTAACGCATAGCACATACGACCATACCCACTGGAATACACGGGATCCCGTCCGCTCTCCCCTCGTTAAACCAGTGAGGGCCGAACTAGTACTCAGGTGGGTGACCACTGGGGAATCCTCGGTGTTGTATGTTTTTGCTCTTTTTATCTCGCCAGTTGTGCGTGCCAGCACGAAAAGGATGCCATGTTTTCCGATACGGTAATATTATGTGGTACAAAAAAGTGTATTGTCATACATTTTGAGAAACTCGAAATCTACAGCCGTTTTTCGCCTCATCGTAATTTCCTTACGCAAGCAAGGCCCTGGTTCCTCCAACCTCTGCCACTTCGTTTATCAGACCGGGAGCGTGGCTATCACCGCTCGAGCGGATGCCGGCTAGGCGCCGCCATGCTGCTCGCTTGGCGTCAGTTTCCCCGAACAGGAGTACGGCGGGGGCGGCCACCAATAATACCCATTCCGCTGCTCCGGGATCCACATTTGTTGATCAGCCCAGCCCGGCCTCGCCGTCGGAGTTCCGAGGCCGGTAGTTGTCGCTTCAAGCGCTGCTGCCGCGGATCCGGCTGCGGTTGGAGGACTAGCCGCAGGTATCAACAAACTACAGCGTCGTATTCCGCGTCTTGCGCCGCTGGATATGGTACCCTGAGAAGGTAGCCAGGTCCCAGTAGGGAACGGCTTACGCTAGAGCTACCGCTCTTCGGTGCGACGGGGCCACGGAGGGCGTACTGGGCGGAAAAGAAAAAGGAAAAGGAAGGAGAGTCGGGTGCCGGCACAAAACACATAAGATGGTAGATCCAATCTTTATAAAGAACATACCACCCGACCGCACCTTGGCAATCGCGTCTATGCCTTCGACGGAGCGGAAAAAGTGCCCGACCCTAAAGGTCCCGGAAGGACCCCGGGTCGCCGAAGAACCGGTAATGCTTATAAGGCTCCCATCCCAGACCCTAGCGCATCCGACGCCTTCTGCTGCCGCGACATCTTTGTCAAAACGTGACTACGGACGGCAGGAGCGCCGGGGTGGCTATGTCGACGAGAACATTGGCCGCGTCTTGCGCTAAGCACGATGTAAGTTCGTCAAGCTCCTGGGCGTGCGGCATGAGCACTAGGCCCCGAGCGTGGGCCTGCGACAGGGACGCCGGCGGCCAAAAAGGTGGAAGAGCTCATGATATGTGGAGTAGCAGTGGACACCACCGCTGCGGGCGGAGAAACAGCGCGGAGCCGGGCGTGCAGCAGGGCGGCGGGGACAGAAAAGGGATCGAGAGCTCGGAGCAGCCGATTCTGAGCGCGCATACGATTTGCCGCGGCCATGGTGAACGCATGGATTCGTGGCAGAGACAACCCGTATCAGCTTCTATAAAGGGTGCCCAAGGCACTCGTGTTTTCGGCTGACCAGGAAGATTTAAACGGTGAAACCCGCTTGAAGAATGTTCCACATATCGCGGTACGAAAGTTTGGTGCTCGGATTGCCTGTAAGTATGCCGGTCCGGCGAATGGATGGGAGTTTCCATGGTGGTGGCGGGATGCCAGTCACCGGCGGCTCGTCTTCGGGTGTTGGCGCATACTCACCGCCCTGAGGTGCACCGGCCGTCTCTTCCATGCCATGGTATCAACGGCAAAACCGTTGGATTTGTAATCAAAAAGAAAACATAGACTCCACTCCCAGCCAATCCTTGGAACGGATCGAATCCCGGTTTTAATACAAACAATATGTCAGCCTGCCATAGGATCTTCCGCAAACGCCAAAACCTTCCGGCAAGCCTTTTTTCGGCGAGATGTCACACTCTATATTTTGTTCCTGGATAAGCTCCACGCTAAGGTAACTCAACATGCATGCGAGGCTAAAGCGGACGTCGGACGCTCGGGAACGCGGAGAGCCTCCGAGGCCGAAACGACCCGGCGTTTATGCACGCCGGGGGTCTCAGGCACCGGAAGAGCCGAAGGGCTTTTATAAAACGTGCTCGCTTGCAACTATACGCGGTGATGGAAATAGGAATATTAGCGTTCATCCGCCTTTTAAAGATCAAAGCCCGGCTTTTATATCCAATTTTCCCAACAGCGCGCGCCCACACGACCAAGCGGATAAAAATGGCTTCCAACCAAGCTCCGGCCGAGGTCTCCAAAGTGCCGCCCAAGCCGACCCTAACACCCTTTGAGGGCAAGGTTATCGCCGTCACGGGGGCCAGCCGCGGGACAGGCCTGGCGCTGACGCGGTACCTGATCGAGCGTGGCGGGACCGTGTCCATGTGCTCGGCCACGGCGAAGAACCTCCTGGCTGCAAAGGAGGAGATCCTGAGGGATTTCCCCGAAGCCAAGGACCGAGTGATGACCACGGTCGTCGACATCGGCAAGCTTGACATGGTGGAGGCCTGGATCAAGGCGACCGTGGAGAGGTTCGGGCCGCTCGACGGGGCCGCCAACGTGGCTGGTATGTGTTATCTCTTATCAGCGTGCCATGTATTTCTGCACACATCTTCCTGATCAAGCAATAGACGTCGCTAACTCCCAGGGTCTTCCCCATGCATGGCAGGAGTCGAGCAGTCGCGCATCAGCCCCATAACGATGCTAGAGCCCGAGTGCTTCTCGGAAATTCTGCATGCCAACGTGACGGGCACGTTTTACTGCCTGCGGGAGGAGATGAAGAACATGCGCGACGGCGGCAGCATTGTGAACGTGGGCAGCGTCTCCAGCACTTATGGCAGCCCGGGGCTGTCGGCCTACGGGACGGCCAAGCACGCGCTCATGGGTCTCACCAAGGCGGCCGCGTTCGAGGGCGCCCCGCGGCGTATCCGCGTTAACGCCCTAAACCCGTAAGTTGCAATTGGCTTTGGCTGGTTCGGGGGATCTATGGATGGATATTCGACAGGTTCAGATCGGCGAGCCGGACTGACGTTAAGAGCAGAGGCTTTATCGACACCGACATGCTAAACATGCCGTACGAGATGCCCAACGGCCAGCAAATCCGCTTCGGCAACCAGGATATGGCTTTGATACCGGGGGCGTCCCAGCCTTGGGAGATCGCGGCTGGCATCGCCTTCCTGCTGGGCAACGAGTCGCGCTTTGTCACAAAGGCCCAGTGGGGCATCGACGGCGGCTGGCTCGAGAAGTCTTACCAGTGAGGCGTTAAGGTCGGTCCAGTGTCGCCGGTCCCTAGGATGGAGTTTGCGGCGAGGCGTGGCCGGCGGAAGCGGGACGAAAGAGAGAGATAGCAAGAGACGCGGCAAAAGCAAAGGAGTTTGCTAGACTGTGCAAAGAAAGTCTCGGTCGTTTACTTGTCAGACTCGAGTTGGCGAGGTGGAAGTTCGGCGACTCCAGATGACGTGGAGCGTTGGGCAAATAAACATCCCTTTTCCCTTGATTTTTCTTTGTGCCACTTACCCCCGTTTCTGGCCACAAACGCACCACGGCTTCAGACACACACTCCTCTTCAATCACACTGGTAACGCTGTGGCATAAGCGGTGCGTGTCCCGTTCAGGCACTGCCTTTCAGTCTCCTGAACGTCCAAAGCACCGGGGCAGTTCTACGCCGTTAGGACAGTCCCAAGTCTTGTTACAACCAGGATGCTGCTGCACCAGCTGGCTGCCGACCTTTTTAGCTGATGAGTCCCTGCTTCCCATTCCAGGTGTATTACTTATAACATTGAGCTCGGAGACTTCCACCCCTTGCAATCCGGCCGCCGGGTCGGACTGCAAGGGGCTGTGGGCAAAGACAAAGCTATGCATGTGCTGGCCTTTGGAGTTTCGACGAAGAGAATAAAATACAAGGAAACGAGGGTGTAAGAGAAAAAAGAAAATAGCAGATAATGATAGTCTCATGAGTTTTTAACACAATTTGGTTGAAATCCTTTCGTGTCAATTTATAATTAGTTAACTAAACTGTTCGAATGCATCTGTGTCTTTTAAATAAAATACTCTCCATAAAGTTAAATCTCATGGCCGTTATGCGTTATAAGGGAGCAGCTCATGACGCTACAGCTGACTGTTTTGGAATCGCCGTTGGCTGTTTGAAAAAGGGGCACAAGGTTTTATAAGCCACGTTCAGTCATGAACCACTTGACCTAACAAGTTAATAAAGCCACGACTTCCATTAAATATAAGAGATTCCGTATTAGCATATCAGCTACATACACCGAGCTCCAGCATTAAAAGACAAGCGTCGTCGGATTCACGGTCCGCTTATGCATGGATTCCACGTCGAGCCCCGTCTCCATCCGGTCTTCCGGCAAATCCACTTGGCAGAACCGAAACCATTCATAAAGAGACGCTCTGAACGACTTAACCGTCCGGTCCAGTGGCCAAATGGCAAGGCGCTTGACTACGAATCAAGAGATTGCAGGTTCGATCCCTGCCTGGATCGTGATAATTCCTTCCTTTTGTAGATTTGCGTGGTGATTTTCTTTTCTTTTTTCACAGTTATGCCTTTGGAGCACGCCGCTTGCCCAATTTTAAATACTTGCGTTTGAATATATCGGATCATATATTTTTTTATAAAGCTCGCTTGTGGAACTCTTTCACCCCATCCTGTTGAAGTGGTTGAAGCTAGAGTGAGGCGTAAGAAGGAATCATCTTGGAACTGCTCTCCCCTTTCCCTGCCGTTTTATTATGTCATAGTCTTGATAAGGAAGTAGTTCTTGGCGCTGATAGCATCCATCGCTAACTCGCTTGTTTCCCTCAAAGCATTTGTGCCTCCACTGCGTAGGCGTCGCTAACGAGGGGCTAACCTTGGACGCAACGGAGGGAACCACAGCGGAAACAAACTACGGGCAGCCCAAAAAGACATGTGAAATGCGAGTAAAATAGGTGTTTTAATTCATCCCGAATAATTAGCCGGGACTCGTTCCGGGAGGATTTCCATCTGATGGAACCATGGTCAGGATGCATCAGACACCAAAAATAACCTTCAACCGACAGCCGAAAGTTGCACCTGACTTTTCTGCCTCCGTGATCCTGGGTTCAGATGCCCCAGCGGGGTATGAATAACCTGCCCATATATTATCTCAAATCTGGATCGGTGCAACTGTATATCTTGGTAGACCTGATGTTTCCCCACCTGTCACCGTCCCCAACGTCACTCAGTGGTGGTGCGGGGTCCCATCAGCACTCTCCCCTGCATAATCTGAGTTGCCCGCAACCGAGACCAAGCGCGCAGGGCCTAGACGGCGGGATATGTCGTGTCCTGAGTGGGTAGTTAATCTAACTCTATTTACCTTATTTGTACCCGGATATACGCGACGCGGTGGATTCTTTTCGTACATGGTACGTATGCGGCCGCGCCCGTATTGGACTAGAGCACGGCGACAACTAATTCCAAATGTAGGATGCTTCACTTATACCACCCAGGCGCGCCTCGAGGACGGCGCAGTAAATCTGCCCACTCTCCTCAAGGCAACCATCAGCGATCACCATGGTGTGGTCTACAGCGAAGGCAACCTTATTGGTTTGCGCGCCGCTAGCGTGCCTACTTCTAGGCCTCGTGTCTGGCGCGCCGCTCAACTGCCCCATCCATGGCCCGGCCTACCCTAAGCCACGCCGGTTGGCTGAGTGGCCGATTATGCAAGCCGCGTTCCGGACGCTCAACGACAAGTTCTCGGAGCAGGCCGCGGGCTCTGAGGGCACCATCACGTCCTTCTCGGTTGAGCTTTGGGCGGCCGATGATCCTGATGGCAGGGCGTCCTTCTCCTTCCACCACACCGCCCGTAATCTCGCCAACATGAACTCGACGGGGGTCAAGAAGGTCGACGGGGATACGGTGTACAGGATTGGCAGCCTGACCAAGGTCTACACCGTCTTCACGTGGTTGGTGGCGGTCGGCGACCGGCACTGGCGGCAGCCCATTGTCGACCTGGTGCCGGAGCTGGCAGAGATCGCGGCGTCCCACGGCCATCGGGTGGAAATGGACCCGATCATGACGGTCAACTGGAAAGAAATCACAGTGGGCGATCTGGCGGGGCAGCTTGCTGGTCTCGTTCACGGCTGTAGGTGTCCCTGGGCCTTGCCTGCTCCTGCTTAGGGTCCAGACAAACAAATTCTGACCGAACCGCCACAGACGCAGGACTGGGCGAGGTGACGCAGCAATTCGATAACAAAACGAGAGCGGCATTGGGGTTCCCGCCCATTTCGCCAGAAGACATACCGCCTTGCGGGACGTACACCCTATGCAACCGGAAGCGTGAGTGCCACGAGACGCGACCCCATTGACGTTGTGATGCTGATCAACGGAGGGTGTATTTTCTTGACAGAGTTCTTTGAGGGCATGCGAAAGCTTCCTCCGCAGTATGGGCCGTCGGCCGCGACTGTGTACTCGGACCTTTCGTTCCAGATACTGGCGTATGCGCTCGAGGGACTCACAGGAAGATCGTACAAGGACGTGCTTCAAAACTCGGTGTTGCAACCTCTGGGTCTGAATCGAACCTACCTCTTCAAGCCGGACGACGACTCTGTCGGCATCATACCAGCCAACGCAAGCAATGCCGGATCGACCAGCTGGCCGTTGAGCATTGGGGATTCGGCACCGTGAGTAGACCCCGATCTTGGCTCAGGAAGGGCCGAGTGCCGGCGCTTGGGAAAAAGAAAAAGTTGGCATGCTGACCTAGGCTGCGCGGACACGGCAAAACGAAACAGCACTGGAAATATGTACTCGTCGCCGTCGGACCTCTCACGCACGGGGCGGGCGATTCTCTCGTCAAAGCTCATGACCCGGGCAACGACGTCGCGATGGCTGAAGCCGGCGTCCATGACTTCGGAGCTGATTGCGGCGGTAGGGTATCCGTGGGGAGTGCGGCGGATCGACATGTCGCGGTCACCCAATTACAAACGGGTGACGGACGCGTACAACAAGGCTGGGCGGATCGGGTCGTACGCGGCACTGTTGGCGATGCTGCCCGACTTCGACGCCGGCTTCAGCGTGATGCTGGCGGGCAACTCGCTCATCGGCAACCCGACCTTCAGCTGGGCCGACACCATGGGCGAGGTGCTGGTCCCAGCGCTGGAGCAGACGGCGCGCGAGCAGGCGCAGGCGACGTACGGCGGGCGGTACACGGCGGTTGGCGGTGGCGTCAACTCTAGCCTCGAGATCCGCACGTCGCCAGACCGCCTCGGGCTGGGCGTCTACGGCTGGATCAGCAACGGGACCGACATGCAGACGGTGTCGTTTATGGTGCTGAACGGATTCACGCGGCCGACAAACCCAAGCATCCGGCTGTTCCCCTCTGGGCTCGAGTCGCCGCGGCCGGGCGGGGGCAGGAAGGTGGGGTTCAGAGCCCTGTTCGAGGACCTGACCGGGCAGGCGACCAACCTCATGTTCTCGACCGACTGCGGCACCTGGGTGACGACCACGAGCGTCGTGGTTGGCCAGATTCCGCTGGACCAGTTTGCCTTCAATCTCGACGCCAACGGCAAGGTCGAAAGCGTCGAGCCCATGGCGTTGCGGATTGCGCTGGCCAAGGAAACGTGATTGTAGGAGTAGTTGTCAGAAGCAAAAGGCATGGAAAGCCTGGAGGAGATGATTGGCAGGCGCATGCAGGGTCCGATCACTTCCCGCGTCCTGCCGAGTTCTGTGGCTTTTTTTTTTTTTAGCGGTGGATTTTAGTCCAATCCCGCCACTTTCCCCCAGTGTTGAGGTGGGCCAACCGCACAGACGGAGGTTAGCAGCACATGTTTCCAATTCCAACGGCTCGAAAAATGTGACGGCTGGATAAACCACCTGCCACTTTTGTACTTGCTTGCGAGAACATCCCGTCGGACTCGCTCGCTCGCATTTGCGGCTGAAACTTGGCACTGGCACGTTTATGCCTCCTTTCCCCTGCTGTTTGTCCCGCACCTCAAAATATCATCAGACCGCTCGTTTCGCACGATTGTTTTTCGTCGATATAATAGAGCTATTATCTTGCCCCAAGTATCATCAGTCTCGAGGAGAGCTCCAGCGGCCTGAGGCCTCGTAATCCCAGCAACATCCAGTCCACTAAGAGTACGACGCGGCAGAGCCACAAACAGACCATGCCCGCCCAAACTGCCGAGGGCGCTGGAGGCCCTGCCGATGTGGAGGAGCTGGACGTGCTGATCATCGGCGCGGGCCTCTCCGGCATCAACAGCGCATATCGCCTCAGGGAGACCTTTCCGGACGTCCGCTATGCCATCCTCGAGCGGCGCGAGGTCACGGGCGGTACCTGGAGCTTCTGGAAGTTCCCCGGCATCCGCTCCGACAGCACTCTCGCCCTTTTTGGCTTGCCATGGCACCCCTGGCCCCACGGCACCGACTTCGCCTCGGCCGAGCTGATCAACGAGTACATCGCCGACGCCGCTGCGAGCCAGGGCATCGATAAGCACATCCGCCTCGGCCACGACGTGCAGGACTTCTCCTGGTCCAGTGAGGAGCAGCGCTGGACGCTGACAGTCAAGGTTCGCGCTGCTGGCGGCCAAACTGTCGTGCGCCTCTTCAAGGCCTCGTGGGTGTTCATGTGCAGCGGCTATTACGACTATGACAGCCCCCGCAAGGCCGAAATCCCCGGCCTCGATAAGTTCGCCGGCCAGGTCGTCCACCCACAGTTTTGGGACCCGGAAAAGGTCAACTACCGTGGCAAGCGTGTCGTCATTGTCGGCTCCGGCGCCACCGCCGTCACGCTCTTCCCCAGCCTGGCCGAGGAGGCGTCCCACGTGACGATGCTCCAGCGCAGCCCGAGTTACGTCTTGGCTTTGCCCTCGCGCGACAGCTGGACAACAAGGCTCCGGAACTGGCTCGGCCACGATATCGGCGGGCGCATCGACTGGTGGCGCCGAATCTTGCTCGAGTTCCTGTTTGTCCAGTTCCTACTGAATTTCCCCAACGCCGGCCGCAGGGTGATCACCAAAGAAGCGAAGCGGCGCCTGCCCAAGGACTACCCGGTCGACGTCCATTTCAACCCCCGCTATAACCCTTTCGAGCAGCGCCTGTGCTTCTGTCCCAATGCCGACTTTTTCAAGGCTTTGTCCCAGCCCAACTGCGAGGTTGTGACTGCCACCATTGAAACATGCGATACGTACGGCATAAGGCTCCAGCCAGGCCAGCAACCCAATGGAGAGCATAACTACAAGCCGCCCGCACGGATCGACGCCGACATCATCGTCACCGCCACAGGGCTGCACATGCAGCTTCTCGGCGGGCGCGTGCCCATCATCGACGGTGTCCCGCACCCCGTCAACGAGCGTTACGTTTGGCGTTCGTGCATGCTGGATGGTATTCCCAACGCCTGCGCTATCATGGGTTACACCGCCGGCACCTGGACACCTGGCGCCGACGTCCACGTCAAGACGGCCCTCAAGGTCATGAAGCAACAGCGCAAACTCGGCGCGACCTCGGTCGTTCCTCACATCGAGCCTTCGGAGAGGGAACAGATGCCCAAACTCCCCGTCATGCCCAACAACTCGACGTACATCCTCGAGGGCAACGCCAGGATGCCCATGTCTGCGGGCAGAGACCCCTGGCGGAATGGACAGAACTGGTGGGCAGATTCCTTGGCGTTGTGGTTCCGCAATGTGACGACGGGTTTGCGCTATAACGTCCCTGCTGCTAAGAGGAAGTCAATTTGAGCTGGAGCCTATCCTTGTCACAAGTATTTCGCCTTTAGGATCGAACGGGGTTTCTTACTTTGTGTTCATGGCCCTATGAAATATCTAGCTTTCTTTCATGATTTCCACAATGAAGGGGGATTTCAGCCATTCAGCATAACCAACTAACGTCTGCGTTCTATATCCAAACTGATGTCTTCTACATAACAGAGCAAGAAGCCGATAATTAAGGACATATTATAGTGAGTCCACAGGAGAACAATTACACGCCGCCATCATCCGAGCACTCAAATCAACTCTTCACATCTCTCCGGCCGTCAACAAACTCAAGGGAAGTCCTTGCGCGCCTTGACGATGGCGTTGATGAGGGTGCTGCCGTGCGAAGCAATCGCGCGGACACCCTTGACGGCACCGACGTGCACTCCGTACTGGTAGGCGCCGCCGTCCTGGTTCAGCCAGATGGGACCACCCGACTGGCCGCCGAAGCTGTCAACGGTAGTCTCCAGAGCGCCGCCCTCGCTGCTGCCGCACCCGGTCGTCTTCTTGACCTTGAAGCCGTTGTGCGAGTACGGGAGCTGGCCGCTACCGCTCTTGTCCTGGGGGTAGCCGTACTGTGAGGTATCAAGTTAGCAGTTGTCTTTTTGAGGAAGAGTGCGGGAAAGGGAGTAGAGCTTACGTTCCACCAGTCGAGGTTGGCGTTGGACATGGCATTCGTCACGGCACGGAAGCCAAGGTAACCACGGTTCGGCTTGGTGCGCAGGATGAGCAGGGCCCAGTCGTTCTTCCAGCCGCACCCGCCGTTGTCCTCGTTCTTCCCGCCCAGGCTGATGGTCTGGCTGACGTCATAGCCGCCCAGGCGCTCCGAGTTGTAGTAGGCCGGCTGGAAGCGGTACGAGCCGCCGGACTTGAGGCAGTGGCGGGCCATAAGGACGACGCGAGGGCCGACGAGCGAGCCCGAGCACCACGACTGCGAGCCG
>GL876966.1:4037385-4048774 GCA_000193285.1 Magnaporthiopsis poae ATCC 64411
GGGCGGTAAAGGCGGCGGCGGCAATGGTTGCTCGAGTGACGGAGACGACTCGGAGGCGGAACGCCGCGCCGCCTACGAAGAGGCCCAGACACGCGCCGGCATGGACGGCCTGCAGCGGCGCAGGAAGGACGAGTCCGGTGGTGGTAGCGGAAGGGGCACGGGCGTTGCCGAGATACCCCGTCTCAAGCCCTTGCCGGATCTGGACGAGTGCTTGTCCAGGATGCGAGAGGTGCTACAGGGGATGGAGAGGGACGTGGCAGCCAAGCAGCGGCGCATAGCCGAGCTGGAGAAGGAGAAATCGGAAATCACGGCTCGCGAGGCGGAGGTCCAGGCGGTGCTGGACCAGGAAGGAAACAAGTACCAAGCAGCGCCAGGATCATTATCAGCCCTGCCGATGCCTCCTGGTAGTGCCGCTCAGTCGCCGCTAAGGCCGCTGCCGGCTGGGTTTGGCGTGGATACACCAACCCAACGGGGACTGGAGAGCTTCGGCACACCAACGAAGAGGCCAGACGCAGAGGATGTTGGTTAGAACTCGTAGTGGTATTCGATGCCGACAACATGAGAAGATGATCGCATTGAAGAATACAGTAGAACAATGGAGCAACCTAAAAAATGGCAGAGATGGTTGACACAAATCACCAAGAGCCATATACAAAATTCCCAAGACGCCGAAATGACCCGGGTCAGCGACGTGTAGTCTGCCGCAGCCTGTGCTTCCCAGCCGTGTGCCGCACTCCCTGGCGGTTGCCATTACGAACAAAGAAGAGATCGCGAAGTTGCTCTGACCAGAGATAATGTACAAACTACCTAGGTAGCCCTTTCATTTTCCAGGACGGCTGACGCCAGCCCCGATAACGCCGGGGAGCTTTTCCTCGCCAACGGTGAACAGCATGCCGATAGCCATAGAAACCAGGCCGATAAGGGCGACAGTGAGGAACGTGATGAGCCAGAAAGGGGTGCTGATATCCCTCTTCTGGCACGTCTTGCCGCCCCAAAAAGCCCTCGTGTTGCCTTCCTTGGTGGGGAGGCAGTGGCACGAGAAGCACACGGGGTCGCCTTTGGCGACGGAGGTGTTGGTTCCCGTGAACTTGTTGAGGCACTCGCCGTGGCCCGAGCAGCCGGCAGTAGCATTCTGACATGCTGAGAGGCTGGCGAAGCAGGCGGGGATGCGACGGTTGGGGGCCGCTCCGCCGGCGGCGAGGTGGGAGACGCCGGACGAGGAAGTCTGAACGCCCCCTGACTTTTTGGGCAGCTTCTCGCCAAGCACCGACTCGAACTGGCGGCGGCGAAGCTCCGACGCGTCGGCCTGCTGCGTGGTCCATTCCTTGGACCCGGCCGTCCGGCTGCTCTCGGGCATGAGGACGATGATGGCCTGCATGTCGTTGTCTACCGAGTCGAGCAGGCTGTCGAGGTTGGATACGATGTTCGACACCACCGATGGTTGCTATCCAAATAATACGCATTAGCTTATTCGCTCACCTTAGCCCGTATTTCTTGACGTCGGAGAGAACGGAAGCACCACATCTGGGATAGTCATAAGATGGGAAGCACGCATACCCTCGCAACATCGTACTTGGCAAACAGCGACGCGCCTTGCCAGCACTTCTTGTCACCAGGCCGCAGGACGGCCTCGACTTCGGCCGCGTCGCTGCACTTGGACGCAACGCCGAGGAAATCCCGATCGGCCAACTCCTGGTTCGCCTTGGCCGACGGCGGGTCGTCGATGACAAAGGACAGCCGCTGACCACGGCGCTCCAGGCCCTTCTTGAGCTCGTCGATGTTGTCGTCGGTGGTGCCCTCGAGCATGAGCACGAGGGACGGGTCGCGACGGCCCATGCTGAACAGGTGCGCAGGCTCGCGGCCAAATTCGAGGATGTGCGTCAGGGCGCGGTCCCGGTCCATGGCGTCGGGCAGGTCGGCCGACACGCTCGAATGGTCATCGCCGTTGGTGATCCGCTGGAGCAGGATGTGCCGGGCGAGCTGGCGCGGGATGTGCGGAGGGTCGTCCTTGTTCGAGGGCTTTGATCGGTCCGAGAGGGCGTATACCTCGGCGTGAGTCGACGCCTGCGCCGACGCAAGCGCGAAGCCCGCAAGCGAGAGGGATGTGACGGTTGCTATGCACCACTTCATGATTGCAGCGGCAGCGAATTGTATGATGGGCTGGCTGCCGATGAAGAGGGTTGGTGGTGTTGGGGTTTTGTTGGCTTCAATTATTATTCGAAGCTTGGAAGGCCGCTTGCCGAACACCCCCTTGCTCGCAGCTTGTTTGGCGTGGTGAGGCGCACGGACCAACCGTGATCTGCTTAGGTCTGCTGTAAACGCGGCGGCCCATCCATGTCGTCAATACAGGCTCAGACGCAACGGGGAAGACAACCAACTTACGTAACCCGGAACGTTCTGGTTCAGGTGGCGGGCCGCCTTTCAGGTGCCGTGAAATCACGCCGCCGCGGGAAACTTTGGGGCAAGCCGGCAACGGTGCCAGGACTCGCCGCCCAACCCAACCCGCTTCGCCCTCCTCGATTGCAAACCAACCCCGACCTCTACCACTGTCCTAAAAACCCCCCAACTCCGCGAGCCGCAGCGCATCATCCCTATTCCACCCCCAACCCGACCTTTCCGTTTGGCCAACCAACGCTCGTCGCAAGCCGCGAAACCTAGGCGTCCCACTCCCACCCTCCGCTCCCCACCGCGATCGGAACCCGCTACACTACAGACACCCCGACCTTTGAGATATTCCTTTACCAAAAAGCAGACGTCATCCACGCGAGCTGGCGAGCCGGCGCCACTCGGCGAGAATGCTCAGGCTCCTCCGGTCCATGACGCCCGCCGTCGTCCGAGCGGCACCGGCCATCTCTCAGCCCGCAGTCGTTCGGCTTCAGCAGGCGCGTGTTACACGAGGCAAAACTTTCAGGTAAGCCTCATTGCCCGGCACTTTCGGGTGTCCGTCGCCGACTGGGTGCGTTAGCCCTTGTATGTCTTCTGCCGTCGCTAACCGTCCATTTTTTGCCAAACACAGGAGAGCGCTGTATGCCGGTGTCGCCGTGTACATCTCGTGGAGGATCCTCGATGAAAGCATCCTGCAGCCTGGGCTGTCTCGCATCCTCGATGAGCTGGAAAAGCTAGACCCGATCGACGACGAAAATGATGCCGATTACGAGGACTGGTTTGTTCCGCTTCCCATGTTCGAGACGGTCCGTCAACCGCCCTACTCAAGATCGAGCCCGGAGTGGGCAAGATATGTGGCCTTCAACGCGGGATCGCCCGAGGCCAACCAGGAGCGAGAGAGAGTGGCCAGTATGTTTGTCCAAGCGCTCAGCCCCCAACCTCAACCTCCAACTAACTGGGATGTGCTCGCGACTTAGACCATTGCAGGCAACTAGTATACCAGTCCGCCGTTAACACCAAATGGGTCAGCTCCAGATTCGGAAAGATTCACCCGTGGTCATCGTCACATTTCTTCCTGTCTACCCCTCCCCATCCTCCACCCAAGATCCTGCAGCTGGGCTGGGTGCCGTTCCCCTCCGACGGCGGACCGTGGCTGCGCACGCGCCGGACTGATTACAGGTCGTGGCGCCGCACGATGCGGACCTTCTGGCCCGTGCATACCGTACACGCCAGTATAGCCTTCCTGCAGACGCTGTTTCTGGATACCATTACCGAAGGCCGCAGCGCTCTGGGATACCCACCATCCCCAGAACACGAAAGTGCGCCTGTCAGGATCCCCGTCCTGCCGCGGCTCTCCACCTTCCGTCCAAGACCGCAGGAGGACGATGAGGACGGGCGGAATGCTGCCGGCTCTTCGAAAGGCCCCGGAGGCAGGGCGGTGCCGCTCCCACCGAATCCGAGTCCAAAGCATGCCTCGGGATCTGACTCGACGCCCCGTGCGACAAGAGCATCGACTGGTGGGACGCCCCTGCCATCAGCCGGTGGCAACAGCACCGCCGAATCGGCTGGGCGCGGTGCCGCAGGCCTCGGCGGCAAGCAACAAGAGGCCCAAGCCCAACGGAGCCAGGAGCAAGGCCAAAACCACGACGCCGACGAGGCCAACAAATCTCAGCTTCCGCTATACAAGCGCGTGACGCCGCCCACCGAGATGGTGGACAAGCACATGAGAGATCGCGCGTGGTCGTCGTTTGTGCGGGAGCTAAACCCCCGCTGGCAACTACCGCCCAACTACCCGCCTGAGGGCTGCATCGAGATATCAGGCTTTGTCTACCTCAAAACAGACAACTGCCACCTGCAGGTGGACGTCACGGCACACTACGATCTGCTCAGGAAAAAGATTGACGAGCAGTCCATGCGGCTTTACATCAGACGAGTTGGGGCCGTGCGGGCACTGAGGCGCTGAGAATTGTTGCCTTTGGACGGCGGTCCTCGCCGACGCCATCGCGACGCACACCATTCCCGTGTTTTAATCCTGCTTGCAGACATTCTCTGCCATATTGTTGGTGACGTGTCAAGACCGGACCGGACCGGCTCATTTGGGTGCGCCCTACCCGAGACTCCTCTTTCCCTCTTTCCTTTGTCCCTCCTTCGCGTCCTCCTCCCTTGGAGCTCATATATCTCTCCTTTGGCGTTCTCCACGTACCTCTTTTCTTGTAATGAGCAAGTGAGCTCATCTCGGGTTTTATCTCCTTGTAACATTGTGGGCAGGTTGGGATCGGGGTTGTGAGTGATACCATAGAAGCGATCTTTTTGCCTTGTAATCCGTATTTTTCTAGTTTAGTTTTCCTCCCACGAGCATGATAAACAGAAATACGTCCTCTTTCTCTTTTATTTTCTTTTTTTTTTTTGTTTATTCTGTATCGTTTCCATCCTCAACTCGATGCCACTCCTAGTTTGAAGGCAAGATCCTCGCTCGCTTCATTACTGCCCGATCTCAGATCCACACCGCCCTGCGTCTGATTTCCCTTTTTCGATTGGGCTGTATTGCGAGTGTCGGCGAGCGTCGCCTAACCTGTTCTCCCACTGGTTGCGCATGCGCACGAACGGGGTAGATTCCCCCACCTCCATCCTTCCCCGTCGCCAGGAACTGGGGTTGAGTCCAAGCCGGCCCTATTTTGCTCAGCCGTTGCCCACCGCCACTTTGTGTGGAGGCCGCCTCATGTCGCGGCATTCCAACAGCTATCATGGCTGCAGGCAGCAAATTGGAGTCACGCAACGTCAGATTGGCAGATTTGAGGCTCCTAGTGTGGGGTGTACATGATTACACGGCAGTGTGCAACAAGTAGGAGGATGAGGGTGAGTCATCTGTGACTGTCTGTGAATACTGGGTAAGGAACAGGAATGATACGAAAAAGTCGAAAAAGAGAGGACGGGCTGTCGGCCAAATGCCCCGCCAGGAGACCTTCCATCATGGGAAGTCTCGGATGAACAGTCAGGATTTACCTAGCCTGCACCCCCTGTCGGCGGGGATGTCTTTCCGATATTTGACTCTTTCGAATATGTATCCATCCTGCCTGGGCCCGTGTCGACGAGAACCCGGTCGCCGGAACCGTTTTATTGCCATGATTAATAAAGCAGGCATCTTGAACCGCGCAAAAGGTGGCGTCTTTCTCATTATCACAACACTTCGGTTAAGCAGGACGAGCCCGCCAAAGTGACGCCGTGTAACTGGAAAAGACAAACATGTTCGGTCGGTTTTTCCTTGGGTAGGGTATTATCGGCCTCCTCCTCACCGGCGGCATGTTAAATCCCACCAAAAAAAAAAGTCAAAGAGCGAGAGGCGAAGGGGTCAAAGAGCCCAATCAGACCGCCGCTTCGTAGCCGGTGTGATATATGGTGTGCGTGTGCCGTCTCTGCCTGCCGCCCCTGCTGTCACATCCCCGGCATTTTGCGTTTCCAGGAGATAGGTTTGATGCAACAACAGTTGGTGCCAATTCCCCCCAAAAGTGAACGGGTTAGGCTGCACGCACGGGGGGGTGTTCATGCATAAGCGCTACGACCTTTCGGGACGGGCGAGGCTGCTGGTTGGCCTGGCCTGCTTTGGCGGAGAAAAGCCGCCACTTTCGGTCCCGTCTTGTGGTGGTATTGGAGAGTCGGAGGCCGCATACCTACCAGGTACCTAAGAGAGGTAGGTAGGTACCCTCCACTTGGTTTCTTGTGCTGCCTCAGTTCAAGTTGTACGTTGTTTCTGCATGGCACTTGTAACACGCCCATCCAACACTCAACAATTTTTATTTTTTTTCCTTTACACGTAGCGGCGCGGGCTTGCCTGCCTGCCCCGCATACAAAATCCATGCATGCCATCCCATCCTTGCGCGCGTTTAGTAGCTGCGCCGTCTTTGCGTAAAAGTGGTAAGAATAGAAAAAAAAAAAAAAAGGAGATCGGCCGTTAGCGGGCCCCCGTACCCGACCTCTGTCAAACTCGATGTAGAAACTGACCGATCCTGCGCTGCGTCTTTTTTGGGCTAGGCAGGCAGCTCAGGCAGGCAGAGACGGGAAAGGGCGTGGATTAATGGGGGGGTGGTGGTGTAGGTGGTGCGCGGTAGGAACCCGTCAGCCCAGTCTGGGGGAATAATACATCAAATGACGGCAACCATCAAAATTTCATCTCTGCCGGGCAGGCTGTGCTGTCGTACTCTTGCGCCGCGATGCGCAAAATGGTACCTACCTATCGACCTTTGGTCCTTATAAAAAGAGTTGTGCCGCATGTGCTTACGTCTGGTTCCGGCTGCTTTCCAGTCCTTGTGATTGTTCAAATTTTTTTCATCTACATCAGTTGATACTTCCCTTTTTTTATTATTGTTCCTTCCGTCCTTCCCTGCAGCACACAGATTGCGCCTTTGATTATATCGTCACATCCCCCTTGTTTGCGTGCACACACTTCTCTCACGTCCCCGCCAGGCGCATTACTCTGCAGCGCACAACGCGCCGGCGGGCAGGTTCGAGAATCAGACGTAGCCGTTTGCTGTTGCTGTTGCTGTTGCCCCGGGGTTGATAAGAGCTCTAAACACAGTCACTCTCGTCTGTTCTTCCTTCCTTTTTCTTTTCACCCCGTAGGATCTTCGAATTTCTACTTGGGTACCTACCACCTGCCAACCATCTCACCACTCCCTTCTTGTAGGACGCTCCTGTCCCCCTTGCCTGTTCGCCGCGACGGCCTGGGTAATCAAACATCCCGCTAGCGGCCCACGACCGTCATGTCAAATACCTTAGCCGCCCTGGTCGGCGGCATGTCGCCGTCGGGCGTCTACCTGCAGGACATCCTGGACAAGGCGGCCCCCGGGCTCGGCTTCCTGCCGTCATTCCTGCGCACGTGGTTCAAGGTCGACATCAGCGGGTTGATAGGGTTGATCTCGCTCATGGGTCTCACGTCCACCGGGTTCGAGTTCCTCAAGCGCGTCGCCGTCAAGCTGTCCTGGTGGATCACTCGCTTCTGCACCGCCTCGGTCTCCATCGCGCCTAGCGACCGGCTGAACCGCGAGGTGCTCAACTGGCTGGGCGCCATGGTGCTGACGCGCCAGGGCACGCGCATCCTGGCTGCGCGCTCCGAGACCATAGATAACGACTCGTGGGGGTGGCGCCAGATCACGGAGCGCGACGACTTCCGCCACGAGCGCCGCAAGCCCGTCGAGTACCTGCCCACCTTCGGCGCCACCTGGTTCGTCTACCAGATGAGGGTCTTCGTCGTGCGCCGAATCCCGCGGACGCCTAGTGCCCTGCCGCGGTTGCTGGGTGCCGATACTCCTGACGAGTACGCCGACGCCCCGAGCGGCAACGAGCCCCTGGTCGTCATGTGTCTCGGCCGCTCCGTCGAACCCATCAAAAAGTTCTTGGAGGAGTGTCGCGACTTCTCCGATCTGCAGCGCGAGGAGTGCATCACCATCCGCGCCTGCAAGGGCCAGTACCATCAGTACAGTTGGGACACGACTATTCTCCGGCCTGTCCGGCCGCTCGAGACGGTTCACTTCGACGAGAAGATCAAAGAGGAGCTGGTGCGCGACGTGGCGAACTACCTGCAGCCCGACACCAGGAGCTTCTATCACCAACGCGGTATTCCGTATCGTAGGGGCTACCTCTTGCACGGTCCTCCGGGCACAGGCAAGACCTCACTCTCTCTCGCGCTCGCGGGCATCTTCCGACTCGAGCTGTACCTGCTGCATATCCCCAGCATCAGCGGCGACAAGGAGCTCGAGACCCTATTCACCTCGCTCCCCCCGCGCTGCATCGTCCTTCTCGAAGATATCGATGCTGTTGGCATAAAGCGCAAGCAGCTTGCTCTCAAGGACGACGATGACGACAATGGCCTGGACGACAGCGACGACGATGACGACGAGATCGTCCTCCAACGCAACTCCCGCACGACCCTCTCGGGTCTGCTCAACGTTCTTGACGGCGTCGCTTCGCAGGAGGGCCGCATTGTGCTCATGACCAGCAACATGGCCGAGAAGCTTGACCCGGCGCTGGTTCGTCCGGGGCGCATTGACCGCAAGATCTTCCTGGGGAACATCAGCCAGGAATCTGCCCGCTTGATGTTCCTGCGGATGTATCGCCCTGCGGAGGATGCCGAGCTGCCCGGAGCCGAGGATGAGAAGGGGGCGAATGGAGCGCACAGCGTGGGAGAAAGTGGCAAAAGCGGCGAGAGCCAGGTGTCGGGACACGATACCCGCAGCGAGCCCAGATCCACGGCCCAACCAGAGCCACAGCCGCGGTCTGCGCTGTTAGCAGCCATATTGAAGGAGAAGCCGAGGAGCACCGCCGTGGACATGTCGCCCGAAGCCCTCGCGCAACTGGCGACTGAATTTTCGACCAAGATCCCTAATGTCACCTTCACCCCCGCCGTGTTGCAGGGCTACCTGCTTTCGCACAGGATCGACCCTGTGGACGCCGTCGAGAAGGCGGAGGCGTGGGTGACCGAGGAGCTGGCGTACATGGAAACCCAAAAGGCGATCGCCAAGAGTTTGCGTGAGCGCAGGGCAAGGATCAAGAAGAAGAAGCTCGAGGCGCTTAAGAAGCTCGCTTCAGAGGCCTCCTCGGCGCTATCGACCTCTGAATCGACGCCATCATCGCCGACTGCCAGCCCCAAGGCGAAGAAGCAAGAGAAGTCGAATAGAGGAGCCGCCACCACGACAAAAGAAAAGGGACCAGAGGCGGCAGCCGTGGTGACGAGCAATGGGGAGGACAGCACAAAGACCGAGAAGAAAGAGCCAGTGCCAGCAAAAGATACGACTGAGGCCGTGACGAATGGGAACAAAGGGGAGCAAGATGACTCCCCGTCAAGTCCCAAGACTAATAGCGAGACGACTTCTGTGAATGGGAACTAGAGAGCGCAAAGCCAGCTGGCCGAAGCAAGCGACTGCTTACCAGACATCATGGTTGCACAGGAGGATGTTTTTGGACTTTTCTTTTCTCCTGACAGTGATGACGGCATATGCGGTAACATAGCGTAACCAGATAAAGGACTAGCCAGAAATAGAGTGAGCGGTGAAAAGCAAGAGAGGAACGCGGGACTAGGTAGTAATTATAGGCTTAGATCGGCCATAGGTTCGCTCATGTGACTGGTGAACTCCCCTCCGTCTGATGCCACGCGAATCGCATCACCTAGCCTGTGACGAATAGCCGGCTCTTGAATCGTCGTGGGCCTTACCAAGAACTGGTGTCGGCGCTAATGGTGTCTTTCAGACTCTGAGGCCATGAATATCAATGTTAACGAGTCTTGTTTTCGGCGACAAAAGCTGTGGGAGACCTTTCTAGGAAAAGGTCGCTCCCCGAAAGATAGCCCTCGTGCTCGTATCTCCTGTCGAGGGCGCCGAGCGAGAGGGCCGGGTTAAATGCTCCAAATGCCAACAATCACGGCAAAGCAGATTGGAGCGAGTCTTGCAACAGCGCGGCCGCAGCCGAGGCCCATCCTCGAACGCAACATGGCATTGTGGAGTCACAGGCCAGCCCAAATATGGAGCTGACGGAAGTAGTTGAGGTGTTCGCGACCACGGAACCCTGGCTAGAAAGAAACCTCCTATTCATCGCGACCGGGTAGCCGTGAATGGGTAATGAGGTGTCGAAATGGGAAAGCCGTCCCGAGCGTTGGGATTATAGACGACGAGGCGACGGCTCGCAAGGAATCCGTATGTGCGATTATAGCTTCTGGGCGTGGGTTATAGGCTCACTCTTGGCCTGCAATCCTCTATAAGGCTCTTGGAAGCCGTTGTCGGAAGCCGCCACGACCGTCTTCACCTCTTGGTAAACAGCAGCCCCTACCACCGACTGGCCGTTGCCGACCGCAGCTTCGAACTCTACCTCATCTTCGAGCTCCTCCGGAGGATCCTCGTCGATGTCGTCGTCGATGGTGACTAGAGGGGCGGCAACCTCGACCACGCTATCGTCGTCCTCGTCGTCGTCGTCGCCATCGTCCCGCACGTCGATGGCATCCTTTGCGTATGCCCCTTGTCCGCCATCAACGCCTCCGTCGAGCCGGCTGCGCTTAACACCGCCGCTCTCAGAGAACTCGGTCGAGACGTGATAGTCTATCTGACACCCAGCGTCGTCGGCTCGCTTGCCGCAGCAGTCCCAGTAGAACCCTTCGGGGTGCTCTTGGATGTTCTCGGGGGTGTCTATAGGGCCCCAAGCGCTCGGGTCCATTGTGTGCTCGTCCCATAGGCCACACTCGAGGTCGGGCTCGAGCTCGCCTAGAAGTGTTAACGGCTCAGCAGAGGTCCTTGTGGCGCCACTGGATGGGCGTTAATACGTGCAGTGCAGGCAGGGTGCGAAATCTTACCCTCGTGGTACTTGCACGCGTCGTGCCGATTGCGGCTCGCGAAGAAGGGGCGCTCACAGCGCTCGCAGTTGAACAGGTCGGCGGCGGCGGCGACGCTGGCGCTCGGAGGAGTCTTGCGCTTCCTGTTCGGCATGGGCGCGACGCCGACAATCTCGACCTCGTCCTCGTCATATTCTTCGGCGGGCGATTGCGGAGCCTGCAAGAGGTCGACCAAGTCGATGGCGCGGGCCAAGGTGGACGGCTCATTGCATATCGCGAGCAGAACCGTGTGCGCCACTCCCCTAGGCAGGGCTTTGATGCGATCCATGTCGCGCGGGCTCGTCGGTATATGGCGAACGCGCCTGTCCAAAAAAGTGTAGCAAGGGCAGCAGATGGTCCAGATGCAAGCGCCTCCCGGGTTGGCAGAGATCAATGCACGAGGATTGGGTGTTGCGGGAGAGGATTGATGTAAATTTTGGGTTTAAAAAAAAAAAAAAAAGAAGCCTCCGTCGCCGGGACGGCGAGACGTTTTTATTGTCCGTTTCCGGTTTGCCTTGCCATTCCGTCGCGCCGACCTTCCTGCCCCCAATCTGGACGTCGATTGACCCCTGCGTCAGCTTATCGATACATTTGATGTGATCCAGTGGGGGCGGGCAGGTACCAGGGGCAGACGGGGCCAGGGCGCCCTTGCAT
>GL876966.1:4052467-4068199 GCA_000193285.1 Magnaporthiopsis poae ATCC 64411
TCGTGAGAGGCGGCAAAGCGACGGCGGACACGGACAGCGCGGGGTCGGGGCGCGCTCTGGGTCTTCTTGACTTGGTCTAATACAAACTGCGCGGCCGCCTGGCCCTGGGTGTCGACATAGGTGAGGTGCACCTCAAGATCGGGTCCGTTGTCGCAGAACATGTCGCCAGCGCTGCAGAAGCTGACCATACGAGATGTAAGAGCGCCGCATCCCGCGAGGTTTGCTCGTGGGAAAACCTGCGTTATTTGTCAGCCCCCTGCCTGACGGGCCGTTTTTTGTTCAATAAGCCGGACGCCTTCAAGTGCTCCGGAAACTCACTCCGTCTTTGGTGGCGTTGCCCTTGTTGAAAGGGGCAGACGCGTTTCTGGAGGGGTCGCCCATCATCACCACGGCAGCGACTGAAGAGGCGAGGCGCACCTGGTGGTCAGCACAGCACACGAAACATCAAAGAGAAGTGTCGGAATGAAACTACTCACTTTTACTGGCCTTGTCCTCCGGGAGGGCGGACGTGTTGTCGAAGGTGGTCTCGCTAGCACCACACACGACATCGGCAGAGATATGTGCGCCCTGTGAGTAGCCCATGAGCACAATCTTGCTGTTAGGGCACGCGGCAGTGTAGTCGTTGATAAGGTTGGTCATGGCCACGAGGCCGGCCTTCTGAGACGCCTTGTAGTCGCTCAGCTTGGCGGGGTAGTCGACCGCGACAAAGTCGGATCCGGGAATCTTAGAGACCAGGTCGTTGGCCAGTTTGCCCAAGAAACCCGGTCCAGGCGGCTCCTCGCTGGCGCGCGCCACGATCATATGCACGCCCGACACGCAGGTGGTATTGGCTGGGCGAGCTGGGGGTGGTGACTGCTGGGCGCTGGCAGTCGGCAGCACTAAAAGACAGCAGCCGGCTGCTGCCAAGAGAGCGCCAGAAAGGCGCCTCGGGAGCGGCGGATGCATCGCCAAGGTATTCCTGGTGACTCGTGGTGGCTGGCTTTACTAGACAGGGCGAGTGATAGAAGCAAGCTTCTCATATAGGGCGAACGAAGAGGTGCAGCTGTAGGTGGCTCCATCGCTTCACGATAACGCCTCGTGGAGGGAGGTCTTATATAGACGAAGCCGCCTGGGGACACACGAGGGTGGACTTTCTTTGGCCCAGGGGCGGCCCTGACAGCGGGATCTTTCTCGATCCCGCGCGGACGAAGCCGCCGAGGCAAGTTCCCTGAGATCTGACCAGACATTGTACCCACGCGGGTACCCTAGATAGTACCTACGCGCCAGGGAGACGCTCATCGGAAGATTCTAAGCCGCGGCGGCCAGGGTCTGGAAGAAGTCTGTTTGCCGCAAGGAGGGTCGAGTTGAGATGACTGCCTGCCGTTTTCGGCAAGCAGGCCGTGAGCAGCCGATGCCGGGGGGGCATTTTTCGTGACGCAGATCCAACATGTTTCGTTTTGATGTCATGGAAACAAACCTCAGGCCGTCCCGACAAGATGGGATGGGCTGGCCGAAGCGGGTCCGATGCAGCAAATCGCATCTAGGGTCAGGATGAGGACGGCAAGGCCGCCGTGGCCTAAAGGGCAGCCCTATGAGCTCGGTTCAACCGATCCGAATATTGGGTGGGTTGGCCACGTGATTCCTATGAATAACTCAGCCTAGCCTAGCAGCAGCAGGCAGCCTGTCCGTCCCAAGAAGGAAGGACCGCCTCATCGCAGAGTTTGTGCGCCTTCCAATTTTAAAACGGCTGACGGGCGGCACAGGAATACAACGGCCAGAGGTGCATACAGTCCAATAAAACGCCACCACCAAACAATCAGATGCAGATCGTTTGGGCGGTCCAATTATAGGCATCTCTTTGACGCAGTCATCGGCTAGGCGAGAGTGTCTTCAGGGCGCAGTCATCCCTGTGAAATCACAAAGAACTCACGCGCAATGGCAGCCGTCGCAACAGTCCTCGCCAACATTGCCAACCATGATCGATTTCCGTGCCGGGGACCCGTGCACGTACCGTGTCCGCCGCCACCCTCCAGCTGCCGTGCCCCGCCGCATCAACTGCTCCGTCCTCGTGTCTTGCGTCAACTCGCACTCCACCCTCTCGACGGATGGTGCCCGACCCGTGCCTCACACGCCTCAATGGGGCGCGGCCTTCCACCAGCGTAACCCACAAAGCCTGCATCAAGCTATGGCCAATACGGCTAGACCCAATAACTCTGGCGTGGCTTGTAATTGCTTTTGCTTTGTGCCCCCCTTGTCCTTTTCCATTGTGTTCCCTCCCTTTCTCCACCTGCACAACCAGGAAGCCTCCCATTGTCCCGTTCCGTCGTTCCCGATCTTTTCGCCGCCCACCCTGAACGAACGCCGGGTTTCCTTGGCAGGGGCAGAAAACCATCACAATGCGGGACATGACTGACCGTACCCCGCCAAGTACTGCGCCCCTCTTCTCGCAACTTTTACGGAAATTTTACCAGCTCAAGTTGAGGTTGTTGATGGTTGCCGAGGTATTGACGTCAGTTGGAAGGCACTATATGTGAGGCACGCGTGTTTTTGGGTGGATTCTGATAACATCCGTCTTTATATGCCGTCGGGACTGGGCGGGCAGCCACTGGCGGCTTACACAGCTGTCACCGCTCCGGCCTTGCTGATGACGCCTCGTATTCCGCGGGGCCTGCATCACGACATCCCACTTTCTCGTCATGCCTCCTTACTTTCTAGTTTTCTGCTCCATCTCGTGCTAGCTGCAGCCTGCAGCCTGCAACCATCACAACACCGCCCTGCCCTTCTTCTCCACAAGCACCTACGGCTGTCCTTGCTTGCTCGCTCGTTGTCGGCGAACAGCGTCATGACGAGCCAGCCGCAGACCCGAGACGCGTCTTGTGCTCGTATTGGGACCACCTCTGTCCAATAGCGCGAAGCAGCCGCCCTCGCTCGTTTTCTTTTTCTTTTCTTTCGTGGGTCAACTCCTAGGTCAAGGCATCAGGCATCTGGCCCTGCCAACGCACGACAAAACGCCGTTACACCAATCTATTGACGGACAGCTGCGTAATTTCACATGACAGTCGACGGTTGATGGTCACACAGTTCCCAGCATCCTGGCTATCTTTCGTCTACTCCTGCTGTGCCCAAGGTCGAGTGGTCGGGCTCGACCCCGCTTTGAATGCCCTCACGTCGCTCAAGACTGCCCTGGGGCACGTCAGGTTCTACAACTACCGCCACCGCCCAAGTTGGGAATGTGCTACCAACGCTGCATGGTTGCCGCTGTTGACCTGCTCGGCTACATACGATAAAGCGATAACTTTTGTCTCTACTTTTATTGCAAAATTTTCTGCCCTCTCCCGTCTGCGGCTGCCCACTCACACGGAACGATCTTCCTGTCGTTCGTTCATCCTCCGCTTTTGTGGATCATGGCCCAACACGAGGTATTTTTCTTATCCAGTCCTGGTCCTCTCGCCCTCTCGCTCTATCCAAGGTTTCCAATCCGCCTTCAGCACACGTATAGTACGTGGATGACACCTGCGTACGGCCTACTTGTGGAAGTCCATTCAGCTGTGTCCTTTGGTCTGCCGGACCAGTCGGAGTGGGGCTGCGATGGTCAAGTCAGCCGCCAGAACGCCGAAATCAGCGCCGGCCGATGCTGTGTCGCCATGCACGATCAAGGAGTGGCTAGCCACACTTTGGCCACCTCGCCGCAGCGTCCAGCGAATGGAGAGCCGGATGCGCAAATGGGTGGATCACTCGCGTGGTATTTTTAACTAGTCGTGCCGCTCGCGCCAGCGCATGCGCTCTCGGGCACTGGCGCACGGCCTACATCGCTCCTAGCGATCGTTGCCAATGCAACGTTGGCAGGGGTCAACAGTCAGCGATGGCTAGCCGCAGGTGAGAAATACGACTCCGAGAGCCGCGCCGTCGTTCGCTAGGTGACATCCAGCGGCACCCAAGCCAGGGGTAACATTTTCCTTCGCGCTACTGGGCCGCAGCCATGATAGGCTTGCGCAATACGGATGGGGCCACTTGCGGTGGACATAGCGACAGCAACGTCGCCATGGCTCTAGGGCGCTCCTGGCGCCGGTAATCAGGCCGTCATCCTCATCACAATATGGGGGGATGATCATCTCTGGCCCACCATGATGCATAGTGCCCTCCGGTGCAGGAGTCTGCTTTTGGCGGATAAAAAGGACGCCATCCTCCTCGCCATCACTGGCTTTTGGCCCCTGGCTCCTTTCACAACCACCGACAGCCCGTCTATTCACTCGCTTTGACTTGGAACAGCCTGACCTCACTCGCTCGGATCAGGCTTGTTTGTTTTTTCACGGCTTTTCGGAAGTATCAACCGGGTTCAGCAATCTCTTACGTACCTCTTACCCGTCGTTTGCACTGCTGCCACGCCGTTGATAACCATAATGCGGGGAATCATCGTGGCTGCCTTGGCCGTTGGGCTGTCCAAGGCCTGGGAATACCCGGACTGTGAGCATGACAACTGCTACCGGAACATGATCGACAAGCGGTTCGAAAAGACCGCGCCTGAGTTCTGCTTCAAGTTCCTTGCCAGCACCCACACGTCGCCTAGCGATATCTCTCCCGACTTTGGGAACTGCGAGGGAGATGTGAAGAAGGTCAGCTCTGCATGCTCTTGCATCACCTACACGGCGACCCACACGTCGTCGTCTACGGTGCAGACCAGCCCTCCCCCCGTCTCGACGACCTCGTCCGAGACGACGCCTACATCTAAGCCCCCGACTACTACGCCGAGCTCGGCGACGACCCCTTGCGAGACTACCACCACGTCGAAGCCTCCCAAGACGACTACTACGTCGAGCTCGGAGACGACTTCCTGCGAGTCGAGCACCACAACGCAGCCCCCCACGACGCAGCCCCCCACTTCGTCCAAGCCCGGCACGCCCACCACGGAAACAACGCCTTGCGAGTCGACCACCATCACGAAGCCTACCACTTCGTCCAAGCCCGGCACGGTCACCACCGAGACGACCCCTTGCGAGTCGACCACCCTCCCCACCAGCGTTCCCACTACTACTGGCCCATCGACGAAGCCCACTACCAGCGTGCCCACGACCACTGGCCCGTCTACCAAGCCGACGGAGTCGCCTCCGACTACGAGCTACACTACCTCGACGGTCTGCACGACCATCACCCGCACCATCACGTCGTGCCCGCCTTCCAAGCCGGACTGCCCGCTGCACTCGCAAACAACGGCGGTTGTCACCGAGACCATTCCTGTGTCGACTACTGTGTGCCCCGTGACCGAGCCCGTTCCCACCACCACAAGCCTTACGTCAACCAGGACGCTCTACACCACCAAGACGCGCACCCTGACCCGGTGTCCCTCGGGCAAGCCCGGCTGCCCCGAGCAGTCGCGGACCACCACTTGCATCACCGAGACCTTTGCCGTCACGACCACCACGGAGCCTGTTAAGCCCGGCACCACCCCTCCTGGCAACCCGATCCAGCCTGGCACCACCACTCCCGGCAACCCGGTCAAGCCTGGCACCACCACCTTCGTCAACCCTGTGAACCCCACGGGCCCTCCGATCGTGCCACCCCCGGCGCCTTCTGGCAGCTTCACCACGGCGAAGCCCCCTACCACTGGCACCCCCGTGCCGCCTGTCAATCCTTCCTCAGTTCCTTCGGGCTCCTTCAGCACTTCCCTTACCGTCGGCATCCCCAGCCAGCCGGCCGTTAAGCCTCCCCCGGTTCCCGCCGGCGCTGGCCGTGCCGGCTTCGGCCTTGGCGCTGCTGTCGTGGCCGCCCTCCTGCTCATCTAAACAAAGATGTTGGCACTCGAGGGCAGAGCACGCCTGCCCATCTCGCACCCATCCAACTCAGTTCTCAAACCCACTGTCGCAAAGGATATTCCCCAATTATCAGCCTCCTGGTTGATAAGCGGGGCTTGATCACCTTTCGGCCAGTGGCGGGATGAGACTGCCACCACACTCACTCCGTTTCCTTATGCCCTATTACGTTTTCCATTTGTCATTCTCGGTTACCGCCGTGGCTCCTAACCTGTCTCTAATTCTTCATGATGCATACGATGCAAGACGAGAATCGGGAGGGTGTTGGGTGCATTTACTTAATACTCGAGAGGGTATTCTCTCTGACCACTTAAAACGATGGTGTGTGGAATCTGTTGAGAATGATCCACGGCGACGGCAATAATACTCGGTTTATTTTAAACACGACTTTGTATGTACATATCAATATACCCTTCATACTTTTATAAAACAAATCCTAGTACGAATACCTGTGACGGCACTTTTGATCGAGTGACTCCTTGGCCAATACATGTTCTCAGTTCCAAGGAAATGCCTGGGCCCCTGAAGGATCAACCTTCTATGCTTGGAGGGGTGACTGTCCTAGTCGCTAGAGGTTACTTGCCCATACGTATCCGTTACAATGTATTTACTACAACGCTGCCATTGCCGCCATGACACTTGAACGAGATTGTAAAGGCTTACGTCAACAACTAGGAGACTGCTTTGAGCCGAGCGCCAACAAGGACTTGGTGCCCACGTGTTGCGCTGATGGGCGGGCCGACAGTCTCTGCGCTTATCGCTTTCGTGCCGGTGGCGCGGAGATCCCCGACTACCGAGGAGGTAGGTGCGGCTGTCATTGGTTCGGGGAGGCAAAATTCTCAGGCCGCTGCCCTCGAAACGAGTCCATCCCGGTGTTGTTTCCCGTCCCGGCCGCCGAGCAGGGCCACGTCAGGTCAGATGTGGAGACGCTCGCCACCAAAAAGTGTGGATTGCGATAGGCACGTTGCTCCCCATTCAGCAGCAGCCAACGTAAGAAATGTGGCCTAAATGGGGTAAGAGGGAAACATCAAGGAAAACTGCAGTCAGGATTTCAAATCCCTTCTTATTTGTGAAACCGGCTGTTTGCTTGAGAGATGGCTGTTGAGATCGTTAGGAGTAGAAAGCCGTGCAAACAAGCCAAGAGCGAAAATTACCAGCACCCTATGGCTTACCTCTCTTCGGCGTTTTGGCGTGATCAAGTAAAATTCCAAGACTTTTGGGCAAAATGCAGCATTTGCGGGGCCCCTGCGTCGCCGATCGGTGCTGCTCGGCACACTGTTCAACTCCGTCCGTCTCACCGCGTCGGCGTGCTCGGCATGCCTCTCCTCTAGGCTTGAGTACGCGGGTGCTGTGGTCATGTATTACATCCGTATAGAGTTCCAGGGAACACCCCTTCCTCACCCAGGCACGCCAGGCTGACAACGGACAGTAGCAAGTAGCCACGCTCTCACAGGCCCCATAGCTTGAGCCAAGGGAAGATGTTGGAAGTGGAGCAGACAGCCACGTGACGAATCCCGGCTGCTTGTTCGTTTCCGTCCCGGCTGACGGAATGGGAAGCTTCCCGCTTGTTGCTCTTGACTCTGCATGCAAAGCGGAGTGGGTGGAATGTGGATTTTGGGCCGCAGAACTGGAGCCGTATGTCCGGAAGGCCGAAAAAAATAATTTCCGAGCTGGACAGAACTAGGCACAAGCAAAGTGATAGGGGAAGCACTGAGAGATAGCCGAAGTGAGGCGCGAAGAAGCGGCCATCATTGGCTCCGAGGCCCGCGGAAGAGATTGGACCCCAAGGGACAGTCTCCTTTTCTCCGCGCGCCGGGCTCGGGGCCAAGAGCCGCCTGCCCCGCCGGCGCGCCAACACAGCCTCGCTTGGCGGGCGAGGGAATCCTCTCGACGTCACCTCGCCCACACCATCTCCACCCAAACAGATTATTGGAGGCGTGACGCCCAAGTTTTTTTTTTTTTTTTTTCCTTTGGCGTGTTCGTATTTTTCTCATCACCTTGCTTTTACTTGTATTGTTCCGTATTGGAAGATCACATGGTAGCAAAAGATGAGGGATCACATGCATTGACTGGAATGCAGCCCGGAGATGCTCGCGGCTCCTGGTTAGGTGTTGGGACAATCTCGGCGGTTGTTTTGCCTTACCACACACCACCAGAAGCGCCATCAGTCACAATAGCCTTACCGCGCCGCATGACGGTGTAATTGGTTGGGCTTCCTGCACAGACGTTGTGGAACTGCTTCTGGGCGAAGAAGTCGCCTCCTTGGAAACAGTCCACTTTGGTCCGGCTGTCCTATTCTCAACGCTCCACCGAGTGCATCCGCATCTGCGGATGGAGTCCACCAACCCACCACCACCCTCTCCAAGGATCCTGCCTGACCGTAACCGCCGGGGCTGCGGGACCAGACGTTGCACGTTGCTACCATTCGGCGTGCGATGGCGCCCGGAGCGGTCCATTGACAGACGTCGGGTGGAGAGGCCCCGCCGTTCCTCTTGAGCCGCAGCTCAATCCCCGCGACGGTCCCAGTCTTGGGAGCCGTGGGCGGCAAGGGAAATTTGATAGATCTGATTCTTACCAAATATTTGGCATGGTCCGGCATGGCTCAGGTACCTCCGCGCAAAAGCAAGCGACGAGACAGCCCGCGAGACACTCTAGACTAGTCTGTGAGCAGTACTGTGTGTTGTATGCTAGAGAACGCCTTGCAAGAAGCAATAATTTTTAACCCGCAGCAGTCTTCGCTGTCTTGATATATGCCTAGACAGGGAAGGGGAAGGAAGCCGGGCATCTCCGACCACTAGCTTCGTCTACATCCCGCATCCGGCGGGGCGCAGCCGCCGTGATGGGCTGTTTTCTGGTCACGCTCCGGCTGCCTTGTGCATGTCTCTCATCCTGATAAAATCTCATCTATCAGTTTAGATTGGGCCGGGTGGTCTCCGGTGGGCCAAGGAGAAGAGCCCCGGACAAGATACTCAAGGGCATGAGAAAAAAAAAACGGCGCCCCGAGGGAAGGAGCGGGTCGGTCACAGTGCCAGGCTGTCCGTCCCCTCAAAGCTGTCTGACCTTCCATTTGATCTCCATCAATGCCCGCCAACGGCAGCACAGCACGTTCATTTCTCGGCCGCGCGCCGAAAAACTGGCAACCCCACGTCACTTTTACTGCTCCTTGTGAGCCACCTCTTTTATCCAGCCTACTCGTTCCAGCCAACTGCCACCGCAGCCCTATGTCTTTTTTTCACCTTCAGCCAGCCACTCACCAACAGACCTGGGCGCTGACTGGGCGGAGAGGGATCAGAATGTCGCCCACTCCTTGCATCCACCGCGTTCTTTCCGGTTCCATCTTCAAGCGCCTTGGCACCTGGATAATGGGCATGCCCAGACGCTGGGCGATCCATAGTTGGCAGGTGGGGGGACTGTCTTCCCGCAGAACACCCCTCTTCTCCCAACGCGGCGACGGCTGTGGCGTCCTCCAGTCAGCCAACAATTGCGCTTTCCAGAAATCTTCTGTCTCGTGCTCCTGATTGCGTGATCGCGTGCCCACGCCCCCAAGCCCGCGGCCTGTCATGCCGAGCAAGCAGGCGCCGCAGCACAGATGCACTCGACTACCATGATACGACTGTCCTCACCACGGAGGCGCGGGTTCAACAGAAAGAACCTCCTCGGCAGGTGGCCTCTCCTTGCCACCGCCGCTCCTTCCCTCCATCTCCAGGCGGGTCCGGCGCGCTCTGCGTCCACAGCCGCCAAGCTGTCTAGCCACAGGCATACGGCCAAAGCGTCACACCCAAGGTCTTGGTGCCGTGGCACGCATGACTTGCAAGACTCTTAGGCTGCTTCAACCACATCCGGGCCTGCGGTGATCCAGTCCAAGCCGTGAGATGGGGAAGAAGAGAGAAGAGGGTGGGGAGGAGCCCGTTCCTGCTCGTATGAAGTCATACCCGGCAGAACGTCCAGGTAGACAGGCACTGGCCAGTATCTCGGCTCCCATTCTTTGTCTCCACCGATCCTCCATCACAGACCCTATCGCCGCCGCCGCCGCTCACCCTGGTAGGACGTTGCAATGTCTTGGCGATCTGGGGAGCGAGAGGGATTGTCCATCTGGACATAGGCGCCTACCTCTACCTACATACATAGGTATCTCACATGCCACTCGCGTCCTCCCTCAGGAGCAACGTTTCCATATTCCCAATCGCTGTTTCCCTAGCTCCTCTCCTCTCTTCAGCCATCGGATGCCAAGGGTTGTCAAGCTTCACTCGCACCTGGGGCCTGGCTACACTCTTGAACTGGCTGCTATTCAACTACCAAAGGCTCCGGTGCGAAGGGAAGACCAGATGAATGACAACCAGCCTAAGATATCCCCATCGTCGACCTGCGCTCACTCCATGCCATCGCCTTGAATCAGCACACCCCCTTTTGTGCCCGCCAACACCCGGACTCCCCTCCCGCTAGTTCATAGCATCCGGTGGTTGAGGAGCCTAGCTCTCACACTTCATATTCTTTCGCTACCCCGAGCACGAGCCCTGCTCGCAAAGCCACGCTGTTGGTGTTGAGAGATACGAGCCTTCGTCGCCTCATATACTCGGACACTCGGTTCCGCAATAAGAGCCACCATGTCCGGCAAGAAGGCCACGGAGGACGCAGTGGCGAACCACGTGTCTGGTCAGTCAAACAAGCCGCTGTCGCGCCCGGCGCACGCGCTAGCGTGCGAGGAGGCCATCAAGGAGCTCAACGCGAACCCGGAAGATGGACTGTCCATCGGTGAGGCCAAGAAGCGTCTCGAAGAGTATGGACGCAACGAGTTTGGGGAACAGAAGGGCGTTCAGCCTCTTCACGTCTTCATCGCCCAGGTCGCCAACGCCATGACTCTTGTGCTTATTCTGGCCATGGCCGCCTCTTTTGGTATCGGGTCCTGGGTCGAGGGTGCCGTCGTCGCCGCTGTCATTGCACTCAACATCAGCGTCGGTTTCCAGCAGGAGCTGAAGGCCGCCAAGACCATGGATTCGTTGCGCTCCCTCAGCTCACCCACCGCTCAAGCAGTGCGTGAGGGCAGGAATATCACCGTCCCTACCGTTGAGATCGTCCCTGGAGACATGGTTGAACTCAAGACTGGCGACACGGTTCCCGCTGATGTGCGCATCATCGAGGCTGTCAACTTTGAGACCAACGAGGCCCTCTTGACTGGCGAGTCGCTCCCCGTCCGAAAGGAAGCCGTCAACACTTTCGAGGACGATACCGGCCCGGGAGACCGGCTCAACACCGCTTACAGCTCCTCTACTGTCACCAAGGGCCGCGCCAGGGGCATCGTTTTTGCTACCGGAATGTTCACCGAAATCGGGCAGATCGCCGCTGCTCTTCGTGGTAAAGACTCGAAGCGGAGGCCTGTCAGGCGCAAGGACGATGGTTCTGCTGGCCTCCACCGTTACATGCAGGCCTGGACCCTTACTTTCACCGACGCTGTTGGGCGGTTCCTTGGTGTCAATGTTGGCACTCCACTGCAAAGAAAGCTGGCCAAGTTGGCTGTTGTGCTTTTCGGATTGGCCCTCATTTGCGCCCTTATCGTCCTCGGCGCCAACGAGTTCAATACCACTCGGGAGGTTGTCATTTATGCGGTTGCAACTGGCGTTTCCATGCTGCCCGCCTCACTCGTGGTGGTCCTGACGATCACCATGGCGGCCGGTACCAAGCGAATGGTCCAAAGGCATGTTATTGTCCGCAACCTCAAGTCCCTTGAGGCCCTCGGCGGCGTTACCAACATCTGCTCCGATAAGACGGGAACCTTGACCCAGGGTAACATGGTCGTCCGCAAAGCCTGGATCCCGGGTCAGGGCACATACTCGGTACACAATACGGGTGAGCCCTTCAACCCGAACGTCGGCACCATTGGCCTGCGGTCCGAGCAGCCCCGAGACATCAACTTCCGCGCTCCGGACGCCGAGGGTGCTGCTTTTGCCGAGGCCGTCAGAAAGGTCCAGGAGAACGAGCTTCTGCGAAACTACCTCACCATCGCCTCCCTCGCCAACCTAGCCACTGTCCACCGGACAAAGGAAGGCGAGTGGCATGCCCGCGGTGACCCGACCGAGATTGCTATCCAGGTTTTCGCAACTCGCTTTGGCTGGAACCGCCTGTCGCTTTCGGGCGAAGGCAAACGCTGGCGCCAGCTTGCCGAGTTTCCCTTCGACTCCGATGTCAAGAAGATGTCGGTGATCTTTGAGGACACCGATACTAGCGAGACGTTTCTTTTCACCAAGGGAGCTACTGAGCGTGTCATCCCATCGTGTCCCAACATCCAAATGGGCGACAAGGTCGTGCCCTTGACCGAGGAGATTGAGAAGGATATCCTGGCCAACCTCGAGGCGCTCGCCCGCCTTGGACTCCGGGTTCTGTCGCTGGCCAGCAAGTGCAATCTCGGCAAGGTCGATGACCACGGCGACCTGCAGCGCAAGGACTTCGAGCACGATCTCGTTTTCCACGGCCTAATCGGCCTGTACGACCCGCCTCGTCCGGAATCGGCACCGTCCGTCCGCATGTTCCACCAGGCTGGTGTTAGCGTCCACATGTTGACTGGTGACCACCCGGAAACTGCCCGTGCCATTGCCATCGAGGTAAGTTAAGAGTCTTTTCGCGTGCTTTCTGACTCTTTCTCAGTTGGCGTCCGACATGGGATTTCTGCTAATTACAGGTCTGTGTGCCACCTAAGGTCGGCATTCTGCCATCTCGTATGGGCGAGATATCGGCCGATGTAGCGAAAACCATGGTGATGGCCGCCAGTGATTTCGACAAGCTCACAGACGACCAGATCGACCGCCTCGCACGCCTTCCTCTCGTCGTCGCCCGCTGCGCCCCCAACACGAAAGTCCGCATGATTGAGGCACTGCACCGGCGCAAGCGCTTCGTCGCCATGACGGGCGACGGTGTGAACGACTCGCCGTCTCTGAAGCGCGCCGACGTGGGTATTGCCATGGGAGAGAGTGGATCTGATGTTGCCAAGGAGGCTTCGGACATTATTCTCACTGGTGAGAATCTGAGTCCTCACGCATATATCTTTGGGATTTGGCTCGTCACTAACGCAAATATGCAGACGACAACTTCGCTTCAATCCTCAACGCCGTCGAGGAGGGCCGCCGCATGTTTGACAACATCCAGAAGTTCGTCCTTCATGTGCTTGCCTGCAATGTAGCGCAGGCGGCCACTCTCCTCATCGGTCTGGTCTTCAAAGACGACAGCAACTTGTCCGTGTTTCCGCTGGCCCCTGTTGAGGTCATGTGGATTATTATGTGAGCATGCTCATTATCTCTACTGCATATTCTTGATATCACATCCGATACTGACACGTCACTCGACAGGATTACTTCTGGTCTTCCCGATATGGCCCTCGGATTTGAAGTCGCTGCGCCTGATATTTTGGACAGGCCGCCCCAGGACGTGAGTCTGCGATGTTTTATCACACGAATTGCCAAAGGGACTGGAAAGCTAACGAAAGGCGATGAATTATAGATGAAAGCCGGAATCTTCACCTGGGAACTGATGCTAGATACGCTCGTGTACGGCCTATGGACAGCTGCGCTTTGCTTGGGCACCTTCGTGCTTGTCATATTCCAATTCGGCGACGGCGACTTCGGCGAAAACTGCAACAACACCTACAGCGACCGATGCGACACCGTCTTCCGCGCCCGCGCCACGACCTTCGCCGCCCTGACCTGGTTTGCCCTTTTCCTTGCCTGGGAAATGTTGAACATGCGCCGGTCATTTTTCCGCATGCAGCCCAAGTCCAAGAAGTACTTTACCCAGTGGTTCTTCGACGTCTGGCGCAACAAGCTCCTGTTTTGGGCCATTGTCGCCGGCTTCGTCACTATCTTCCCTCTTATGTACATCCCCGTCATCAACACGGCCGTCTTCAAGCATGCGCCTATCACCTGGGAGTGGGGCGTCGTCTTCATCGCCGCCTTCCTCTTCTTCCTCGGCTGCGAGGCATGGAAGTGGGCCAAGCGTGTCTACTTCAGGCGACAGGCCAAGAAGGCCCAGCCTCACGGCAGGCATGACCTCGAGTCCCGCGTCTTTGCTGCCTACTTCAACCTCAGCGACGTTGCCCTCAGCTCCAGCTCGGAGAGCCCTACGCTCGGAAGCAGGTCAAACACTGGCGAGAAGGCCACTTCAAAGGAGATAAACTAGGGATCTTGGGAGGCAAACAGAGATACTCGAGAGAGCAGGGAAACACAGCTTGTGTCTTCGCAAACAAGAACAACGCGCCCGAGGATGGGCGTATAGCAAGCTGGGTTGGGAAGGAGACGATTCGGATTCAAGATTGGCCGAAAGAATCGCAAGGGGGAGTGAAAGGTGGCGTAAGGTGCGAGTACAAATACTTCGCAGGTCGCCTTGGAAAACCGAGGACCTTGGCTTCGTTGGGTTTGGGTGTCCTGTTTGCATGCTTCATATTCTGATCGAAGTCCGAGGGACAAAAACCGTAAACTTTGCTGTGCTTTGTTGTGAATATATTGAGCCTCGTCTGTAGCCAGTCGGGTTGTCTGCTCCTTTCAAATGGGCAGCCCAGTCGGACAGACTCGACTCGACCGAATGCGTCGTCACCCAAGACCCACCCGCGAACAATGGAATGGGCCTGTGCTGACACATGCCTTGGCGGCCAGGCGGGTGCGCGTGCATCCCGCCAGCGGGACTGAGCATCCTGTTTCTGTTCCGTTGTATCAGATCCTCGTATTTCAGTCGGGCTGTTTTTGGACAAAGGAATTTGTTGCCATTTTGGCACTATTTTCGTTTTCTTCCCTCCAAGGGTATATACATGTAGCTCCCTATTAAATCACCAAAACCTCGCCTTCTGTTTTGCTGAACACGACAGAACCGAGAAAGCCAGGCCATCCCACTCCGCGATGGTTTCCACGATCCGCCGCCGCAAGACCTGACGCTCTCCGCCGCCCCTTTTCCCTCCCGCATCCTTGCAATCGCGGCTAGCGACGACTTGCTAGGATGCATGCGTCCAGCCTGGCTACTCAGGGTCTGTTGTATCTCTTCTTCTGGGCTTAACCCGGCTGCATCGTTTTGCTGACCTCGTGGCTCATGGATGGCATAGACTTTGCTTGGTCTTCGATACCCACGGAATTGCTCGCCGCGGAGCTGGCCAGACGAGACAATGCAGGAGACTCGAAGCCGCAGTGCGGCGGCAAGGAGCGCGGCCATTACGACACAACCCTCCACGTGTTTGCTCTGGGCCTCGTTCTATTGCTGAGCACTCTTGGTATGCCGACCCGTCGCCGTGCTGGCGGCGCCCTATCAAAGACAGTGCGCTCGGGCTAACTAAACTAATCCTGACACCTGCCACTTCAGCTTGCGCCTTCCCACTTATTTCCTCGAACCGCTCCAAAGGCCGCCGCCAGAGCAGAATCGTGTTCATCTGCCAGCACTTTGGCACGGGTGTTCTGATCGCGACGGCCTTTGTGCATCTCCTACCGACCGCCTTCATATCCCTGACCGATCCATGTCTTCCATACATCTTCAGCAAAGGCTACACGGCCTTCCCCGGCCTGATCGCCATGTTCTCGGCGTTGGTAGTCGTCTCGCTCGAATCGTACCTTACGACCCACGGCGGCGCAACCCACAGCCACGCGCATGATATATGGGAGGAGGAGGACGAGGACAAGGACGAAGGGGCGGCGGAAGAGGAGGAGGTACTACAGGGCGGGACGACTTGTGGGCTCTCGGGTCGGCGCGAGCATCGACCGTCCAACATCGCACTCGATGACTTTAGCGACACCGAGGGTCTGATGGCTGGCGCGTCGCCGCTCCCGGGGTCGACGCCGCTGCCTCGGACCCCGGACGGGAACGGGAACGCACAAAACGGCAACCAACACGACGGCGGCGGCAGAGACTCGGTGGACTCGGCCGAGTCCATGGACCTAGAACTGAATCTGGACGAGCTCGACCCTTCTGCCGCCGAGAGGAA
>GL876966.1:4068948-4087069 GCA_000193285.1 Magnaporthiopsis poae ATCC 64411
ACAACCTGTTCGCCTCCTCGGACCCGGCGCGCCGTTGCGCCTTCCTCTGGCCGCATCTCAACCTCGACGACCTGAGCCGCACCGAGCGCCCGCTGCTGCTCATGTTCACCTCCCGTGGCAGGAACCCGCCCCACGCCTTCGCGGCCGCCGACCTGGAGCGCGCCCGGTTTGCCATGGACTCGCTCGCGCTGATGCCGCACTACCTCAACCGCTACACCATGATGTTCACGGACCGCACAGACGCCGAAAAGTACGGCGAGCTCGTTCCCTGGCGGGACCTGCCCGAGGACTCATCGCAGAAGTGGCTGTTCGAGAGGCGCGGCATCCACCCGGGCGAGGGCCTGTGGCTGCTCGAGATCCAGGATATCACCTACCGCTTCCTCGTCAACGCATGCAAGAAGATCTTGCACGACATCCCCGGGGACAAACTGCTGGAATACCCCGTCATCGCCGCCTCGGGAGAGACGACGGCCGACGCAGCGCCTCAGCACGGCGGCGAGTACACATCCCTCATCACCCGCGTCACCGAGGAGCCGTACCGCTCCCCGCCGAAGCTCGACCGTGACCTGCTCGAGCACCCGGTCGAGGCACGCCTTAAGGAGGCCAGGGATCACCTGCTCGCCCTGCGCGAGGACCCGGCGTACTTTGCCGCCTGCCTGCAGGACTGGGCGACGCACAGGCGGGAGCAGCTGCTCGATGCCGATGGCAACCCGCACCCCATCCTGGCCAAGAGCCCGACCACATTCTGGTCGCGTGTCGTCAACCGCGTTGTCGGCACCGCCCTCCTCGACGTGGCTGAGTGGGATCTGGTCCACGACAAGGTCCTGACCCTGGTGCGCTTGCTGGATCAGTACGAAGGCAAGCTCGATGAGAACGCCGACCTTCCGCCCGACCTGGCATTTGCCTTCTACACGCTCGACCACCACGTCGAGCAGCTCAAGGCCGGGCCCTTCACCAACATCACCATGGGTCTGGTCGCGAGCCCTCCCATGCGACCTTACTTCCAGCTCGTGACCCCGAGCGGCGCCGATGACAGGACCCTGGCCATCACGGCCGTTGAGGAGGCACCTGCGGAGGAGTCGACGCGCGTTCTTATCCGCCGGCTAGGCGTCGTACAGGACGAGAAGCAGCGCCAGGTTGTCGGTCTGCCCGGAGCGCTCGATGAGCTTGAGTACCACATCGCCGCACACCCTGAAGCTCGCCTCAAGATCACCCCCTGGGTGGCGAACCAGGTGTCGTCGCTGGCCGTCTTCGCGCGCGTGCTGAGGCAGGTTGAGCTCTTCCAGCCGTGGGCGGCGCGATTCGGCGCTGACGTGCAGGAGAAGGGCACGCGCGAGGCGCTCGAGCAGCACCTCCAGCGGAGCGTCGCGGCCGCCGGCATCCCTCGCCTGTCGCAATATGAGGTCAGCGACCGTGTTGTCGCGCTGGGCATTCCCGAGAAGGGCCGGTTCGACTACCCGCTGGTGGTTGACCTTCAGCACAAGGCCGCGGTCGAGACTGCCGCCGAACAGATCCGCCGCGCCGAGATTGCGCTCGACGGCTTCTGGGGCAGAGTCAAGTCCGAGCTGGAGAGAGCTGGCGGTATGACGGGCTCCCTCAAAGATATCTTTGGCAGCCCGCTGCGTCGTTTCGCCAGCACGGCAGCCGCAGCCGCAGCGGCCGGGACCAAGGGACAGGCCAAGGCAAAGAGCCCCAAGACGAACGGCGCCGCGGCAAAGGTCAACGGCGAGGCGGAGGCGGCCGACGAAGAGGCGGCGGGAGACAGCGACGCTAGCGGCAAAGCCAGCAGCATCAAGAAGATCAAGGTCGGAAAGCGGGAGTTCAAGGTGTTCAGCGCCCTCTTCTATGAGCCCTTCGTCGGCCAATCGGGCGGCAAGCCCGCCGAGATCCCCTGGGCCGAGTTCGTCCACGCGATGAACGCCGTCGGCTTCACCGTGACCAAACTCTACGGTTCGGCCTGGCTGTTTGTGCGGCCCGCTGACGCCGACGCCAACGCCGACTCCGACTCGGACGGCGGCGACGCGGCGAAAAAGCCCATGACGTTGCTCGTGCAGGAGCCCTACACGGCCACCAACAAGATCCTGCCCACCGCGGCCAGGATCATTGGCCGGAGGCTGACGTGGAACCTTGGATGGGAGAGGGCTACGTTTGAGCTGAGCGAGTAGCGCATACGGCGCGCGACGAAAAAGGATTCTGGCAGCGACTTTCTTTCCCCTTCCCTTTGGCCTCCGTATACTAAGGAGACAAAAGCATGATCTATGTGTTGCATTAGCATGTTTCCGCTTGGTTCTCCGCCAGGATAGGAACAGGCCGAAACAAATAAAACGAAATGTTTGGCGATAAGCCGTACATATTGGCATTATAAATTTGTTTGTCCTCCTCACAATGCATCATGTTTGCAGCATTTGGGCTGCCCCCACCTCGGTGCCTCCGAAGCCAGGGGGAATCTTTGCAATCACCAAATTTTGCGTCGCTTTTTGGCCGCACTCCGACCATCATGCCCGACGAGATCCTCCCAGTCCCTGGCGTCTTCAGGATTGTACACGACTGCCGTTGCGTGAACGAACGGATAATCTTTTAGCATTACCCGACCCAATGCATCATGTCAGACATTGATCCGAATATGCCTGGTCTGCTCGCCTCCGTCCTACGTATAAGAACCTCATCGCCGCCACCGCGAACCGCAACCACGCTCTCGTCGAGCGGCATTGATGATTCCTCAGGGAAAGCAGCTCCGCTCAAGCTAGTCCACTATCCGTGTCGCCAGTGTATCCGTGGTGGCATCTAAAATAGCAACATCGAGTTGTACTCGCCGGCTGCGAGGCGAGGCGTGTGTCCACTGGCTCGCTTGGGACAAGACGTGCGAGCGTCTCCAAATGTTACCTTTGCATAGGCCGCCCAGGCTGTCATTGCGAGAGAGGAGGGAGTACCGGCGGAGTCAGGACGGTAAGGCGTATTGTCGTATCGTTTAGTGCTGTCGTTCAGCCTAACTTTTGGGGCATAGGTGGCAATGGTGACGCCGAAAACAGAAATCAGACGCCTATTTATAAATAAACTAATAGCCGCAACGCCTACCACCCGTTAGGCTCATGGGACGACGCCGGGAAACAAACGGCGAACTGATGGCTGCCCTCGCTGACGTCGGTGGCGTCGCGCAGCCGCCATCGTCACCTCCGATAAATTCCCTCCCTTCCTACATTTTTATCCCTTCCGCGAATCACACCGCAATCCTGGTTTGCACCTGGAGCTCACGTGGGTGCATATTTGGGCCGCCGCCGTTCCTTCGCCAACCTGCATCAACGGGTTTTCCTCAAGAAGTGCGGCTCGCGTCACCTTTCGCGCGGCAACGGCTACACGAGATCAATTACCAGGACACCGGCGTACGACCTAACTATACCGAGTGAAGAGCAAAGATATCTCTAAAAGGAGATTCCACCATAGCGCCATCCAAATCTGGTGCAAGCAGCACGAGACGCTGCTCGCTTTCCATGATCGCACACTCACTTGATTCCATTCTCAGCCCCCAGCATGGCTCGCATTCAGGCAACTTTTACGTCCCCAAGTAGGAATTTGGTAAGTACGCCGTTACGCCCCGATTCCCAAGATCTCCCCCGGTGGAGGATGAGACTCGCAAGGAATAATGCCAGTGACTAATAGAGACCTAGCGGGCAAAAAGCGAACCAGGGATTCCTCAACCGGAGCAATTCTGTGGCCCTTCGCCCGTGACTTCCTCGCTATCCCGACCACGAAAAACGGCAGCCCCAGCCTAAATAATATAACAAAAGGGCTGGGACTGCCATTTTTTTTGTGATCGCGGTGCTCGCCCATGAAAAGCGGCGCGTTACGGTTTCCCTGGATGGACCAACCTTCATTATGGAAAGGGAGCTCAGAGTCAACGTTCCTACACGGTTCCAGCCAAACTTGCAAAGATCGGTTTTGTAAAACTGCTGCTACGGAACGCCACCCATGACTCCTACTGCGATAACGGGCAGACATTAGAAAGGAAAGGGGTAAAATTTCTCCCCTACCAGCACGAATTCTTCCCGCATGTCTTGCCTCCTGCATGCTGCGACCTTTGATCAGAGCTTACCCTATTCAGTATCAGCACTTCATCCCCCCTCATCTGCCGACGATGACAAACGAGTCCCAAGCGAGTACGCAGGGGAAAACGCAGAACGCGCTCCCGGCAGTCCTGATGGAGTCCGGCTCCTCCAAAGGACTTTTCATCCACTGCAAGGACCTGCCTGAAAAGGAGGCCGACTGGGCAGCAACTCTGCTTTCTGCCGCGAGATCGCCCGTGTGCGATGGCGTGTCAAGCGTGACCGTCGTCGGCCCGTCCACCATCCCAGGCATCGACGTCGAGTTCACGTTTGTGCACGTCAATGCTGCCCAGGACGCCCTCGACTTCGGTGGGAGCTGCGGGGACATGGAAGCCGGCGTCGGGCCGTTCGCAATCCACGAGGACTTGGTCAAGCCCACGCCGGGACAGAATGCGATCGACATCCGGATCTTCAACACGAACACGTCACGCACTATTTTCGCAACTGTCGAGTCGGCTGACGACGGCGGGATCGGCGAGGACGGCGCCTGTGCCACGGCCGACAGGGAGGGCGGCCCAGGCGGCGAGGACAACGTTGCCATCCTCGACCTGATTGGCGGCGTCACGGGGAGGATGTTCCCTACGGGCCGGAAGATGGAGGCGCTGACCCTGTTCCGGCAGGGCTTCCGGCCGTTGAGGACGTGGGTCACGCTCATGGACGTGGCCGAACCCTGCGTTCTGCTCGACGCCATGACAGTACCGGGGCTGGTCTGGAGCTCGGCACCAGGCTCGACAGTGTACCTGGACTTCATTGCGACCATCCGCCGCGAGGCTGCCGTGAGGATGGGCCTAGCTGTATCCGAGGAGGCCGCGGCCGGGCTGCGGGATACACCCAAGATCGCTCTCGTGTCGGGACCGACAGAATGGGGCCAGACGCTCCACGTCCACCACTTCGACCTAGGCGCGCCGCACAGGGTAATCCAGAAGACGGTGGCCGTTTGCGTTGCGGCGGCGGCTTGCATACCAATGACAGTGCCGGAGTCGGTCGCTGAGTTTGTATGCATCAATGGCGGCGCGTCCTCGGCCCCGCGCCTAGGGGCCCGCGAGCCTGCGGTGATACGGCCTGACGCAGAAACCGTCATAGAGACACGGAAGGAGGTACATGTCGGCCATGCCGATGGGGAAGAGCATGTCTCGCTCTTTGTAGGGAAGGATCAGAAAGGCAATCTTGTTGTTGGCCGCGATATCACCATCAGTACCGCACGGAGGATTTGGGCGGGAGACCTACCGTACGACCCGTGATTAACTAGGAGTGTCACTCCTACCCCATTCATATAACAACCTCGGGCGTCAAAGCTCAACCCTTGGCCCATTCACCAAGTAATAAATAGAGTGGTCGTTCATTGTCACGATCCCCATCTTCCTTCATCTTATCGAATGTATACGCCAGGCCGCGCGGCCCCTACCAAGGGGCGCCCAGATCACAGCATTCGATCTCATAGCCGGACTGGCTGATCAAAGTCGTTTCTTTGCAGCACCATCACCGACATCCCTGGTCCCCGGCAGTCCAACGCCAGCCAAAAACGCCGCCCGGACAACCCACACCCAAACTGTATAGACCACGCCCGCCAATTCCCCCATTGTCCAGGCGCGCGGGTCGATTCGGCCCTGGTGCACGACGCTGGCATAAAAGTCCCAGAGGATGCACGTGTCCACGGCGAGGGTTGCCGCCTGCGAGATCTTCCACACGTTCCTGTCGCGGGTGGCACGCAGGGCGACGCCGCTCAGGATTGCGTGAAACAGGTACCACGCGCCCAGCTGGTGGAGGATCGCGTGGTAGAGGGGCGGAAAAGGCGTTGCTGTTATGAGATGCTCGGGGAAGAAGGTCGCGAGGAGCACGTCGGGGGCGAAAATGGCGGCAAACATCTAGAAAAATGGTTTAGCAGTCTCGCCATAAGCCGACTACATAGCTCCGTGGTGCAACAGCAGCAAAGTCCCAGGCGAACCATGCCGCAGGCTGGTTGGGATGCTTTTACGTACAGTCCCGAACGAAAGGATCGGATCCACGCATGCGAGCTGGATCCAGTATATGGAGGGGATTGCGTTTAAGGAGGCCATCGCCAATGCTGGGGTGCCGGGCTTCAAGGAGGCGGGGGAATATTGGAAGATAGAAAGAATGGAAAGGAGGCAGGACTAAAGGGCTTGGCGTGGGGCTTGGTCGAATTTATGAGTGTGCGATCCCCGCTAGCGGCAGAAAAACCCCTGGGTATAACAACAGCTACAGAGCGGCTGCGAATGCTGAAGGATCACGCTAAAGGGTAAGATGACGTGGGGCGACGCGGGCTTGAGGCAGGTAGGCAGCAACGGAGCGGACTTGAATATGAACCGCATATCCGGTGCCGTTCGTTGCAGTAACAAGGTTTTTTTTTTAAAGCTGCTAAGGTGCAGAAAAGGGGAAATTCCATGAGACAGCGTCTCAAAATGGCCAAACAAGCTACGGAGTTATCAATCAACAAGCATTCAATACAAATACACGCGCTGTTTTAGGGTATAAGTTTACAAATATGATATATCAATGTATTACAGGTTTTAAATCCCGATGATCCACTTGAACACGACGGTCACAGCCCAAAACGGATTTATCATGCTGTTTCTTACCAAGTCGTCATCTAACTACGAAGCCCATCTCCTCGAGATCTCGCGGGGCTGAAATCGCAAAGTACCTACGACAAGGCTTTCGCAGCAAACTTTGGGCGAACTTACCAATTGTTTCCTAACAGGACCAAGAACCATGTGATCTCACAGTGACCAGGGTACTAGATGCTGCCTTTGGTGCCCCGCTCCCTTCCGAGGTCGTCGTCGTGGCTGGGAGGGTAGCTGCGGAACGAGTACGCAGGAAGGGAGGTTTCCTGGTATCTCACGACCAACGGCGGAACCCTTCCCTCGGCGTGCCCACTCGTGCGGCTGGACCCCCGGATGCTGCCGCCGTCGCCGCTGCGGAGAGAGGAGCCAGGAGCGGTGCTGTGGTGGTGGGAACCCCTGCTCGACGACGGAGGAGCCTGCCCCCCGGACGACGGCCGACTGCAGCTGCCCCGGTGGGTGGCAGGATGCGACTTGGCAGAGACGGAGTCGGGTGCCTGGCTGTGTGGGGCGCTGCTGCGAGACTTGCCGTGTCGCGATGAAAGGCTAGAGGGAGCAGCGGTGGGTGCCTGGCTGTGTGTAGCGCTGTAAGACCTGTCATGACGAGACGAGTGGTTAGAAGGAGCGGCGGTGGGTGCCCGGCTGCTGTAAAACTTGTCGTGGCGAGACGCGTGGTTAGACGGAACAGCGGTAGGTGCCTGGCTGTGTGTAGAGACCGGAGGCTTGTCGTGGCGAGACGAACGGTTAGAGGGAGCAGCGGCGGTCGGGCATCTACTTCCCTGTCTCAGTGAAGAAGCCTGCGTCTTGGGTGGCTGGCTGCCGCCACGGTTGGTGGCGGCAGGACACGAATAGATAGAGACAGCAGCGTCAGACGGGTACAGGGTAGATGCGCGTGATGCGGGTTTCGGTGCATGGCTGTTGGCACCAACAGACTCGTCGGACCGGCCGACCGTGGAAGGAGGGGCAGGGGCACCGGGGTTTACGTCTGCCGCCCAGGTTCTGATCCTCGTCTGCTTGACGCTCGAGGGTGGGCTCGGCGGGCCATAGTCGTCCTCGGAATCCTCTTGGACGGTGGTGGCCTTGGTGGACTTGTCGCGGTGGGACTTTGATCGGGTTGGGTTCTTGGCGGTGGTTGTAGATGACCAGTCGGTCACGGTTGTGGCGGTCACCGTGCTCGGGCTCGCAGTAGATGGTCTGTCTGACGAGCGACGATGATTGCGGCCGCTTCCGCGTCTGTCAGAGTCCGCATCGCGATCGCGGTGCTTGCGATCTAGCACCCGTCTGGGGTTGACCTCTTGGCCCGCGAACCACTGTAGAATCCCGATGGCTCGGGCCTGCTTGCGGCGGGCTGCATCCTTGTCCTTGTTATCGCCGCCCATGCTGTCTTCGAGTCTTGCTCGTGCGACTAGGAGACAACGGGCTTTTGAAGGTGATGAACGTTGGGTTTCGTGAGTTGACTTGGCGCTGGGTGACCGTGAAAGAAGGGTGCCGCGAATGTGTGATTCGAAGGCGGGAGGTTGAGGAACTCCTGCTTAAATACGTATGCCGAATGCGCGGACAATGGCGGCTAGGGTAGCTAGACAAAGACTTTAAATGGTTTGTAGCGAATGCTTTGTTCTCTGTTCTAATCACTTAAGGCACGTGGATGCTTTTGTGACCCCGATGCAGATAATATTTGGTCAAGTGCATGGTTTTGACCGACAAACAAAGAGGGAGAGGGAAAAGAGGGAAGTGAGTGGGCAACGCGTTTCTACCAGGCCGCGAGAATGTATTCGAATGCAGAAACCCCAGCCGCTGCCTACGACCTCTTCTTACTCTCTTACTTGTTCATTGTCTTGCGGGATTGGAGAAGCCTGGTGGACTTTCCAAGCGGGGAATTTGTCCATCTCTCGAAAGCACAACGGTCTAGCTGCCTGCCTTTTAACCTCCCTTTCCGTTCAGCATGCTGTAGTATTCAGGGAAGAAGGTAATTGTGTGTGATTCCTGGGATGCGACTCAATCCTCGTATCCTCCTCGTATTTGCGTTTGAGCAGAGTAAAACCTCGTGAGCAAAACGTCGACCCCGCCATCGAGGAAAAAAAAAACGTTCCATCAGTCATGACCCATCAAAAGTAAGGCTCTTTGTCCTACACATGCATACGTCGTTTCGTTGACAATCCATCTATCCTTCCATTGACCTCCCTTTTCGAGCCAACCACGCCTCCTGTGCGCGAAAAAACCTCAGGCGAAAAACGACTTGGGAGACGCGGCCTCCAGGGCCAGCTCCAGGTCGGGCTCGCACTTGGCCATGGCGGTCCTGTACGCATCCCTCTTGCCGACGTCGCCCAGGTACCGGAGGATGTTGGGGTACTCGCCCAGGTCGAGGGGCGTGAAGCGGCGCGCCGTGGTGAGCGAGAAGACGACCATGATGTCTGCGGCGGTGAACCTGTCACCGCCGGCGAGCCACTTGGCCGGACCAACGGTTTTGGGTGTGCGGCAATGCCATCCACCGTACTTACCTATGTAACGACCTTGTGTCTCGCAGGTCTAGGCGAAGCCACTGAGAAAACTCTACGCAGGGTGCCGTCGGCCCAGTGCCACCAGAACAGGAAATCGGCGTAGCCCGGGTCCTCGGGGCCGACAAAGAGGCGGCCGCCGCCGTGCCGGTGCGCAATGTACTCGATGATGGCACAGCTCTCGGCCAGCTTCAAGTCGCCATCCTCGATCACGGGCGCCGTGCCCGACGGGTGCAGGGCCTGGATCTCGGGCGGCGCCAGGACCGGCGCCCGCCGGTACTCCTTGAGCTCGTAGGGAATCCCCAGCTCCTCGCAGAGCCAGGGGATCCGCTCCGACTGCGAGACGTGCATGTGGTGGATTATGATTGGGGCCATGGCTGCTGATGCGGGTGGTGGTGGTGGTTTCGACGGTACAGGGTTTGTGGTGTTTGGGGGCCCTCCAGTGGCCTTGAAGATGCTGTTGATTGCAGACCGATGATGACGGAGGGGTGTGAATGAGGAGAGGGCTTATATATAGCCTCTCCTCATTCACACCGGCGGTGAGCGCCCTCCATCCCAGCCGATCCCAGTCGACGGGGTGGGCGAGCCCCCGCAGTCAGGATGCTGATGCCAGGGACAAATCGTGGCCGGCTTTGGGACGGGCCTTGAAGCATAATCTTCTCGCTGGCCGAGGCGAATCACATAAGCCGGCGGCCAAAGATCACCCCGGCTTGGCCGAAACGGCCCCTATTCTACGTGATGTCTGGAAACCAAAACGCACCGCCGTCGGCCGAAGGAAAAAAGGTGAGACAGAAGACAGCCACGGGAGGCTTTCTTCCCCAGTTTTTTTTCTTTCCTTTAACGTTTGCCAACGCATTCAACGTTAAGGCATGACATGACAAATGACCTGCATCTGTCTGCATGTAAGTGGCCGCGACATGCAGACGTGACAAATTATGCATGAGCGGGGTTGAACTAATAACGAAGCGAGGTTATTTACACTACAGTACAATCTCGATCAAAAACCGCCCGGCGCATCCGTTTACTCCATCAGTCGTCGCCCAAAATTCACAGAGCGTTCGACGTGCCGTTCGTGGTCTTCTCCTTGCCGTTCAGTCTAGCGACCGTGGGAGAGGCGTCCAGGGGGCGGTCCAGGCCGAGGCGGTGGGCGGTGCTGTAGGTCTTGATGCCGCCGTCGGGGTCGGCCTCGGTGATGAGCTCCTTGCGGCGGGTGTCGACGAGCAGGCGGATCAGGTCCGGGCGCATGTAGTGTCCGGCAAAGTCGGCCAGAACCTTTGTGAGGTGGGTCTCGTCGAGGTCGATGTCGACAAAGAGCAGGCCGTCAAAGTCCTTTGTCGGCTTGACGACCAGGCTGCCGTCGGGCCGGTAGATGCGGGCGTGGCCGTTGTAAGGGGTGGGGTCCGTCTCCGGCTCGACCCCTTCGGGCGTGTTCTTGGCCAGCCCCTCGACCGACAGGCGCTGGAAGGGCGCGAGGGTCCAGGCGCCGGCCTCGAGCGCGTACGTGGGCGTGACCAGGTCCGAGGCCGTGTCGGCGTAGTTGGTGGCCGGGTCCGGCTCGACGCGGCGCTCGATGCCCGGGTAGACGGGCCAGGCGGCCACGTGCACCTGCTCGCCGGCGGCGATGTTGAGCGACTTGAGGAACGGGTTCATGTTCTCCCAGCAGTTGAGCTGGCCGACCCGGCCGATGTCGGTCTGCACCACCGACTGGAACGTGTCTCCGGCGCCGTCGCCGTACACGAGCTTCTCGACGTGCGTCGGCTTGATCTTGCGCCGGTGGTTGAGAACCTCGCCGTCGGGCCCGATCAGCACCTGCGCCAGGTACAGCGTCGCGTGGTCGATCTCGGAGAAGCCCATCGACACGAAGATCTTGTGGTCCCGCGCCGCCCGCCGGATGCGCCGCATCTCGTCCGAGTCGACCCCGAGCGAGTTCTCGCGGTATTTTTTAAGCATGGACAGGCTCTGCAGGTACGTGACCTTCCACATCCAGTAGGGATAGCCAGGGATCCCTTTTGTTGATACGTCGAGTTGTCAGTCTCGGCCGTGTATACGGAATACATCAGCATCGCTTTGCGTCGGATCAACACTTACAGACTTCGGGGAACGCGACGAGCTTGCATCCTGCCTCGGCTGCCTCGGCGATGAAGTTGATGGTCTTTTGGACGCCAGCTTCACGATCGAACCACTGAACAAGCTGTGGTTAGATAGCGAACATGTCTTAGTGGTGGTCATCCTTCAGCTTACCCCTGGCTCGGAGGTGACCTGCGAATAGTCGAGGTGTTAGTCGCTGTCCTGGCGTCTCGGTGGTAGATGCTTAGGGCCTAGGTACTTACAGCTGCGGCCTTGTACTTGGTGATGGGCATTTTGCGGGCAATTGATATCCGGAATGTGAGTTTCTTGGACAGAAATTACGAGGAAAACCGGCAGTGTTTTCTGACAATGTTCTGAATGCCGGGGAAAAAGGCGGATTCGATTTTAGACCTCTAAACCCATTTATATACACGAAGCAGATACAAGCAGACGCCATCGAGACATCCAAACGACACCACCCTCAGTCGATAAACCGAGGCCTTAATGCGAGCCCGAATATGTTTTTCCGACTCGCCGCCGGCATTTGATGAGCACGACTTGATGTTCGTCCCGACAAGTACTTGGGCGTGTCTCGGTCTCGTCTCTCGGACAAGTGTTCAAAGCCCGGGCCGTGCGGAGAATGCATCTCGGCGCGCACCCCTTACCTTTTCTACCGTCTTGGCACGACGGCGCTCGCGATCTCAAGCACTGCTATTCTTGGGACGAGTTCTAGGCGAGGCCAATTGCTTACACCCTGCACATATGGTGTGCACTCCCAAGTAGCGCGAGAGCAAGTTTTACGAAATCTGGCTGGCTGGCCAGGTAAGGTTGGGCGAGCGGGATGGTGGGCGGCTGAGCCGCTTCGATACATGCATCAGTCGCCGACAAGTTTTCAAATCCCGTGCCCACGGCCCCCCGCAACTGCAGCGCCAGCCGCGCAGGATGCCGTGCCTCGAGTCTCGAGCCTTGAACCTCGAATCAGGCCATGGACCCAATTATCGGGGCCGCAGGTCGGAGTGGCTTTCTCGTGGCACGCCGCAATCATCCGGGCCTCGGTAGGTATGCGGGATATGTGATGTGCGACAAGGCGGCAGCGACGGTGGACCCCGAGAAAGGCCCGACGAGAGGCGAATACATGGAGCTACAAGAACCAAATGCCGTGTGGGTTTCAGTGGTCCTCGCTTGCCTGCTTGTCTCCCTTAGAGAACCCCCGTACGAGCAACTCCAGGCTCCAGCATCAGCCCATAATCATTCTTGGCTTCCCCGGCGCCGGCAACCGATCGTTACTTCTCGGGCTTCTGCTGACCAAATCAGGGGCCATCAGCGGAGCGACCCGTTAGCTAGGACAAGGATATCGGCATTAGAATAGCCCTGCCTCGGTGTTCGGCATGCTCCAGTCCCCTCCCTGGATTAACCATGGAGAGCGAGCTGTGGCTACATCGCCGTTTGATGCGGACATAATTATAGATTATTTGGAAAGCTGCGGACATATAGGCTGGTAGCGACAGGATTGATGCAGCAAAGGCAGATGACCGGACAACACCCCATTGGTCGATAGCAGCAAACCTTTCCGTCCCCCGTTTTCTCCCCTGTCAACATCCTCATTAGCAAATCAACAGCCGGGATTCTGCTCAGCATAGCGCCAGACATCCTGCTTGCCAGTCGTCATCTGGAGCAGGTATCTCTCCCAATATCCCACCAGGGGCTCCTCAGGGAGGACCTTGAACTGCGGCAGCTGGTTGGCCTCCCCTGGATTCGCAATGTTCTCGTCGTTGGCGTAGGTCCAGCGGAAACAGGTGTCCTTTTCTTTGACATTGTAGAGCGGGGCAAGCGAGTACTCGTCGAAATCCAGCTCTCGCGGCCTGAACGTGGCGAGCTGCTGCCGCTCCTGCTGGTCGAGGGCGTCGCCGCGCTCGAGCCGCCAGAGCGGCTGGGCCTTCCTGTTGCCCTGGATCTTCTCGCCGTCGGCGCCGACGAGCGCGTCGCACCGCCACACGTCAGCGTCGTCCATCGACAGGCCCTGGCACGCGAGCCGGACGCGGACGGAGCTGTGGATGCGCTCCGACGTGTTCACGAGAGGCTCGTTCAGCGACTTGTTGGTGTCCGGGTCAGTGCGCGTGAAGAGGCCCGGGTGCCGGTTGCTGTGGCCGAAGGCGCTCTGGACGCGGCTTGGGTACCGCGTCTGCCCCAGGGCCCAGGGGCGCGCGAGCGCGAGCGCGGCCTGCCTCTCCTCCTGCGGGTCGTCGAGCTTGATGTGCTTGCGCGTCTTGCAGTCGTCGTTGCAGTCGCCCGTGTCTCGCTTGGGCAGAGGCTTGACGCTGGCGAAGATGGGATCCCTGGCCCATGCCTTTGGTGGGCCTGCCCACCAGGATGCCATGCTGGTCGGCAGCTTCAGGACGTCCATCCAGTTGGGAACAAAGGGGAAAGGGTGGGCTGCCGAGTAGGCCAGGCTGGCTTCCAACACCTGCGTCATGCGGTCAAAGTTGAACTCGACGCCGACAGTGGACAGCTGGTCACACATCCCTAAATGAAAAAGGCGACAGTTTAGTCAATGGAGCGATCATTGGAGCGAAGAGGGATGGACGTACAAGCCAGGGTAATGTCGGCTATCTGCTGATCCCACCAGCCGCCGCCAACACCGCCATGGTTACCAGGGAACCACTAGACGCCAGGGTGTTAGTAAAAGTTTTTTACGCGCGTGAATAAGATGGGGCATGGGTACGCGATGCCCAGATAGCAAGGGGCGAATAGCAAATACGACTTACAACTTGCTTCAGCTTGGTTTTGGTGTTTTCTGGCAGACGTTCCCAGAGGGCTGGCTTGAACGCGTCTCTCGGCTCGTCGAGGGCCAGGGCCTGGAACGCGTATTCAACCTTGTGGGAGATGGAGGTGCCGCTGAACTTCCACTGCTTCGCGGACCCGCGCAGGCCGAGCGCCGACACAGGCGGGATGCCCAGCGAGCCAACCGTGTCCCACACAGCCAGCGCCTTGACGGTGATGTCACGGTCCGGCGCACTGGTGAAGGTGTCTCGTGTCATACCCCGTTCCTTCAGGTGTGCCCTGTATCCTTGCTTCCTCTCGGCGACCCAGTCGCTCTTGGCCTTGTACTTCCTGCTGTCGTAGGCAGGGCCTGACCACATGTATTCGCTCGCGCTTCTGGACGAATTGCCGAGGTTCTGGTAGTCCTCAAAGATCTTGTAGAAGTAATCCAGGCCCGCAGCGGTGAGGAGGCCGATGGTGGCGATCATGTCGGCGATGGATCGGGCCGTGAAGGCGCCACGGGAGAATCCCACGAGGATGATGTCGTCACCGTCGACATAGTTTGAGCAGATGAAGTTGTAGCACTCCCGCACGTTTTCGGCCAGGCCCATTCCGAAGCCACCACCGGTCAGCTGGTCCATCTTGAGGACACCGGTTCCGACTCCTGGATCGTAGAGCATGAGCTGGTGGGTGCCGTCATGGCATGTCCTCTTGATGACCCGCGAAATGCGGGAGACGTTGGACTGTGGCAGGCCTCTGTGATACGGGTACTTGTCAGCGCCTGACTCTCTCCACTTGGAATCGACAGGGGCAGGTAGGCTAGGTAGGTCATACCCTTTCGATCCCAGGGAGTCCATCCAAGATCCATCGCAGCAAACGATGATCCTCTTCTGGGCCTGCGCCATCGTGCAGCCTCAAACTCTGCTTATCAGGGTTGGGAAGTACTGAGAATTCCAGGAACAGCTTTATCGAGAGGGGTCGTGAGAACAGCAGCGGACAAACAAGCACGCGAAAAATAAAGGGAGGAAGACAGGGGTATCAGCAGGTAGGGTTAGTGTTATAAGGGAGAAGGTAGGGTTCGCAACGGTCAGGAAAAGCATCATCATTATGTATGGCGGCGTCGAGGGCATTGTCGCCCAGGACGCCATTCTCTGGGGACTCCGAGGCCAAGCCCGGCAGCTGTCAGCCATTCAGCAGGGGTAGAAGGATCGGCCTTGCGCTAGGCTGATCCCTAGTTGCGTTTGCGGCTTGTGTAGCGCCGCCAGGCTGCCTGTTTTATTGGTGCGGCGGTTGTTGGTGGCAGTCCAGCTGCGTCTGCACGCCGTAGTTGGACAGGCACGTCGACCACGGCTGTGACAGATCAGAGCTGAAAAACCCCCATGCCCCACCCAGCTGCCTCCTAGGCAGCAAGCCACTCACCGATCATATCCACGGCTTTGCCCGATCAGGGAGAGCCTCGCAGCCGGTGAGGGCGCCCAATGACCACATGCACCTCCAATCCGAGGGCTCGTGGGAAGCCTTCGGTGGCATGGCAGCGCGTCCACGACGAACAAAAAGGGCTTGGCACAAAATAGTCTGGGCGATGTGCAGGCGCCCGTCAGATTTGTGGCAGGGAGTGTGACGCCGTCCTCAACAGCACCACCAGCACAAGAACGGTTGATTGCGTCCAACAAACAATTCATTTTAATTGGGCCAACCCGATTCGCCCAGCTACTGCTAACACCACCGCGTCTCCCCCACACCATCCACCTGGCGGCAACGCCGATCTTACATCAGTCGGCCTGGAGCTCGTCCTCGGCGCACAGTCTTGGCTGCACGTCTCGGTAAGGCTTTGGGCCAGAGGGGGACACAACCGAAGTGATTGTGACGTAGTAGAAGGTGCCGCCATCGCGACGCGCGACGCTATTTACCGTTCCGGCCATGTACGACCCTGGATTCAGATTTCCCGGCGGTAGCACCTTGACACGCTGGCCCGCAGCGAACTGTGTCTGGGTCGGCGCCACAAACGATGTGATTGGGACCGTGAAGCCCAAGCCGAATCGCTGGGTGAACTCGTTCAGGCCGCGGCCGTCCATGATGGCGTCTATATCTGCTTTCGGGTATGACGAAAGCCTGCAGGACAAGGACTCTACGTATGAGGACTGCAGGTGAGCTTGGATCGGGGTCCCTCGGTCTACAGGCTATGCTGGCCGCAGTTTTATATGCAAAATTATGTACAAGCGCGAGTGACACAACGCGCTCAATATTAACGTTTTACAGCAGGTGAGTATTGCTGTCTCGAACAAATGCGAGCTGAATCAACCCGGCGGCTAGGGATCAGCGAGAAAGGAATTGGGGGTTGAATGAAAGAGACAAAGGCATTGTATGGTTATTGAAGCCGTCCTCGGCACCTCTGACTAAGCCCTAAATGTCCTTCAAGCGGACGACGCCTCGTAGCAGATGAGTGCTTTCAGGCGTCAGGGTTGTTTAAACAAGGTAGCAGGGACGCGCTCATCGATCTGCCAGCGCAGTCAGAACGTCTGCCTGAGAATAACAGCGTACGGTATGATTCCGCCCTCACGTATTAAAAGGACGAATATTGAGTAAAATAAGAGCAAGTTGTGTTCCTGGATTATATTCACGCCAGCGACGGCTTCTACGCATCTGCATACGGAGCAAGTGGTCGGCTGAAGGTAAGTAATGGGAACCCTTTAAGGTAAGGATACGTGTAAACCTAGGTAGCCCCTTTATGTGTATCCGTATTCGAAAGGGCGGTGTCGGTATGACGCTACAAATGAAAGACACTGTTTAATATCCCTCTTTGGCCTGAAATCGACAAATCCTTACAGTCAAGCTGGTTTATGTTTGCGAAAATTCTGAGGTAGGAGTGCCGTCAGGGTGATCTCTGCGTGATGAACACACACGCATACCAACCAGTGCCACCCGCACACATATTTTGTCCCAACCACGAAAAGGGCAAAGATCGCAGCCCTCCATGACAACGCCTGCAGATGTGTCGGCGAACCAAATACCGAGCAGGAAATGTGCACAGTCGGTTCGCCGATCAGGACACCCCATCGATCTCGGCCTCGGCCGCTTTCTTTCCTTCTCTAATTCTGTACCCAGGAAGAGACGCTGTATTTTAAACTCTGTACATGCCAGCTTGGCTCGGCGCCAAGTCCCGGCCAAGTCATTTGCGAAGCTCCCCCAAGGCGGCTTAGCATTTGCTCTTGCTTTTGTGTCACTCTCTTCCGGCACCTGCCACGGCGAGCTTGGCGTCGTTGATAACAAAAGAAAATAATGGATATGGATATTTCTTTTCCCTGGACCGGGCTGGGATTCCCCGGACTTGCATCGCACAACGTGCCGGCAGATCTCCACCCCCGCAAAACAACCCCAACCTGTCATCCCCGTTTTCCCCGCCAGATGACCCCGGGGTTAACGCTGTGCGTTGACCTTGGCGCGGGGTCAGGCCAATGTCTATCGGTCCCCATGTTACCCCCGGGCGGGGATGATGCTTGGCCGGAGTTGCTCCTCACGTTCGACAGCATGGCCTGTAGATTAGGTATATATAGGTGTTTGGGCTGGAGAGAGCTGGAGCGGTGACAAGGAGGGTATCCCTCTGGATCTGCCTCTATTTTCCCTCCCGGCGCAGGCCTGCGGTCATTGTGTCGACTGCCAGCTACCGTGCAAACATCACATCGCCGCCCTCATCCCTTCCTTCAACCATGGGCTTTCTCCACGCCAAGGGGACCACCGATCCCCCGGAAGTCCGCAACTGGACCATCCACTGGGTCGCTCTGGTCGCATCTTGTGCTGCCCTGGCTAGTAAGTCTGATTGTGGATCCCATTGATCCTTTCCAACCTGGATGGGTAGGTAGCCACACAATCACTAACACGACCGCAGTGGGATACGACACGGCCGTCATCGGCGGCACCATGGCCCTGGACTCGTTCAAGCGCGACTTCGGTCTCGCTGCGGCTCTCCCTCACGTCCGTGATGCCACACAGGCCAACATTGTCTCCACCTTCCACGTCGGCTGCTTCTTCGGCGCCTTGTTGACCTTCCCGATCGCCGAGGCCGTCGGCCGGCGCAAGGCCATCCTGATGGCGGCACTGGTGTTCATGGTGGGCGGGTCCA
>GL876966.1:4098344-4109446 GCA_000193285.1 Magnaporthiopsis poae ATCC 64411
AGTCGCGCTGGGCCGAGGCGAGGCGTTTTCGGAGAGACGATTGCTTGCGCAGCTGGATGCTGTCGGGCGGCGTCGGGGCGGCCATCTGCTGCTGGAACTGGGCCGCCGCCATCTTTGGTTGCCTGTTGCGGTAGTCCTTGCTCCGGCCTTCCTCGTTGCACTGCTCGAACAGGCCGATGAAGTGGTTGGTCAGGATCCGGTCGAGCGTCTCGAGCCCGCGCTCGCCCAGGCCGATGACGGAGAGGGACTTGTTGAGCGCCCACATGTTGCCCAGGTATTTTTCCTTGAGCTCGTGGTGCTCCATCACCGCGCAGTAGTCTGGGACGTCACGTCGCTGTTAGCCCCAAAACGTCATGTTCCAAGTCAAATACAGGGAGAGAGCGGGATGCTTACCATATGGTTGCACCTCGATGTCGGGGAAAAGCAGACTCCAGATCTTTTGCCACTGGACCTCAATCGAATCCGAGACCCGCCCCTTTTTGCATCGGAGCTGGTTGGCGATGGCGTTGTCGATGCCGTCCTCGGGGTTGTGTACGCCGCCTGCGTCCGCAGAGGGGTTCTTGGGACAAGGGGCGGTATCCCAGGACATGACGTGCTCGTGGAGGCTTTCCATCGAGTCGAACTGAACTTTACACCGAAGGCAACGGTGCGGAGAGTTGGCAGGCCTCTTGTGGCAGTCCTGAATATGACGTCTGGCAGTTTTTTTTGGCCTGCTGTCAGCTGAAGGGTGTCCATGAAGTCGACAGGAGTAAAATCAGTCAAGAAGGAGCATACCTCAGCTCGGCGGTATCCGTAAACACGGTCAGCGCGCAAAGCCGGTGATCGCGCACGTTGAACCGGAGCGGATTTCTAATGCGGTACGGGCAGCTCATGCGCACAGCGGGGTTGGGCTTGACCCTCTTGGACGGCCCCGGCTCCGACTGCTTGGCATCCCCCTCGTCATTGCTGTCCTCGCCGTCCTGCTCGTCGTCGCTCAGCTCCTGAGACTTCCTCTTTCCCCTCCCGCCGCCGCCGCCGCTGCGCCTCTTGCGCGTGTTATTGGGCGCGCCCGAGCTGTTGCGGGCTGACTGTTGCTGCTGCTGGCCGCCGCGGGCGCCCGCGTCGGAGGGTGACTCTGGGTCTTGCTGTAGGTCGTCGACCACGTCTTCTTCCTGCTGATGCGCCTGGTCGACGGCCCAGCCTAGGTCGCTGATGAAATTGTGCACCACGGACAGGCACACCGACGAGGCCTCGACATTATGTGCGCCGAGGCCAAAGGCGACGTCGAGAGTGTAATTAAGAATCCGGCCGGCAGCGTCCTCTGCCGGTAGGGTTGTATCGGACGACGTCTCGTCGCAGTGCTCCTGGGAAGAATACCCCTGCATCTCATGGCCCTCGTCGGCTCTCTCTAGCGGTCGAGGAGCCGAGGAGTGGGGATTTGTGTGGATGACGCTCCCTGTAATAGATGAGATGGACATCCGATTGGCCTCACGTGGCGGCGGTGGCGGCGGCATGTTGTGGTGGGAGGTGAGGGCCGCCGGGAAGGGCTGGAAGTCCGGGCCGGCCAAGGAGCTGCCACGGGTGCGTCTCCCGTTCATGTCCGAGCCAAGCGCCGAGTCCCATGACTCCCTATTCCTGCGTTTCAGACGGTAGGGAAACACGAGAGGCTCGCGGGAAGCAAGCTGCAGGGGCGGGCCGCAAGCCTCGACGGGAGTGAAGGCGGATCGAAGTGCCCCGCGCGAGTTAGGACAAGATGCCATGGCGCCGTCAGACTCGATCAAGCCTGGGCTGGGAACTATATGGTCATCCCCAACAGAGTTGAGCGTGATGGGGCTGGCGAGGGACGATGTCGTCGAGCCGCGGCCGAGCCCCTTGGAAGTGGCCCAGGGGTTCGCATGCATGAAGGCATGCTGGTCGTAGGAAGAGTCGGTGTAGGTTGGGCTCAGGCTCGACGAGGGCGGGGGGCTGACGCTTGTTATGGAGCCCGTCGCCAGCGACAGGCGCGACGAGATGCTGCTCGAGTCCGATGTGGACAGGCGGTGGCGCCTCCACGACAGGGAGGGCAGGAAGGGCGGTGAGACGGAGCGGGAAGCGCTCCTCTCCCGGTCGTCGGCGGCCACGGCCCTTTTCTTGATGGCGGTGTCCTGCACCTCGGATATCGGAGACATGTGCGCGTTGCTCTTAGAAGTCGCCCACGCCTCGGCGCCAGCGCCAGCGCTGACGGCGAACTCGGCTGATGACATTGGCGGTTTGCCCCTCAGCCACGCCAGATTATTACTCAAGTATACCCTCTGGGCCGGATAGAAGGCGGCCGGCTTTATTCCCGGCGATGTTTATGCCGGGTCTGAGTCAACCTGTTGGCGTACGCAAGCCGTGAGCGAAAGGCGGGTGCGCGGTGGCGTGCGACTGGCTGGAACCAGGAAGCGATGTGGGCACTGGCGTCTTGGTGTGCACCAATGCTCTCTGTCAAACAAAGGAAAAAGAAAACAGAAAGGAAAATAACGAGGGGACCGGTCGACAATGCGCTCGAGTGACGGCTCGGGCTGTCTCTGGCCTGGGTTGGGTGTATGCGCTCGTCAGATTTGACGTTCGTTGGACACGGGAGCTGGAGCGGGGAAGCTTCGCACTTTTTGGTTACGTGACATGCGAAAGAGGCATCCTGTCGCGCGGCGCAATCCAGCACGACAGAGCCGCACGTCACGTCTCACCTGGAGTGCTGCTGAGAGGTGTAGCGCCAGGCCTCCCACCTTCCCATCAGATCAGGCTGCCGACAGGGGTCGCGATCCTTAGACCAGGAGTCCTCTCAGCCTTAACTGCATCGGCCGGGAATCCCGAGGAAAGAATGGCGCGCGCCCATTGGCCAGCCGCAACTGTGAGCACCCCATCGCTGCGACACAGCCCCTCGGTTCGTGACAGGGGGCCCTGTTCATGGGATTTCCCATCAAGCGGCAAGGCAGATCTGATTGTCGCTTGTGGGCGTTCCCATCTTCTCGCGAACCGTCCGGCTCGACAGACAGCGAATGTCGACGGCTCGTCGCTGCGATTATATAAAGTCGTTCTCCTGAAACCCGTGAGCAAGCCACCAGACGATCTTTGCGGAAACCCAGGGGAAATAGGCGAGGGCCGTTTCAGGGATCGATGCTTGATCTGGCAGCGTTCAACATCGCGCGGGGTGATGGAGCTCGGGGCAACGACAGGGGATTTCGTCCATCTGAAGCTGGAGTATTCCATCATGTTGCTCCGTAAAACTTCGATCCCGTGATCTGCCACGAACTGTTGGTGCATGTTCGCCGGTTCGCAATCTTTTGGACTGACGAGGAGACGTTGTCCAGCGTATTGATCATGATTCCAGCAATCGCAGTCATTATAATTCCTTTGTATCCTCAGGCAAATGACGTTCACCCTGCACGACTTTTTCACACTGCAACAACGCACCAAATGACAATCAATAAACCGGCCAAGTCACCACCGTAGCCTTGCCTCCACGCTACTCCAGCCATGTCCTCAACATCAAGCACCCTCGCACAGCAAGGATCCACAGACAGCTCCGAACCGGAGGAATCTGTGAGGTACAACTATCTTCCCGACAAATTCTCCTGCCCAATTGAACATTTTCCGCCCACATCCCCGGTGGATTTGTCTAACCAGAATTCCCCACAGCCTGAGTAGCTTCCTCCAATTCGCTCAACGCGCACCAGCAAATACAAACATGCTGGCGACATATATATACGACACAACTTCATTCTCCGACCGACTAGTCCAACTACAGGATATTGGCGAGGGCCCAAGTCCTTAGCGTTTAAAACAGTATCAATTCTTAATTATAATCGGAAAACTTTTCGCCTGCCTAGCCCACGGCGTCGTCGCGAGTAGGCGAACCAAGCTCCTTTGCAGGCCCGCTTTCGGTCATCATCCGTTTGGAAAGCGTCGACTTCGCGTCCGAACACCTTGCGCTTGTTGTGGCGCTCAGGGCCTAGACAGAAACAGGAGGGTGATTGGCTTTTTGTAATTACCGTTACAACGAAGTCCTAGGCGGCTAGAAGCCGACGCGCAAGGTTGATCCCGGGGCGGCCAGGGGCTAGAACCTTTAGGCCCGGAAGCGTAAGCCGAGTTTCGCAGGGAAAAAAAAAAAAAAAAAAAAAAAAGGTCTAATCTGACGCCATTTTGCTATCCACTGTACAGCAAAAAATATTTGTATTGCGAGTTCCCCCTGGCCCGAGCTTGCTGTCGATTTAACCGACGGGTAGGGCTTTGAGCTACCGCAACAGGAACCTTTTTTCTATGTTCTCCTGAGTCCCCCCGCCTCCATTTATGCGTACCTTTTTATTGACTCAAGCCCTATACTTAAAACTGCCTGCCATGACCCGCTCGGGTGTGCCTAGCCGAGCTCATTTCATCATGATGGATCCCTTGCGCAAGGCCAACAATCGTGCGCTGTTACCCAGCGGTGCCTTATCGGGGAATTCCAGTCGGCGCTCTCGATCTCAAATAGATGGCGATGCAGGAACGACAGCTGTATACACGACCTTATATTCTTCATCTGACGTAGTGTATCGTCAAATTGGTTGTTGCGGCGATGGCATGCAAAGTACCAGCGATTCGAAACTGGCTGGGTCTTCTCGAGTGCCAACGTCTTGGAAGCTTGGCGCCTGTGACGCGACATGAAGATGGCGGGGGTCGCTCCACTTCTCAGAGGAAGAGCCGTTTGTGGACCCTGGTGGTGTGAAGCTGAAGGTCCCAAGCCTCGTGTGTCTCGATGCCAAGCCTGGATACCAAGCAGGTGGCGCGCGCGGTTGTTGTCGCCGAATCTGTAACGGATGGACACGATATATAGATCTGGCTGTCTTTGGGCGCCCCCGGCTGTTTAGACGCTGGGGTCATCACGAGGCGAAGCCAACCTCTTACACTCCTTTATGCCCTCTCATCGTTCGTTAAAAGCAAGCCAGCCCTGATGTTGTTTTAGCCCCAGCGGTAGTATACCAGCGATTTCCCCCCTACCCAACGTCCCAAAATGGTGCACGCCGCGTCCCTCATCCTCCTCCACCTTCTCTGCGTCGCAAACGCCTTGGGGTCCCCCATCGACAGACGCGCCCCGGTGACGAGCCCCAGTAATCCCCGCTGCGCGCTAGACCCCAAGTCGGCGGCGTACTGCGCGGGCACGGCCAGGGACGTCAGCGCGAGCGCGGCCGCGCTGTACCTGTGCGGCGACAGGCGGCTCGGCCCGCTCGAGCTGCCGACGCCCATCCCCGTCGACTCCATCCTTGCGACGTACGACCGGCTCGGCGGCATGTGCCCGGGCAAGTTCCTCGAGACCTTTTACGACGATAAGACCGGTAGGTGGCGCTACCCGGACCAGCGCGGCTACTCGGTCGATGACGGGGGAAGGCCCATCAAGGGCAGCATGACGATCCCCCCAGGCACGTTGGTCGACCGCTTCGGCGCCGAGACGGGTCGGTTTGTGACGCCCGCCGGCACGCCCTACACGCAGCGCGCGCTACCACCTGACAACCTGCTGACGCTGGCTGGTAACCAAAAGTGAGTAAGATCATGAATGTGCATATGTCTCCTGGAGGAGAGGGCAAGCCCAAAAAAAAAAGAAAAAAAAAAGAAGTGGAGCTGACTCCGCCAGATTCCCATACCAATACCGCGTATACCGCGTCGTCAAGCCCATCGTGGCGGAGATAGGCCCGATCGCGCCAGCGTTCGGCCAGCCGGGACAGGGCGTTCAGTGCCAGCTCCAGAAGCGCGTATCTGAGATGGTGGCGGACGGATCTATGGAGCCCGTGAACCCGGCCATCCTCGCTCCCGTGGACCTACGTGATAGGAGCGGAAAAGCGAAGAGCGCTGCCAAGAGACCGCGGCTAGGGTCAAATTAATGATTTAAGGACACGGGGGCGTCAGGGTAGGTAATATATATAGATATAAAAGTCAGTCTTAATTAAAACGGTGATCGTGATTAAGAAGAGAAAAAAAAACTCCGCTGCTATGCTATGATGTACACGACGCCAACCCGGATGCTAATCCCATAACAGTATCTAAACAAACTAATCCTCCAAGGGGTATTCAGGTATTGCCACCGTCACAGCTTTTTTTATCCTTTTTTTTTTTTTGTTTCTTGTTTTTACTTTTTTTTGCATCTCGAACCTAGATCGACAGCAGATAAGCCAGGCCCAGAGCCAGGGCGAAGCACGCGGACGAGCCGCCACTGCTGGGCGACCTGCCCGACGGCGACGCGCCACTGCTAGGAGGCGAGGAGGCAGTGGTGGTCGCGGGGTTTGCGCCGCTGCCGCTGCCGCTGCCGCTGGGGTTTGTGGTGGCCGGGACCTTTTCGAACCTCTCGACCACCCACTTCGCCGTCTCGCTCCCGTACTTGGCAAAGTAGGAGCCGTGCACACTGGGCTCGTTGCCCATGGCGCAGTACCGGTCGCCAGTGTCGCACCAGGACCGCATGCTGGCTGAGTACGGCGAGCACGCGGCGTTGTTCTTGCGCGGGAAGAAGCCGGTCTGGTTGGTGGCGGTGCCTGCGTTCCACGACTGGCCCACGGCCCTTGTGGGGTCGCCATAGAGGACAATTGCAACGACTGGGTAAGGGTTTGATGTTAGGACGATGTGTCGAGGATGTAGGCCTAGGCGATGGAAAAAGGCGCTTACCGTTCTTCTCGTAGCGAGAGTCGAGCACGGGTGTCGGAGGGAATCCCAGGCTGGAGGTGCCGCAAACCAGATCGCCAACAGCTTGTGCGCCCTGAAAATGAAATAAAGAACGGCGGAGTCAGCAATTTTGAGTTACAGGGTGAGTGTGTTGCACCGAAAGTGCAAGGAGGAACACCATACCTGTGAGTAGCCAAGCAGCGCCATCTTGCTGTTGGGGCACATCTTGGCATAGTCCTCGACCATGGACCTGAGCTTCGAGGTTCCGTTGCCTACGCTCAGGTTGTACTCGGAGAAGGTGGCCGGGTAGTCGACTGCCGTGGCCCTGCTGTCCTTGATCTTCTCGGTGATGTTGGCCGCCAAGCTGCCCATGCGGCCCAGGCCCGGCTGCTCGTTAGAGCCGCGGGCGACAAAGATTTGCAGGCCGCTCACGCAGTTGGTGGGCAAGGCGGTCGAGACCGGTCCGCTCGTCGCTGCGGAGCTCGTCGAGGTGGTGAATGTGGAGCCCGTCGGCGAAGTTCCGGTAGTGTATGTTGAGTGCGACGAGGTCGAGCTCGACGTTGTGGACGACGATGCCGTCGTTGAGGTCTGCGCCACGATCGGGGTGGCGGCCAGCAACAGGCTCACGCCCAGGGGGAGAAGCGAGGAGCGAACCATGTTGTTGGGTTTTTCCGGTTTTTGGGACACGGAGGTTAGGGAGGAGGATGAGGGAGGAGGGAAGGGATGAGGAAAAAAAGAGGGAAGAAAGAGGTGAGGAGGAAGAGACGAGGCCTGGCCGGCTGGGTGCTGGGCAGCTGGACCCTTATTTGACTTCGGGCGGCCGCTGAGCAGCAGGCATCATCGATTCCTGACGCCCACCGGGACGCATCCTGACGCGGCGGGGTGGAGCTGGCATCAAAACCGATCCGATCCCCTCTCCCAGATGCATCGATTCCGGACCCATTTTTCCTTCCAATTGCGGATGACCGCCCGCAACTCCAGCAGCAAAGCGACGCGGCCACCAAAAATAGGATTCCCTTATGGGGCCCGCAAACAGGGATCTGGTGGCAGGCATTGGTTTCCGGAATCTCAGCCACGCAGCGGAGTCCCGGCAAAGGCTTGGGCACGTGTCAGTTCTTGACGCGGCCTTGAGCTCTTGACTCTTGGAAGGCTCGATATTTCCCCGCACGAGCTGCCATGTTTGGGCAACAAGTCCGGTCCAGATCCGTCAAGACGCGGGCCGTTTGTTGGCGCGCCGAAGGGGGAAGGTCGTTACGGTTCGTTGGCTTCTAGCGCTCGTAGAAATTCCCTCAAAGGCAAGACTTCCATATGCCGGCCGATTTCCTGTCGCATTCAGGCTTCCAAATCGGTCCTGGAATTGACGCATTGACTTGATCTTCCTCCAGCCACACTTTGCTCTCCGGTGCCGGTGGGGTTTGTTTGATGTCAAGAGGCCACTGCTAAAAACAACACGATCCAAACTTGGCTCTGCCTGAGCCGACAGTGCCGGTGACATCAAGTCGCCTGCTCCCTGTCAAGCCAACCTTGCAACATTCTAGAAATCTCTCCAGACGGGGCTCTCGGATCGTGTTTTCGGCGAGGTCTCGGCTGCCGGCCATAGTCCATAGTCAGCCTTGCCTTGCCAAATGCGGTCGAGGCTCAAGTGCTTGTAATATCGACAACCTGTTGATCTTCAGGAGTGGGAGCTGCACCTGTCGCGAAAGATTGATTCCGTTCTTATCGAGCAGCCGGTTTTCCGCTCACGCGTCTGCAGGCCAGGAACTCCCCTCGGCTTCATTGTGAGGTGGTGCGGGGAGATGGGAACGAAAGACGCGGAGAGAGGGAAACGCCGCATCGTCTTCCGCAACAATGCAACAATAACTTCATCTGAGTTGCCAAACGGGGCTCATTGTGAAGCCATCACGGTGATCGCCGAAAAAAAAAAAAAAAAAAAAAAAAAAAAAACCCAGTTAAAAATGGCAGATGAAACACCGGCAGGCATCCTAATCCCAGTCTCCCACGTGCCTCAACTCGCCGCCTACTCGCCCCTGCCCCCTGACCCGTCGATAGAAGTCGCCCAGGCGCGGCACCGGATCAACCTCGTCAACGCTTTTGCCTCTATCGCAGCACACCACCACCCCTGCCGTCGCACCCCACAGCCAGCACGACCGCCACCTGCACTAGCACCCAGTCCCTCGAAATAGGCCGCGACCAGGGCGACTACACCACCGTGCTCGCTTCCGCTGCGGGTTCCCATCACGGGTCCGTGTCGGCCATCGACCCGGCCCCGCCCACGTACGGCGCGTCCTTTACGCTAGCGGACGCGCAGGCCTGTCATCTCGGCGTCCCCAAAGTCGGGTCGCGCATAACCTGGCACAACAGCACATCCCTGGACCAGCTGCTGTTGGCTGCTACAACCACCTCACCGTCGGCGTCGTGAGAGACCGGGACCGTACTGAGCGAAGGGTTCTTGGTGGAGATTGAGGCTCGGGACACAGCCGGCCAGGGGTATCATGACCATGGGTGTCTGGGCTGTTGTGGTGAAAGACAAATTGGAGACGTGACGGGACGAGATCAACAAACACCAAATTTTGCTCTCTCACCCTCGTTTCCTAGCGCGAACAGCTCTATGGTGAAAAATCCTCGTCTAAACAAAGAAACTTGCATGCAAAATGGCAATAAAGCACACGATATTGGTTACGAGCCATGCCGCTAGGGTATTCCTTCTATACACCGCTTCAAATGTGAAAGATATGCCTTCGAATCTCTCAATCCCACTCGACTCCTCTGACAGTCGAGTTTCTTTTCTCACTCTATAACAACCCTTCACGCAGCAGGCCCAGCGCCGGCGGCCTCCGAGACGGCGGGCGACTCGGTCATGCGCAGAGCCTCGTGCACATCGTCCACGAAGTGGTCCTCTCCGCCAACGAGCTCGACGATGCCAGACGACACCATGAGACGCCAGACCTCGTGGTCTTCCCGTCTCCAGGGGCCGCGGCTGAAGAAGACGCGCACGCCCCTGTCGCTGTATCCCTTGACGATCTCTTCGAGCACCTGGGTGCCCGAGCCGTCCAGGCTTGTGACGCCGTGCATGTCGAAGATGACGTTTTGGTTCGAGTCCTCGCGCCGCAGCCGCGGAAGGGCCGGGTGGGCCTTGTTGGTGCCGTACAGCTCGAGCCGGCGCAGTCGCGTCTTCAGCTCGCCTGTGTTGGCAAAGGTCAGGGGCTCGGGAATCTTGACGATCAAGCAGTTGTCAAAGAACTCCAGCCTCTCCGGGTGCTCCTCCGCGTTCTCGAACCGGTTCGTGTCGGGGATCCGCCCGAGAATCTGGATGCGAGGACGGGTCGAGTGGCGGATGACAAGGAGCAACGACAGCCCGATCCCGATGGCGATGCCCATGTTGAGGGAGAAGAACAGGGTGGCCAGGACGATGACAAACATAAGACCCAGCTCCTGCCAGGCCCGGATGCGGAAAAAGAAGAAAATGTCGTGGGGCGCCTCCTCTATGAGCGACCAAGCGACAACGCTGATGAGGGAGGAGAGAACGGGTTTCTGACGACGTTGTCAGCAGCAGCGACGACAATACGGGAAGATATCTGAGCTCGAGGCCGGGAGCGCGGGGCAGAACTTACGGGAAGATAATAGAAAGACTTCAGACCAAACAGGATTACTATGAGCGAAATCAGGCTGATGAAAAGCGAGCTCATTGGCGTCTTTCCTCCGGTCGACCGGTTAACCTTGCTCCTCCCGTATCCGCCAAACGCCGGCAGGCTCATGAAGCAGGCCCCGACGAGATTCGCGGCGCCCAGCGCGATGAGCTCCCTGTTGGGACTCAGCTGGATGCCCGGGAAGATGTCCTGACCTCCCAGGCTCTTGGCGGCGACCGAAGACTCGAAGAAGCCGAGGAGGGCGATGAGGAACGAGGTGCTCATGGCCTCACGGATGAGAGCGAAGTGCGAGGGCTTGAACGGCCAGCGGAAGGCAAAGACGCCCGTAGCTCCCTTGACCTCACCTAGGATGTGCACGCCTTGGCTTTGCCAATCAAAGTAGTACGCCATCCAGGCCGAGATGACGACCACGATGAGCCGATCCGGAATGTAGGCGACGCCAGGGTACCTCGGCTGGAGGCGACGCTTCACTTCCCTGGAGTTGCCGGTATTGTCAGCACGGGTGACCGCCCTTCCCTCTAGGGTTGGGCCGTTGGAGTCCAACAAAAGACATTGGTGGCCAATTTTCGCTTACCTTGCCACCATGATCACAGTAAAGCTGACCCCAGCCACAATGCAAGTCAGTTTGTGTACCTTGTCCAGGTTGTTCACCATGAACCTGATCTTGTCCATGGGGCTGCCGTGGCCCACGCCGGGCGTGCGTGCGGCGAGCCGGTTGAGGCCCAGTTCGGGAATGAGCTGGTCTATGGCAATGACTACGCCAATGGCAGAGATGAATCCGCGGAGAAACGGACGGGACAGGACACTGTCCAAGAAACCAATACGGGC
>GL876966.1:4114601-4132274 GCA_000193285.1 Magnaporthiopsis poae ATCC 64411
GCCTGCTGCACGACGGACCCGGCCTGGGTGCCGCCGCCGTCCGGCCGCGCGCCGCTGCCGCTCATCAGGTGGATGACGCCGGACACGAGGGAGCACATCGAGGCCATCGCGCCCCGCACGCGGATACTGTTCGTCGACGACAGCTCGATCCACAGGAAGATATTCCAGAAGCTCGTCGCCAAGATCGGCTTCACCGACCTGGACCTGGCCGCCAGCGGGCAGGAAGGCGTCGACATGTTCCTGGCCAACCCGCTCGGCTACGACGTGGTCTTTATGGATCGGCACATGCCGGGCATGGGCGGCGCCGAAGCTACCGAGAAGATCCGCAGCGCCGGGTTCTTGAGTGTTCCAATCATCGACATGAACACACTCGCCTGGGGTGATCCGAAACAGAACAAGGAGGAGGGAAAGCGGACGTGGATAGCAAAGCCCTTCAGCTTGGAAGCCCTGGCACGCACGATAATGGACTGGGTTCCGAAAGAGAGGACGACCTGGCCGGTGGTCGTCAATTCGAGATTATAGCCAGTCGTATTCGTCCTCTCTCCACCATGCAAGATCGCTTCATGGGACCGCAAATTAGCTACTAATAATATTTCGTAATCGGTTGCGTAAAACATTACATGTGCCTGGGAGTCTAGCATTTATAATATCGCTGTGAGGTAGATGGACGAGAGTACCGATTACTTCAAAGTTTTATGAATGCGCCGTAAAATGCCATACCCATTTCGAACGATCATGTCTCCTCGAACCCAAACACGTTGCGCACCCCCTCTCCTTCATCCGGCGTGACAGCAAGCTCTAGCAGCTCGTTGGCTAATTCCGCAGTCTCGGAGTCGATCCCTGCCTCCAAGACCAGATCCTCCTCTGCGAAATTGATCCTCGCCAGCGTCAGCAAGTACCTCTGTGATGCTCCATGCGATGCCGCTAGCTTTGCCGCGACGTTGCTAGAGCCATGAACTCCTGCGTCGTTGCCTGGCTCGTCTGACGGAGTGGCCGTCACCAACGTATGCAAAAGGAGAACCGAGGCCGAGATGAGGGCGTGTAGAAGTGCTGTTGGAGGGTGGCTATCCTCAATGCTGACGGGGACCGGGGCAGCGTTTATAGCTGCCGTTGTCCCAGGGGACTCCTTATTAGGCACGCTGGCGCTCGGCTGAGGGGCTTCCTGGGTCATATTGGGGTCTTCTGGTTCGGCCTGTGGCGGCGGCAACATAGAGAGATCGGGTCCGCCATCGTCATGAAGCGGAGAGGCCGAGGTCGGTATGTCCATATCATACAGCATGTCCATAGCCCCACTGAGGGCGGTTACAAGCCGTGGGATGGCGTGATCGCTTTGGATCAGTTTGGCTAGACCAAACGAGGTTCGAGCAAAAGTTATCAGGGTCTGCAGAGCCGCGAGCTTGACCTCGCACAGGCGCCGAGACCGTTGCGGAGCCCAGCGCGGCCGATCGGAGAGGAAGTAGCTGATGCGGTTGATAAGCACGCTCGCCACGACGTGCACGTCTTTGGATGCGTCACTGTCCAGGACAATGGGCCCCAGAGAGCTTGGCAAGGCCGAGGTGCGTAAGAGCGCCAGTACGCCGAAGAAATCGTCGGGTTTTTGCTTATGGGACAGCAGCGGCAGGACAAACTCGGGCTGAAGCATTGTCCAGTACTGTAATAGCGGCGACGTAGGCTCCTGGCCGTCCACGAGGTCCGATGGGGCGCCCGCGCAGCCAAGCGCGGCGAGGTACATCAAAGCGAGAACCTGCGTCGTGTCGACGCTGGCCAGCATGCGCTGCACGCCCGGGTCCGGGTTGTTCGATAGGTCGCCATCCACGCTTTCAAACCTGGGTATGGCAACGAGGCTGACCGTGGTCTGGGCGACAGGCAAAAGGTACGAGACGATGTGAGGCGCCACTTGTACCGCCCGCAGCTGTAGAGTAAAGGAAACAAGAGCAACCAGGTCGTAGATGGGTTCGTAGTACTTTTCATGAAGGCACTGCGACCAAATTTCGATGATTAGGTGGCAGAAGTCGATCAGAAGTCGGATGGGATCCTGAGGGTTCCCCAGTAGCGGCAGTTTGGAGAAGATAAGCGAGGCAAAGGTTTGAGACTGGTCCGAGGGGAACGAGTAGCGAGCAAAAAGATCAAAGGTCAAGGGGTGCCCATGTACCGCGCCATGGTCAAGCACGAGAGTCAAGAACTGTGTGCGCAGACAAAAGAAATGGGAGGGTTAGTACCTATTCCTGCGAGTATGGGCGGGCGTATGGACGTCGCTTACATCGAAAGGTAGCCATCCTGGGTGGACGTTGGAGACGCCCGACTCATCCTTGACAGACGGACTTCCGTCGAGCATGGCCACGTCGTCCGTCTCCAGTTCCAGTAGCGGGCTGTCGACGGCCGGCCGTTTTCTTTTGCCCTTGGATGGTGTCCTCTCACCTACGGAAAGTATCTGAGGTTGAGAGGCCGCGTCTTTAGCCCTCCTGGCGGCAGCTTTGCTTGGGGATGGCATCAACTCGATGTCGTCGAAGCCGTCTGCAATCGCCCAGTTTGAACGCGAAACGCCAGCCGCCCCGCCGCCGTTGGCGGCCGTTCCCTTCTTGGGTGTCGTTGCGCCGCCGCCATCTCTGTCTTTCTCTTTTTTCCCCTTACGGGTCCTCACACCCTTCTCGTCCCGCAGGTCCTGGCGCGCGAAATGGAGTTCGGTTGCTACCGTCTTCTCGGCAGCAATGGCCTGTTCGGCGATGCGTTCCTGGCGAGCTAGCTGGTCTGCATTCTGCTTGCGAATGCGAAGCAGGTCCGCCTCGTGTGCCTCCTGAGCGTCCTGGAACTTGTTGCGCAACAGGGCCGCCTCTCCCTTGGCAGTGGTGAGTTCCTTCTGCAGACTGTTGAGTCGCGCTTGCAGAGCAGCAATGATGTTGTCGTTCTGGGAGCCGGCCGGCGCAGGAGGGGCCGCCTGACTGGCGATGCCCGTAGAAAAGTTGCCGAGCAGGGGGCGCCCAGTGGATGGGGGTGGAGCGAACCGGGTAGGGGCGACAGATGGTCCAGCTGGCCGGACTGGGGGTATTGCACGCGGAGGCGGCGGGCGTTGGAAGGGCTCGGCCCGGCCGTCGACGGCATGTGTATCGTGTGGTTTGCCAAGTTGTGGAGCAGGGTATCGGGGCCGGCTAGAGAGCAACGCAGCTGCGTGGGAGGGACGTTGCTGGTTTGTCGGCTGCTGGTTCCATTGCGGGCGGTGGTGATGTCCGATCGTGGGTATTATCCGGGTCTGCTGCTGAGTCGGGAGAGGGTGAGCCGGCTGCTGGGCCAGCTCATCGAAAACGACCGTGTCATCGAGATCCTCGTCCTCGGCATCAAGATGGCTCTGATGGGCGGCGCCCTGCGCTGGTGCCTGGGTTTGGTTGAAGGTCTGAGCTTGCGTGAACTGGATGGCGTTGTTTTCCAGCTCCTGGAGCACCGTGTCGTTAAGCTCGTCGAAGCCGTCATCCGAGAAATCATCCATTGCCGCCGCTTGTCCTCCTTATGGCGAGCGCCATTGGTACATTTTTATGACATTGGTGCTGGCCTGCCCCGCTCTCTGCCTGGACGCGTGCGTTTGGCCTTTGAGCGCGCTTTTGCATCTTGCCTGGCCCGTGCACCCTTGGCTTCAGCCTCACCATGTCTCCTTAGGTCAGACCATCGTCATACCCATCCCACCGCGCTCGGCGTTAGACGAACTGCCCGCCTGCGGCAGCTCCGGCTCACTTTGTGGCCGAGAATGCGGAGCCTCGGACTGATCTGCGGTCCCGTCGGCTATTCCCTCCTGTCTCATTTCGAGAACCTGCCGGATTCCGTTATTTTATCAAAATGTGGCGTCTTGAAGGTGTGGCGTTGGGATTGGTAGTTTGGCCCATCTTTGCATGTATATCATAACGGACTGACGCGGAGAAATAGTCCCGTCCGGTGACGGGTGGATTTGGAGCTAAATTTTAGACGACGGGCCTGGATACGCAAGGAACGCTCATATCTTTTTTTCGGGCATCAGCGGCTGGGCCGTCGTAAAAATATTGGGTGCCCGGTGCATCCTGCAGGCCTTTTCTATCTGCACGGGCATGCTGCATGTAAATGGAACGCTAGAAGAGCCTGGGCTCGCATCCTCACTGCTGCATCCAGTGACGACATGTATGTCTTGAGTGTGTTTGCTTTCGCTTATCGCATGCTATCTGGGCTGCCTGGATCAGTGAAATAATCTGGCCGAATTCGTTCGCGATCTATTCGCCCGAGGAGGAGTCTTTGCTACCGAACAAACGGGGACGGGCTCGTTTCCATTCTGCGACGGAGACGACAATGCTGGCGCCCTTCTCCGGCTCCATCGCTGAATCGCTGACAGATCCATCCGGCACGAGGGATCGGTGGGGCCTCAGCCACGCCTCGCAGTCTAATAAGCGTACCCGCAGGTGCCGAGCCACACGTTGACGTCGACAGGGGCGTCCCGCGCAAAAAAATCGTCTGAACGCGGAGCGAGCTTTGAGTGAGTTGGGGCTGCGCCTTTGGCTCCATTCTGCGATTGTCTGCCGCCTTGTTGGACACATTTCCACCTCCTAACAACACCTTGCGACCTGCGCGCAACCTCTGCTAGGCATATAACCCCCGCTCCTTTCTGTTGCCGACTCCTGGCCGCTGCGCGACTGCTTGTCGGCGTCCCCTGTTTGCGAAAGGCTGTCGTTTTCTGCAGTCGGGCGCTGCCGCTCGGGACTCCTCCACTCCCGCGAGCCTGCCTCCCCCACGTCATCATCCTCGACCGAGCGTCCTCCCGCTGCACTCGTCGCCCGTTGCCGCTCCGCAACCAACATCGACCCCGCTCTCCGATCAGTTGCCTCCTGCGAACTGAAAGGAGGTTAAACTGGCGACCATGGCGAAACCTCGCAGAGGGGTGAAATTCCCCCACCGGACAAATGGCCATCCCGATGGCAGGCGGTCCAGCTTCTCCGATGTCAGCGAGGATGGCGGCTCGCCGGGCAAGTTGAGGTCGCCTATCACTTTGAATGACATTCAAGAGGTACGCGCGCAAGAATAGGAACTTTGGCATCCATGGGTCTTCCCAGAGCCCATGGACTCGCGGGACAGGAGAGCAAGAAGCAGGCTGGGGACTATTAAGACGCGGGCTGACAGCGAAAACACGACGCAGAAACCAACCACCCCCCAAGAGCAGGCCACGGCCGAATACGAGAAGAAAAAGGCCAACTTCTTCACACGTACCTTGTGGACGTTTGTCATGATTGGTGTCTTCTTCGGCGCGCTCTTCATGGGCCACATATACATGATCCTCATCATCACCACGATCCAGATCATCTCGTTCAAGGAGGTTATAGCGATCGCCAACGTGCCTAGCCGCGCGCGCCAGCTGCGCTCGACCAAGAGCCTCAACTGGTACTGGCTGGCTTCGGCCATGTACTTCCTTTACGGCGAGAGCGTCATCTACTACTTCAAACACATTGTCCTGGTCGACAAGGTTCTGCTCCCCCTGGCCACCCACCACCGCTTCATTAGCTTCGTGCTCTACGTGATCGGCTTCGTTTTCTTTGTCGCATCGCTCAAGGCTGGCAACTACAAGTTCCAATTCACCAACTTCGCCTGGACGCACATGGCCCTGTACCTCATCGTCGTGCAGGCGCACTTCGTCATGAACAACATCTTCGAGGGCATGTTCTGGTTCTTCATGCCCGCCGCCCTGGTCATCACCAACGATATCTTTGCCTACATCTGCGGGATCACCTTTGGCCGCACACAGCTCATCAAGTTGTCACCCAAGAAGACGGTCGAGGGCTTTGTGGGTGCCTGGGTCATGACTGTTCTGTTCGGCATCCTCCTCACCAACCTGCTGAGCCGCAGCAAATACTTTATCTGCCCTGTCACTGTGAGAGGCCCTCCCATCTATTTTCCATTATCCAAGGTCTGGGCTCCTGCTAACTTCGACGCACCAGGATCTCGGCGCAAACATCTTCACTGGGCTCGAATGTGATCCTAACCCAGTCTTCGTCCCCAAGACCTACACGCTGCCCGACTTAGTCTTCCTGCCACGCGACTGGGCCTCCAAGCTCAGCATCACCATGTGCACCATGCAGCTGCACTCGCTGGTCATTGCCAGTTTTGCTTCTCTCATCGCCCCCTTTGGTGGCTTCTTCGCTTCTGGCCTCAAGCGCACGTTCAAGATCAAGGACTTTGGCGACTCAATCCCAGGCCACGGCGGCATGACTGATCGCATGGATTGCCAATTCACCATGGGCTTTTTCTCCTACATATACTACCATACCTTCATCGCCACCCACAAGCTGGGTCTGGGGGGTGTCCTCGAAGACGCCATCACAGGCTTGACCCCTGACGAGCAGATTGAGCTCATCAAGGGTGTGGGGAGGTATCTTGCAAACCAAGGAATCGTCGGTACTGAGGTAAGAGAAGTGTCTCTATTCTGATTCATATGGGCCGTTCCAGTTGGCCAGCCCACAGCGATGCGCAGTTCAGTCTTGCTAACCGCTTGTCCTCACCTAGCTCCTTTCGTGTCTGGACGGGGTACTTCCAGCCAAGAGGTAGAGTGCCCGGAGCACAGTTTAATTTCTAGAAGGCCGTTATCGCAGGGCGCAGGCGGTATTTGGGCGAGTGTTATCCTCGTTTCAGGGCAACTATGATTTGTTATTTTCTTGGACAAAGCTAGGGTACCGAGGCGCCCCTTTTCGGGTCCTCTGTGCAGAGACTACAACGTGCAGCGACCCATCGGAAGACGCGGGTGGGCCACGCGGCCCTGGGAATCACGGCCACAGACTCAACTCCATCCTTCAATCTTTATCTCAAGCATTGCGCTTCGTTTGTTTGGGCTTTCGGGCAATACGGCGGGGTCTCCTCTTCGCATGGGAAAACAACCGGCTACTCCTGGGCGCATCCCGCCATTGTATCATACCTGTGTGCTTCGCTGGTAGTGGATTTCCTCCGTTGATTTGCATAGCAGTCGCCAGGTTGGTTTAGGCGTCGACGGCCCCCTCCGGGCATCATTCGCTGTCTTTTCTTTTGTCCACCGGACCCTTGCAGAGGTTTTCTTGCAAGGGGAATCTTGGGGAGCCCGAGCGTGTCTGGGCATCCGCGTGCGGCTCAAGCCACCAAAGCCGACATCATCACCATCACCGCATAATTGAGCGCACGGCCGCAGCGATAATGAGCATGATCTAGGTACAGTCAATAAAAAACCAGCGCCCGCAGCTCAATGCTCTCCCGGCAGCCGTCCAAGTCCGCCGTCTCCGGGTTTATAAAGGCGGCGTGAACGGCGCGCCTGGCCACCGTCCGTTCGCTGTCGAAGCACTTGATGAGCAGAACCTCGTCCGGCCGCTGCTTGTACTTGAAGAACCATTCATGGCGCGGTAATCCCGCGGGACGGCCGGGGCGGTCCGGCGAGAGCACCGCCCACGTTTCTTTGGTGTGCGACGGGAGGCGGACCTCGGCTGGAAGCAGATCCTGGTCTGGGACGGACTGCGACGACGCCACGGCGAGCGGGTCCTTGATTATCGTGGTTATTGGCCTCCAGATCTATGGAGTCCCCGGGGTCGGCATGGCATATGTCAGGTGGCTGGCGCTCCCACGGTCACAACGCGAGATTTTTAGGGGAAGTGAAGTTGAGGAGGAGAGACAGACGTTGATGATTTGGAACCGTCGCTTCAAGAGTTCGTCCGCCTCGGCGGGCAGGTAGAACCGCAGCTCGGTCACGGCGCCGTCGTACGACTGGTCGACGTGCGCGCCGTGCACCGGGAAACACTGGAGGACAGACATGCTCGGAATTATTACTCACAAAGCCGTCTTACCTGTCGTCCAAAACAGGCGGCATGGGTCGTGTTAGATCCACGCGTCACGGAAGTGAGGCACTTATCCGGGTAAAGACGCTACTGCGGTATTCGGGCTTACCTCGTTGACTTCCTTGCCCCAAGGGAACTAGCTATGTCGCACGCAGTCTAGAACGGCGTCGCACCGGGCCTCGCCGCTCCGCGTTGCCCGGGCCCAGCGCGTGCCAGTTGGTCGGGCCGCGGCGCACGCGATGGCCAAAGACCAGGACGCGGGAGGCCCCTGTCCTGCTCGTCGGTAGTAGCTTCGGCATCAGCCCAGCCCAGCCCAGCCCGGTAGGTGTTGTCCAAAGCCAGCCACACAGTCAGCCCTGCGCTTACACTTACACGTCTTTGTACAGCTGCTCACACTCGGGATAGTACTCGGACTTGACCCTAGCCTCGTCGCGCCAGGCCGTGACGTCGTCGCCGCCGTATCCGGACGCGTGGTCATGAAACTGGAATCCGTGGCTGTCTAGCGTGTATCTGCCCTCCTCACCCCTGACGTCGCGGATGACGGTCTGGACCTTGGCCATTGGCCGCTCGTTGATCACCTGGTTGCTATCAAAGACCATCAGATCCGGCAAGTGCTCGGTGTGTGTCCATGGCTCGGGCGTTTCGGGGTCTTGTCGGCTCACCTGCCGGCGATGACGGGAGGCGGGGCCGAGCCATCTCCGGGATCGTTGTAATAGTGAATGTCGGCTACTACATCGTGCCGCTTCGTGCTCTGCTCGTACGCACTTAGTTGACGGGCCATTACGTCTTTTTTGGCTTGTGAAAGCATCCTGAGTGATGTACGGGGGATGGCAACAAATGAGAAGCGAATTTGTTGCGGCGCGGAAGTTGCGGGGAGAGGGCTCCGGCGCCAAGAGTGGGCGACCTTCGATGACCCGCATGCATCTGCCGGTAAAATCCACGGGGGGTGGCCCGCTTCCAAGCAAGCCGGCTCATATAAATGATAGCATTTGAACGCCGAGCATTTAATTCGGACTCGAGCGAGAGTATTTTCATTCTTCGTTTACCGCAAACTCAAACTAGAACCTTTTGCATCTCTTTTTTCGATCGAAAAACCTTCGACGGCTATTCGCCAGAACTTGATCCGAAAAGACAATCCCCCGGAAGTCAAATCTTGAATCCGTCCGTCCTATATCTGAACAAGCCCTCCGGGTCCACGGCGTCTCTAACCTCGCGCGCCAAGGCCTGGCTCTCGGACCTCAGCCTGCCAAAATAGTCTTGCCGGTAATACCCATCGTTGGCGAACAGGGGCAAGTACACGTTGGGCAAAGTCCCGTTCGCTATCAGGGCCAGGGTCCGCTCTCGCACGCCGCCATACGTGGCCTGTATCGCCTGGTCCACGGTCGGCCGATCCGCCTCGAGCGTGAAGCTGTAGTTGTACTCGAGGACGATCCGGTTCGCGTCCTCATCGAGATCCAGCAAGTCCCCGCCTTTCGATCTGGCCAAGGCCGCCATGGACCGCGGGATCGGCTGGTAGGCCGTGCTGGCGATAAGGCCCGGCACGGCGAGCACCGTCTTGGACACGGCGCGCCAGTGCGCATGCATATCCTCGAGCGCCGCGAGGCCCGGGTCTGCAGCGGCGGCGGCGGCGTTCGTGCTGGATCCTGGCGGCGTAGGCAAGGGAACCGTCTCGGTCCCGATGGTGTACACGCTGCCCCGGACCACGGCCCAGTTGTTCCAGCTGACCAGCTGGCTCATGGTGCGCGTCTTGCACGTGTTTCCGAACGGCTTGATGGCAGTGAAGTTGTCGAACACGCCCGGCGGCGGAGTCGGCCCGTTGTAGTACAGGAACATGGTCCAAAAGTCAACGGTGCCCAGCACCGCGCGCTCGGCCGTGAGGATGATGCCGGCCTTGGGGTCGGGATAGTTGACGGTGAAGTCGCGGACGGCGCGGAGCAGGGCCGCGTCAGTGGACGGGGTCGAGTTGAAGAAATAGTTGCCGCCCCAGACCTTCCCCTGAGGGTAGACCTGCACCACGAAGGCGGTCACGATGCCGAACCTGTTTCCTCCGCCTTGAAGCGCTTTGAAGAGAGACGGATGGGACGTCCGGGTGACCGTGACGATGGACGCGTTCGCCAAGACTAGTTCGTAGGCCACGACGCTGTTGGCTGCCCATCCGTATTCGGTCGACATGAAACTTAAGCCGCCTAGTTGCGGGAAGATTGGATGTTAGTTAGAAACATTTGCTTACTGGATCTGCCGAATGATCCAAAGAAGCCTCAACGTACCTCCCATCATGTAGCCTCCGACGCCCACATTTCCAAGACGGCCTCCTACCGCAGAATAACCTGTCCCATCGAGCTTCGCAGCGACCTCGTCCCACCTGATACCCGGACCTATCCGGGCAGTCTTCGTGGCGGTATCGAGCTCAACCTCGTTCAACTTGCCGGTCGAGATCAGCGGTCCGCCGTTGATGCTCGAGTAGTACAGGTTCGGGTTGTGGCCGCCCGACTTGACGGCGAAGCTTTCGTTGGTGCCGCGGAGCGCCGAAACGATCTGGGAAACTTCTGCCGCCGAGCTAGGGTAGATGATGCACTCAGGGCGGAGCTTGCCGCATCCGGTGGACCAGTACTCGGTCTGCTCCTTGTTGTATTTGACAGACAACGGACGGACGACTTCCACAGAGGGCGATGAGGCAGGGAGCGTGCTGCACACACCGCAGAGCGCCAGCTGGGGCAACAAAGCCGCAACCAGGGCTATCTCCTTCAGATGTCGAATCATTGTCGGTTACCGAACGGCCCTGAGCTTGTACAGGAGGAGACGATATCCCACAGAGGTCGTAACTCGCCTGCTCTTCCTGATGGCACCGACTCTTATACTTGGGGTTTCCCAGCAGCTCTACCGATCCATATCTCGCCTTCAAAAGATGACGAAAAACTTGATTCTCCCCGCCTAACCACCAGCGTGTACTTTCCAATTCTGCGCCGATCCTCACGCATCTTCTTGTCCCCGCATGTTCGCATCCTGCTGTAGGTCTTTACGAGATTCTACTTTTTGGCAAAGGGGAGCCGCGGTAATTTTCAGCCGCACACTCCCGCTCGGGGGCCCGCGAGCTTAACATGGATGACGTCGTTCGCGATAGGCTCACATCGGAGCGTTCGTCAGTGCATAAGCAGGTGTCAACAAGGTCTCGGCAGCATGGCACCGATATGGCAGCCTGCATTGTGGGGTTAGGATCATATGTAGGTCTGCGGAGCAGCTGTTCCTATTTTGGTGCGTCTTTTGACGCGGCGAGTGTCGTGATGGTGTGTATCTCCATGCCCGACCTCTTAGCGAGTGCCGAGCCGTGCGGCTGAATCCTGCGCTTCCAAGAAACGGTCAATATTCTCCGCCACGACGGGCCGGCTCGGCCTCATCTTGGCCTCGACCCCACCATTAATTCCGTCTTGGCAATGCACCGCGTCGTCAGCGGCAGCCCTCGGAGCCATTATTGTCCACCGGTGATCGTGGTCGACCTGACAATTCGTGGCGGTCTTGCGAGTCAGGCTCGGAGATCTAGCCCTGTTTGGTTCTCAGGAAGGGGAAAGCAGATCGTGATATCGGGTCACCGGAGCGGCGCCGGCCGTGATCGAGCCCCATCAAACTGTTGCTGCCGAGTTATCATTTTCATGTGGGGATGAGCTACCTGTACTGCGTCGATCACAATCGTTCGCTTATAGAATCCTTGACCGGGCCTTGTTTGTGGGACGCCGGCATGTCTCCGGCCGGTACCCCCGCGTCGATAGTGGCTGGGCCTCGAGAGGTAAGTACGGTTTCGTCTCATAGCTGAGATATATTTTGCCGTGAATCTCTCATGCGATAGGAAGTTGACATCCGTGATCTGGAAATAATCAGCGCTGGTGGCCATCGTTAAAATAGTCAGCTTGTAGGTTCGTAAATCCACAAACCTAGAAATCGAGGATCGTCGAAGACTTGCTGGTGACTTAGGGCAAGCCCGAGATTAATGGCCTGTCCCAGACTACGACCTGTTTTTGTTTTTTCCATGCTAATTTTAACGACTGCTTGTTTTTTTTGTTTGTGGATCCAGGCAAGGGGCTCCCTGGACCTTGTGAAAATCGTTCGACAGATTGGCCTACCTACTGGCCCTTTAACCCCTTTCCCTTTTAGCCTCTTTAACCTTTTGATTGTCAGAATTTTTCTAAATCCGAAAGATGGGAAGTGGTCAGCTTTATATATTTTATCTTGCTAGGTCCTGGTTACCGGCCCTTGTTAGGGGAGGCAAAGAGCGTGGTCAAGGGGCGGTATCAAGCTACTTGTTCGCCTGGGTGAATGGTACTTCTGGCCGGTCTTTCGAACGATTTTCAGAAGGTCCAGGGAGCCCCTTGCCTGGATCCACAAACAAAAAAAACATGCAGTCGTCAAAATTAGCATGGAAAAAACAAAAACAGGTCGTAGTCTGGGACAGGCCCTAATATAAAGTATATAGAAAGTACGTTGTACTATCCAAACGAAGGTAGAGCTAACGAGCGACTATTTGTATATATAAAGGAATGGCAAAGGAGCTTGTTATACTGTTTTATTGTGCGACCGGAGCTCCCTGATCCGGGTTCGAAGGCTGTCTCACAATGCTGGGAGAGCTTTGGCATGCGTGCCGTTCCACAGTTGATATGAATCTACTGGGCTTGGGGGTGTTTTGCCTTTATCGTATCCGCGGCCTATAGATGGGTTCGTTAGCAGGCTGCTTCTACCTACTTCCGCCTTTGGACAGCAACTTACTTTCTCGGCAATGGCATATACAGTGGCCTGCATATGCGCCGCTGGCAGCATTGGCATAACAGAAGCGTCGACAACTCGGAGGTTCTCAACACCGTACACCTTCAGTTCCGGATCGACCACGCCCCCTAGCTCCCGCGGCAGCATTGCGCAGGTGCCAGAAGGATGCCACACGGTTGAGACCCCATTTTTCACATAGCCCAGCAGCGCTTCGTCAGAGACGCTCCCGGGGCCCGGCGCGATCTCCACAGCCCCAGTTTGCTGAATCGCCTCGGTCGCAATGATCTTTCGGTTGAACCTGAGCGACTCGGCGAACAGTTGGCCATCTGATGGGTTAGAGAGATACCGAGGATCCACGATTGGGAGGTCGAAAGGGTCTGTGGAGTTGAGCAGCACCGTGCCACGGCTGAGGGGATGCATCTGGATGCCAACAAACGTGCTGCCTCCGTTGAGGTACATCAACTCCTGACCGGCGGTGGTGCGCTCCTTGTGCATCTTAACGATGTGTTCAACCTGGGCCTTGTACCCTGCTGCGACAGAGGGGTGAGTGCCTTCTGGTAGGAAGGCACTAGCATGTTCGGGGTCCATTCCAGCAAGGATTGCGTCGCCATTGTCGGTGTAGTTTAGGAAAGGGATGAAAGCTAGTGATGTTGGGAGACCGTCCGTCCATCGACCTGCATCATGTCAGCTTTTTGAGTCTTAAATTCTTCATGACTGCTTGGAACTCACCTTTCCTTTCACGATAGTACATCTCGCCCTGCTCAGCATCGAATGTGGCGTTGTCGAGGTCCGTTACCTGCGCAAGATCAGGGTTGACTATTAAAAACATGTAAGTCCATGTCAATGCCAAACCAAGGTCAGGAAATACTCACTTGTGGCAATGGTTGCGGCAATGGCATGGTCCTGGAGGTTGTATCCCACACCCGGAAGATCCACCAGGGTTTCGATTCCGAACTTGCCCAGCACTGATGAACTGGCAATACCTGAAAGCTGGAGAAGATGGGGCGAGTGCAAACTACCGGCAGATAATATCGCTTCTAATGTGACATTGACCAGCTGTTTAGGGGCGTCCTTGGACGAGGAAAACTAAACAAAGATGTCAGTCAACAGCTTTTTTTTTGCTTTGAGGTTACCTAAAAATACCATCACATACCTCGACCCCGGTCACCTTCAAGCTGCCAGCTTCACGGCTTGTGACCAGTCTCGTGACCTGGTGCTCGGTTAATACATGGATATTGGCCCGCCCAATAGTAGGATCGTAGTATGCCACGCGTGCGAAAGACCGAGACTGGTTCGTAGGATGGATGGAGTGCGTCGTAAGGTATGCACCAAGTGTATCACCGCATGATTGATCCAAGGGCCGCCGGATGCCCAGAGAGTCCATGGCAGCCATGAAATTGTCTGTGATTACTGTCAGTGCGGGCATACTAAATGGGTTTCTGGTGTTTAATTTACTCACTATGTTGTGGATAGACATAGTCGCAGAAGCTGGATTGCACTGGTCCATCGAATCCGTGACATTCGGGGTTGTATGTCACTCCAAACTCAGTCATTTGGTTTGGCGGAGGCGGTGTGAAAGTCTCGGCCTATTCCCCTCATGTTAGAAGGAAAACAGTCATACGCTCGGACGAAGGGTTCCTCACCTTCTTGAAATAAGGAAGCAAGGAGGGGAAGTCCCAGCCCGTGGCTCCCATCTCTGCCCAGGACTGATAATCGGCTGCGCGGCCGCGGTCGTATACCATTGCATTGACGGCGCTCCCACCACCAATGAGCCGCCCTTGGGTGAGCATTATAGACCGATTGCCGAGGAAGGCTTGGGGCGCAGTTGTGACGTTCCAATCAAACTTGAAACCAATGGTAGCAGCATTCGACCTGGTGTACCATCGGGGGATCATGACTTCCTTGTCGCCGGCATCCCTTTTCAAAGTCAACTCAAGTCCTTATGAAACTGACAATGGGTCCCGGCTTTAACTTACACTGGACCAGCCTCGATCACCAGAACCGTCTCTGTCGATAGGTAAGCCTCGAGATACCTCAAACTTCCGGCGGGGGGGGGGGGGGGGGGGGGGGTCGACGTACTGGAACTATCCTCCGATAGCCTGTTGGCCAGCGCCATTCCGCCGGTGCCACCGCCAACAACAACATAGCTGTAGCTGTCGAGAAGTTCAGAGCTGGAAATGGGGTGAGAGGCCGCAACCCCGGCGAAGGGCATTGCCAACAGGCAAGTCAAGAGACAGGAAGGCTTCATGATTGACGATGGATCACTTCACTATGCTTTGACGATGAACGGCTGGCTTGGCTAGAGACGTTCGAACAGGAACAGTGGATTCTGTCCCTTTTTATGCTTCGGAACGTTTGATCATACTCGTATATTCGTATTCCGCTATGCCTTTGCCGAGGGGGTACGGGCCTTGCCGCACATCTCGGGAATGCGATTGTGGCAAAGCCGACCGGTCGAACTGAATACGAAGCGGACTTGTGTTCACAACAAGGCAATTCTACGGGCTCATATGCCGAACAGCCGCCATCGGTGTGGCTCCAGTCGTGTTTATGCCAACTCCCCGCTTCCACTTGCTCGTTTTTACCGCTCTCCCGCTTCCCCGCTTTCAGCAAGTCAGAAGCAGTGCATTTAATTTTCGACTCCGCCTCCGGCGTGGACCCCACCCGCGACATTTAAATCGAAACCATACCTACTACTTTAAAGATCCCTTCTTTAGCTCTCACACTTTCATAGTACTGCATAACGGAAAACAACTAAGCGAAAGCAGTTTCCTAGTCTCGGGAACGTCATTATAGCAATCACTTACAGGTACGAAATATTAAGAAATTATCCGAAAGGTGTGAGGGATACAAGGGATACAAGGGATACAAGGGGTGTAGGGATGCGAGGGGCTAAGGTAGTCTGAAAGCAAAGGAGGACAGATACTAGGGGTGTGAGGGATCCGAGGGATACGAGGGATCCGAGGAATACGAGGGATCCGAGGGATCCGAGGGATCCGAGGGATACGAAAAATGCGACTGATGAGAATTCTTATAATGCAAGGATATTTGTTTGCATCCAACGCCGATGGCTGCTATTAATGTAGCACAGCCGTTACAAATCGACCACCGTTTCTCCTGAGGAAATAGTACCTAGCAATGGAAATCTTCGTAAACTATACGAAACCGAGCTTTAAGAACGACCAACCCGAGGAGGGACAAGAGAGTCTCGCTGTGAGGGGGAGATTGGCATTACTTCCTAAATTACGTGGCAGCATCACGGTGCCCCATCTCGTATCTGCCGCATGTTATTCTTGGTCTTCATTCGTTCTGGCTTGGCTGCAAGCATGCATCTTTTGGGATATCGCGACAATAAGCCCGACGCCATACGAGACCTACGTAGAAGCGAGGTAAAGACTTGAGAACACAACAGGTAGGTGATCGAGCGGATGTAGAGAGCCAAGTCCTGGAATATCACAGCATAGCGACTAAGTACAAATACGGCGACGTAGAACCAGATCCTCCCGTTTATCTCTTCCCTTCTCATCACCAATCCTCGCCCGTCCCTATCATAACCACCGGCTTTGGAACTAGCTTGTGACAAGGACTTTCAGAATGCACCACATCCTGAAGCGTCTAGCGGCTCTTGTCGCGTGCCTTGCGGTACCCACCGAGGCCCTTGCGGTATCTACCAAGGCTGCTGCAGGTAAAGCCTTCTCTGTCAGCATCAACTCACATCCATTAAAAACTGAACCTGACCAAGAACTAGACTGTCCGATCTCAACTCGGGTTTCTATGCGTCTGCCACAGAACGCCCCCATTGCCTCGTCCGCCCCGTGGGAGGCACCTCCACCTGGGTGGGTTTTTGGGAACTGGAAAGTGACCAAGAGCAGCCACCCGTTATACCCAAGCCTCCACAACTTCGAGGTTGACCTGTCTCCCGTCTTCCCCCAATCTACCACCAACATCAACCAGACCAACGACCTCTCCGCCTACAATATGGCCGGCAGCGACCAGGTCATGTTGGCGTACGGCGTCGACACCTGGAACTTTGACACAGGCATCTACGTCTTCAAAGGCGGGTCTATCTCGTACCAACTGGAGGTCTTGGCCTGGGGATACGACACCGACGGAGTGGCGTACAAAGTCACATACGAGCAGGAGGCGCCGGCTATACCCGCGCCGCCGGCGTTGAGCGTCGAGTCAAGGCTCGTGGGTGGACCGACGAACGAGACAATGGCAAAGATCATCGAGGCAATCGAGGCGCTAGGGTATAAGCATCTTACCGAGCTTGGGCATAGTATGCGGGATATGGTCCACAACGGGGAGCGGGATGGCAAGCCTGTCATTTGTGATGCTAAGTGTATAAACGGCCTTCCTTGAAGGACTGTGAGCACATGATCTTTTTTTCATTTGTTTTTTTTTACGAGCGTTACAGGTTTTTCACCCGGTTTGGTAACTAACACGGTTTTCCTGTAAAATATATCGTATTTATATTACTGCCATATTTATATTTTATCTTGATGCCTTTATTTGGCGGGTACAGGAAGGAAACCTTGGGTGGTTGGATTCCTTCGATTAATTAAGACCTCCATCTACTTATAACCCTCCGCTACTCGTTTTTCCGCTTACAACCCTTCTCCTTACTACTTACTTCAACTAATTTTACACGTTTCCAACTACCGGCAAACGTGTTTATACGCGGGTGCGTACGCATACGCATTATTAGATTTAAAGCAAGGCTGACAGTAATGATTTTTTTCGTTTTTGGCCCCTGATTGTTGTTTTATGCAAAATAAGCTTGTTTTTCGTCCCAGAAATTACGTCTAGGGTAGCATTGTGCCTATATATATATATATTGTTGGAATGGCATTTCTATGCGCGTGCGCTCGGGGAAAGGGGCTTTTCCCGGAAGGCCCCGGGATCTTCCGGATCCCTGCACGGGCCAACCAGGCCGCCTAGGCTAGAGCGGAGGAACGCCCTTTGGGCGATCGCCTCCGCGCATATAAAGGGCTAGTTCTAGGCTCTCCTTTAGGCAGATAGATCTTTTCCTCTTCACGCACAATATAACAGGACCATTCCCTTGATCACAGAGATCGTTGTTCGTCACTTTTGGAGAGCTCCGAGCCGTCTAACAGGAGTACAG
>GL876966.1:4132808-4166434 GCA_000193285.1 Magnaporthiopsis poae ATCC 64411
GCACATAACTGTAAGCGCCAAAGGTCCCACTGAACCCCTCGCTTATCGCTTACTGCCATCTGGGGTAGCTGCGGGCGCCAAAACCCGGGCATCGCGACAACTGACCCGCCCAAAGCAAAATATGGTCGCTATTAATAACGTTCCTAGCAGGGCACGTCTGCCTCCACGCATACAAACTGGGTTGCAGGAGGATAGGGGCATTTCATCCCAGGCCTGGATCGCGCTCATTATTATTAAAATAGGGTTCGCCAAAATCCAACCCATGGGTCCTTGGCGACCCAAAGCGTATGTTTTTCCCCCCTAACAAATGCACTGCACCTACCCTAACAACGCCGCCGCTCAAACGGCATGCGTCTAGGGTTTGGAGCATGTCGCCAGCCCTGGGTACGCCACCGCAAACTTCGTGTTCTTCAAGTCTCATGCCCCTTCGCCTTAGCACCCTAGCTGATTCCCAATGGATTCCTCGGACGCCGTCAGGCAGGAGGAGCAGCATTAATATCTAAGGTTAGGATTCAGGGGGCGGGGCCGAGGCTCACCTTCCAGTTTGATGCCGAAACCACCCCAGGTCGTGGTGCACGGCAGCGTGTCTGCATTTTGCCATCAACGGCTTGTCCGAGTCACCGCCACGAACTTGACCGACCCAAGATCGTGTACATAGAGATGCCCCTAGTCTGCCTCAAATGGATTTTTTTTCCCTTTCTTTCCTCACCCTCACCCGGATTTCACTTTGTCACCCCAGACTTTCCATTCTCTTTCTCTCTTGTTTATCACACTCATTTGTTATTTACCAACCAAAGGTTTCCCGCTCTTTTTGAAACCTAAAAAAGCAAGCACAAAAGCAACGGAAATTACGAACAACCGTCAACATGCACGCTCCTGCTTACCTCGCCGTCCTTGCCGCCGCCGGCCTCGTTTCCGCCGTTCCCGCTGGCACCACGGCTAAGGCGCCCGACGCCAAGACCCCTGCCGCCGCTGGGACTGACGGCTGCCCCGTTTGGGCTAGCTCCGCCAGAACCCCGCAGCTCAGGCTGGAGGGCGAAGATCACCGCTGCTGCGTGTCTGGCTGGCTAAGCGAGTATCACTGCTGCTACCCTAAAGGCGATTATAAACGCCCTTACAAGAATATGCTCGAATGCACCGACCAAGGCTTCCAAACAGAAAAGCAGTGGAACCATTTCGAGGAGTGCAATTTGGGCATTGTTTCGCCCCAGAATTGCACTGGAGTTACCATGATCCACCACACTGCCGTCAGGAACCCGTATCGTGCCGACATCCCTATTGACGCAGAGTTTCCCTTGGGCGCCATGAGCAGGAAAAAGCATTACGATGCGGAATTCGCAAAATATAAAAAGGAAGGGGACGCGCTTAACGCCTTTTTCAAAGCGAAAGAGACGAACCCGAATTTGGGATGGCAAGGTGTCGATTATGACTATGCGGGTGCCGGTAAGAAACAGGGCGGTACCAGCAAGACGCAGGACGGTAAGAAACAGGACGGCAAAGTACAGGGCTAGCTACTTTGTAGCCTAGCCTTTCCTATTTTGTTTTTTCCTCATCTTTTGTTGCGCTTTGGTTGTGTAAAGCGCAAAGCCATTCGTTAAGTATAGTTTGGTGCGGCGAAGGGTTGAGGTGCAAACGACAGTCTCTCGTTTAAAAATAGAAAATGGGTTTCAACCTGCAAACACATCATATCGTGATTAGGCCAAGTTTAGAAGTCACTCGATTGCGTAAAATTTGCAACGGTGTACTACAAAGAGCCCAACCATGTTTATCGCAAAAATCACGCCAGTTCGCCGGGGAATGTTCTCAACTTTGGGCTCACTCTGCAACTGCTGATCGCTAACTTGGGGCGCACTGGGGCCGTAGCGATGTACCCCGCTAGTCTAGTGCAAAATTAAATCGCGAATAATTCCTCTCAAATACATCACCGGCTACTGTTGGCGTGAGCAATGGCAGTTGTCGTCTCATTGACGGTGGTGACTGATACTTGACTTCCTAACAATAGAGGAAAGCAGCAGCTCCAACGCCGCGATGTCGGCGTCCCAACCCCCCAGCATCGACGACCAGCTCGTCACGTCCGGCAATCCGCCACGGACATGCCTTGATGGCATGGACCACGCGCGATGCGCCGCCCTCCACAATTACCTCGCTGACTACTGCCTGGCGGCCGATGGTCAGCTCGACCCGGCTGCTGAGGGCAGCCGAGCCACCTACTTCAGCACGCACGGCGACGCGGCCGAGGCCGTCCGACCAAGACTGCATTCCTCCGTGGCCGCCTTCCTCGCTGCGGCACGCGTTCCCGATGCCCCGCTCTTCTTCTTTGTTGGGGGCATGCCGGACCCGGACGGCGACTTCGACGGCCTCTTCGACAACGAGACGGCCGATAACGAGGACGAACCCGAGGACTCCATCGTGCGCCTGTACTTCTCCCACATGGACGCCTGCGACGGCAAGTCGGGTGGCGGCATGCTCTACCACCAGGGCCGCCACCTCGCCTCCTTCTTTACGCACCCGGACGACACGGAGTGCGCGTTTCCAGTGACTGAGCACCCGCAGAGCTGGCATCCCCTGGAGACCATCCTCTCCAACTGGATAGCCCTGATCCGCCTCGGCAAGGTCGTCGCCTCTCCCGCCGACGGGCCGGCCCTATACGGTGGCGTCAAGATCGGGAATTGGGAGTGGCGGCCGTATGGTGACGGCCAGGTGGCGGGGTGCGTCGCGGCGTGGGATCGGCTTTGTGACGCCATAGAGGCGCGTCGTCGGCAAAGCAGCGGCGCCACGGTCGACGATGATGACCATCCCGGCGAGCCCTTGCTTACGCCTGCGGCCATGGACGCAGCCAAAATCCCGGATCCCTCTTTTGCGCGCGCCTTCCTGGGCTTCGCGCGCCGTCCCCGGCGCATCCGCCACATCGCGCCGGGACTTTCCCTCCCTCCCGCGCACGCGGCTACTTTCGCCGCCGCCCAACCATTCACCCACCTGCCCCGGCGCGTCCCCCAGTGGGATGGCACGGCGCGGGAAGGGATCGTGCCGCCCGTGTACATCTTCTTCAGCGCGGCGGGCGCTCCACAGGTCGAAGTTTCAGGCTGGAGGTCCTCGTTCCGCCACTACTGGGGCGACGGGCACGGCACAGTGCCGGACGGCATCGCATTCCCGTGTCGGGTGCCGCCGGGTGTTTACAGCGAGTGCGTCGTCCGGTCCGAGCCCGAGGCGACCGAGGAAGCGTTCCGGCTGCCGCTGCCCTTTAGCCTGTACGGCGCGCGCCTCGGCAGCGGGGACGAGATGATGGACAGGACTGCGGACGAGCTGTTCCAGCATGGATTCAAGCCCTTTGGGGGAAACCCAAACCGGCCCCAGCGCCTGGAGCGGCTGCTGGACCACTGGGCAGGCCTGGTCGAGCGAGGTATCTGGTCAGTCGGGCCGCACGGGGTGCAAGGCTCGATCGAGGTGTTTAAGGATGCTACGGTGAATTGGGCGGATTATGCGATCCCGTCGAGCTGGTGACCAGATCTCTGCCGTTGTCGTAGGAGGGTAGCGCTTTCGCGCCATTCATGGCACTCTACATAAAATGTATTGTGTCCCAGCGGACGTAGTCGCTGCCTCGCCACGTCTGCAAGTCCAGCAAGCACCACTTGGACGCTGCCTGATCCCGCATGCACACGAGCCCGGAAGTGTAGGTGAAGGTCATGGGGAGCGCCCTGGCCTTGACGATGACGCCGTTCCGGATGACTGGGTGTACGCAGAACAGCAGAGCTGCGTAACGTCCGTGGGCATCCAGTCTGGAGTCTGTGCGTGAGATGCATGTTAATGTTACGCAGACGTACGGCTTCGACGGCGTGGACCCGGACTGGGAGTACCTCGGAGCCGGTGACCGCGGCGGCGTGGCGGCCGACGCTGTCGACTACCCCGTCTTCCTCTCGGAGCTGCGGGCGGCGCTGGTGACGCGCGGCATCAGCGTCACGATACCGCCGTCATTCTGAACCTGCATAATTTTGACCTGCTAGCCATGGCGAGCAGCATCAGCTGGGCTTAACGTCATGAGCTACAACATCCACGGCGTCTCTGGGACTCGAGCAACCGGTTCACGGGGCCCTCCACTCGCCCGCACACCAGCCTGACCAACATCGAGAGCAACCTCGAGCTGACGTGGCGCGCCGGCGTCAACCCGGCACAGGTGACGCTGGGCCTAGGCCGGTACGCGTGGTCCTTCACGCTAGCCGACCCGTCGTGCAACGTGCCCAACGGTGTGTGTGGCTTCACGACCGGCGCGAACCCCCGGCCAGTGCTCCAACAACGCCGACACGATGGCCAACTCGGAGATCAAGGGCATCCTGGCGTCCGGCACCGCGACGGAGTCGTACGACTGGGAGGCGAGCGTCAAGCGAATGCGCTGGAACAACGACCAGTGGGTCAGCTACGACAGCGGCGTGACAGTGCAGCCGAAAATGGATCTGGCGAACAGGAGGTGCTTGGATGGAGTCACGTTTGCGCGCCAGTCGACCTCTTCCCCTGCTAACCAACACTGCTCTCTCCTTTCTCTCTTTCTCTGTCTCAGAACTCGCTCTGCTTCGCCACGTTCACTTTCGCTTCATTCCTAGGGAACAGACCTCAGGGGTAGGCCACCACCGCCCAGCAAACTCACTATGGCTGGGCCAAGACCAGTCTGCCGCACCTCGATATCCGGGGCGCAGACCGATTCGAGCACGCTGATGTCTTCCCCAAAATGGGTGACCCCGCATACTCTCCTCAAAATCCGCCTTTGCCTCGACGTTGGGTTTTATAACAGGGGAATACATCGCGCTTCGACGCCGGCCCAAGCAACCCGAAGCCTGAGGGTTCGACCGCCCCGTCCGCGAGCTCGTTCGGGCCAAAGTGCGAAGCGTCTGACATCCGCGAGATTCCAGCTTTGTAGAAGACCCTCGGAGCTCAATGCCACAAGCTGTGCAGCATGGCCCACGCCAGAAACCCGCATTTCTGGGGTGTTTATGCGATTCCAACAAAGAAGCGACCTTAGCGCAAGCATACAGCCTGGGGTTGGTTTCCGGAGGAGGCCGAGCTAGTCTTCTACTATTCTAACCGCGCATCGTTCGAGTCGGAAGACGTCGAGATGATGGTCGATGCCGGAACCGTCGAGTTCACCAAAACCTACGGGAGCCCTCCTGCATTCGCCGGCGTCTATTGGGCCACTTGGCATGACCGCAAACATGTGAGCATAGCACAGGAGTATACAAGGCAAGCTACTCTACCCCTTTCTCCAAGGGGTCTTCTAGGCTCACTCTTATGGTAGAGTTCCGTCCCTTCTATCATCTCAACCGGAGTGCTGAAGCGTGCTAGGGTCAGCGCCCTATATACAGGCCCTTGATTTATGGCACTCGTGAAGACGGCTATGCCCGAGTTTGCTGATGGTTGAGCCGGGACGCTTTCGGACCGACCTAGCGTTATCTTTTCTCTCTACCCATAAGCATAATTATTGGCCAGCCACAAAGCATTCTTGATGGCGCGATTGCTATTAAAAGACGACCCTTTTGCATTCAAAGGAGTAGCTTTTGCTATTTTAAAAGGCCTCCTCGCCCTGTGCGTCTGCGGGCCGACTGGTTCCCACCTCAGTTCTCTGCCCCCCGACGCTGGTCACGATTCTCCTCTCTCGACCCTCAATCACCTAGAGTCACCAGTCGAGCCCGGGCGTTGACACCATGTCCGACATTGAGTTCCAGGGATGGACCCCAGACCCCAGCGACGCGCGCGGGACGGCCAGTCTAATTTGGTCCTGCATGGCCACGATATTTCTCACAACCTGGGCGGCGCATCACCCGATGGTGAGCCAGACAGGGTTCAAGCACAGGCTCGCCAGATTCATCAGGTCCATCATGCTCCCCGAGTACCAAGCCTTCCACGCCATCGACTTTCTCACCGGCGCTCTGAAGCTACGCAACATTATTCGCACGCGGCCGGGCTGGAAGGACTGGACGCTATGCCAGGCTTTCCATGTGGTGATTGGCGGGTGGAAGCTCGAAGAGACCAAATACCAACGGCGGCGGCCCCGGAAGCTGATGGCGTGGATGGCCTTTGCCGCCGGCATGTTCCAGAGTACCTACACATACGACGACTTTGCCGGGGCCAAGATTGCGGCTCACAAGTAATATAGCAAAGCCAGCCCGTGGACGTTCGTCGACCTCGTCGTGGTTTCGAAGATCCTGAGGTCCGACGCGCCGTCTCCGGACGACACCCGCAACCGAACCGGGTTCGGCCGGCTCGCCAAAGCCCTGACGGTCTTCCAGGTGCTCTGGTTCCTCGCCAACATCACTTGGCGCCTTGCGACCAAGCGGCACATCTCCCTCCTCAAGGTCCTCACGGCTGCGTACGTGGTCTGCGGGCTGAGCGTCTATGTGGCATTGTTCTGCTGTCCGCAGGTGGTCAGGGAACCGTCCATAGTGGCCGCGAGTGGGACTCTGGGGACGACGAGCTCGCCAGGTACCTTGCCCTCGACTTTCGAGCTGGGCGGCCGGCTAAGCTACCTGCTCTGGGCTCTGATGGGAAGCGTCTGCGTGGGCGTTTACCTTGCCGCGTGGACCTACCCCTTTAATTCCGACGTGGCTTGGTGGCTGTGGCGCGGCAGCGTGAGGCCATGTTGCCCCTGACGATCCTGCAGAGACGAATCGAGCAGCGGGCGACTCGGATCGATAACAAATATCTCCCGTGGAAGACTTGGGTCGCGTAGGAGCTTTTGCTGTTTTCGCTGGTGGTGCCACGGCTAATCCTGATTGGCGTTGGGATCTGGGCGCTGGAGAGGATGCCGTCGGATGTCTATGACAAACCTCAGTGGGAGTCGTACATTGGACACTTTGGGTCGTAGAGCAGCAAAACGAAGGGGCCTTACGGACACGCAGTTCAAAATAATGAACAATAATTCGAGGCACAAAATTACATCCTTTCTCAGTTGTTGAATTCCAGAAGTCGGCTGCCTGGCTGAGAGCTGTGCTTGATTGTGCCCGCTTGATGATGTCAGCCGTGTCGGAAGGGCAGTGGGTGAATGCCCAGGAAGTCAATACAAATACTCAGCCCGTGCCAGCGCTGCCGCGTGCGACAAAAAATCAAAGATGGCATCCCGCCAGCTTTCATCAACACTGTCAGCCAAGCATCGCACTCCGGCGAAGCAGACGGTTCTGGAGGGCACGGTTTCGTCATGGATAGGGATTCCAAATGGGGCAGAATGGAGAAAAGAACAAAAAAGAATGGGTGTGGTGGCGAATCGCAAGGATCGGCGTCGCGACTGGAAGGCATTCATTGCACAGTGACGGCTTTGATTCCATTCCAGCGCATGCTTACGCCTGTTCTTTTGTGGGCACAGGGCGCAGCACAGCGCATTCCCCGCAAAAACCGGCCGCAGCGAGGTCACGATGAAGTCATGCGCCATAGCCAAGAAAGGCTCAGTGGTGCGTCAAAGGCGGGCGACGGAGTGACAAATTGGGCGTTTATGGTTTCTTGGCCAATCCAGCACTTTGTTTAAAAGAAGGCTGTCTGTCTGTCAGGCCTCTTTTGTTATTTGGTCGGCAAACCATCAATCGACGACAACCACCAATTCAGCTCGCTGGCCCAACGAGTTCACAGCCAGACAACACTGAGCCGCCAAAACACAAAACATTCATCATGTACATTCCGACTTCAGAACAAGCAGCGGACGCCGTTCGCCTCGTGACGCGGCAGGTTTACTATCCATACCAACGCAGAAGATACGTCCACCCCGGCGCTATAGTCGGCATCGTCGCCGCCGGTGTCGCCGTCGTCCTGATTCTGCTCTGCTGCCTCGTTTCGCGTAGGCGCCGCAGGAGGAGCGCCGTGGCGGCCGGCGGCACGGCCCCGACGCACAAGTGGGGAGGAGGCTGGAACACCAACAACAGCAACAACAACATAAATACCAACAAGCCCAACATCGCCCAGCAGAACGGAGGAGGCTACTACAACCCGGACGCGACGGCGCCTCCGCCCTACGCCCCGCCCCAGCAGCAAGCCGGCGGGCCCACGCCCATGGCCCCGGCTTACACTGCGACGCACCACGGCGGCCAGGGCCACAACGCCGACTACTACAGCTCGACGACCCCGGCGCCCGAGGTGACGGGCCTGCACCATCAGAACAATGGGAGGTGGTAGGGAGTTGACGGTTAAAATAACAAGGACGATGGGACGCAGGGATGTAATGAGGGGCGCGAAATCTGGATTTGTGTACGACATTTTCTTATACCCAACTGTTTATTGTTGTACTATCTTGTATTTATAACCAGCGACATTAGAAATTGAGACGCACACGCCAATGATAAACAAATAATCCTACGGCTTCCGGACGCATGGCTCGTTTGATGGAAAATGTCGTTGAGTGCGTCCCAAAATGCGGTAAAATAGGAGGAGCGGGATGGAGATAGTGTGGAGAAATCAGGGGAAATTCCCATTCAACGTCCAAGCGTGTGTGGTTTAAGGGTAAAATCCATCGTTGCCATCGATGGGCTCCCGGTTCGAGTCCGGGCACACGCAAATCTTGAATCTTTTTTTTTTTTGCTTTTGTCATCCCTTTTTTACACGCGGGATTTTTTGCGTGCAATCGCGATTTCTAGGTACATTCCCCTTCACACGAACACTTCTTCGATCGTCACTCCAAACAGTCGTCAAGCACATTTTCCAGCCGATGACGTCAGGGGCCCAGGTGTAAGCCCTCCATCGCGTCGTTGTCCACCCACGACCCAAGCTGTCTGAAGGGTACCATGGGTTCCTAGCAAATAATGATAAGAATTAATGAACCGTGACCTGTTGCTGTTTGCGATTTTATTGCTCCCTGCCCAGGCAGCCAATCATTAGGTCTCGACCCCGACTTTTAATCTCCGCTTCTGCATCGTGATGCAACCAGGGTTCGTCGATCCGCTCGGTTGGGCCACAAACTGTCTGCTGAGGCAGGGTCTGACGATCCCAGCCGCTATTAGAATGCGCCGCCTCGCCAGCAGACACCGTGTTACTAGCCAAGCATCGACTTGGGGAGGCACTGGAGGCAAGATTACAACTTCGGCTGTCGACTTCTTTCGTCAGAATGCAGACTTGCCAATAACGATTTCAAAGTGCCCAACGTCATGATCAGCACCCCACGCTGTGTCTGAAAGCACGTCAAGCCCCTTGCAGTAGTGTGACGAGCGCAGAGCTGCTAGACCTGGGGACGTCACACGATGATCCGTATAGCTGGCCATCACGATGTTGACGTTGGCACCGCCAACCTCGGGAGCATCTCGCCTCGGGGCAGCGCAGGGAAAAGATCATCGTGAGACTTTCTCTATATAACTAGACCGAGTTCTCTCTGGGCGGATCCGTCCCTGACCATGATTCTCCCACTTCACACAAGCACAGAGCAAGATCAGATTCATCGACCAAGAAATACCACAAGGACCTCAAAACTACTACATCATCTTGTCATTACCAAGACAAAATGTCTCCGAGGTACGTTGCCCCTGTCCCGAGCCACGCAAACGCCCTTGCCCAGACCCTCGATGCTGGTCGTTGAAGAAGGCGCATCACGCTTCTAGAACACAAGGCTGTTGGTCCGATGCTGACTACCCGTGGACGGGTTTTCACAGACGTCGCTTCTCCATCTCCAATCTCTCGCCCGCCAAGAGGGCCGAGAATCGCGTCATGGCTGCCCGGGATATGAACCAGCGTCGCTCGTTTGACTCGGCGGCGACGGCCTCGACGCTGGGCAAGATGCCCGTCGTCGAGGTGCAGCAGCACCTACCGCCAACCATCTGGGGCCGCACCACCGTTAACCGCGTCTAGCCGTCTCGTCTATCGTCGGGCGGGGTTGGAGCTATGCGAAGGATTCACAATGACCCCTAGGGTTGGGGCACGAGCAATCATTCAGGGATGGTAGTGGCGGCAATGTACGATAATGGGATTTAAGAATTCTCTGGAGGAAAAGAAGTGGATGCAAGCGGATAGCATGACTGTTTAAACTCGTATACATCAGATACCCTCGTTCAGATTAGATTAAATTATTGAGGTTTCGTCCTATTTTTTACCCGCGGCCGTCAGTTTTGCCTTCGTATCCGGGCGACCTCTATCTGGGCGCCAATCGAATGGCGATCCTTGGTCTGATGGGTATTTTCCCCCGTCTCCTTCCATGTATGTGCCGCCATCGCCCAGAAACCTCGCCGCAAATTCGTGGATATAGGGCGATGGCATCGCTCCTAATCAGGCTGGGCTGCTTTGCAAACGCCAAGCTGGGGAAAGGCAGGTATACCGCGTCTCGCCGCTGTTGCATCCAGATTCTGTCTTTAAACGATAGACGGAACCACTTGTCAAAGCCAACCGGAAACGGAAGCCCGGTTTCCCGCGCTGCACTCCGCAATTGGGTGCCCGCTCCGGCCTGGCACTCGTCATGCTCGGGCGTTGCCGCGGGTAGGGGACATGCGGACGCTGCCCTGCGCCTTGTTCCATCTCTGCGCTTCTTCTTCATACAGCTGACACAAGCGCTGAGCGCGGTCCCAGCCTGGTTGCGTCGAGGTTGCGGCGTTTAAACTACCGGGCTGCATGTCCCCTATATTGTAGCCTGTCTCTGTCCAACGACGCTTCTGATGTCTACACTCAACTCGCTTTGCAGATATTCGAACCTGCGTCTGTGATTTGTTTTGTGGATATTAGGACGACTACGTGAGCCCGATCGCCCGCTCGGGCATCCGAAGCCATTCCACGGGAACTGGGCGACTTTCCGGCGCGGGGAGTCCCGGCGGACGCTCAACCGTGGCTGTGCGGAGCGATCCTCCGCCGAGCGAGGCCTTTCCTGCAGAAGGAGGACTTGCCATTGCTGAGTCGCAGGCTCTTACGGCGCTGTCGCTACTTAGCGGCTTCTTCCATATAAGTCGACGTTTCTGCAACTTCAGAACATCCAGCTATCCTCTCTCTACTCCTTCACAAAGCTCTTAGCCTACAGCAGAAGTCCAGGAGATTCCTGCCTTCGCCACCGCCTGTCGACCGGGCGCAATTCATACTATCTTTCAGCAGAGCATCTCGGGTAAGGAGTTTCGTGGTGGTTTTACACCACTTCTATTCCATCATCCAGCCATTGGTGGCCTCGCCATCTTCCTCCCAGATTCTGACATAAAAGTGGTGTCCTACAGCTTTATTGTGCAGCTTCCAACAAGCTCTGCCAAAATGAGAATCGCCGTTGCGATTTCGGCCCTGGCCGCGGCCTCGTCGGCCATTGTGTTCCAAAACCCCAGGCTGTTCGGAAAGCCCGGGATGCACACCCAGCGGGCCATCTCGTCAACCCGCGAGACCTTCGAGTACATCTAGCACTGCATGCAGACGGCCGCCGAGTACAGCAAGGAGACCTTGGAGGAGATCTTCGGAGCCGAGGAGCACCAGCTCGGGGGCTCCGACGATCATCACCACCCGCCGCCGCCGCCTCCCCCACCGCCGCACCATCCCCACCCTCCGCCAAGGAAGCCCGAGGATCCCCACAAACCCGGCCCTGGTAAGCCCGGCGGCCCTGGAGAGAAACCAGGGAAGAAGCCTGGCAATGGAGGAGGAGACAGTGGACATGGAGGTGACGGTGGTCACGGAGGCGACGGTGGTAGTGGAGGCAAGAACCCCGGATATCCGGGCGACGGCAGCCAGCCCGGTTACCCCGGGAGCCCGGAGCAACCGTATCTTCCACAGAACTCGACCAACTCAACCATCTGGGACCTGATCTCCAACGGCAAGTACACGACCAAGTTCTACAAGCTGGCATCCAAGTATGAGAACGTCGTCCAGATCCTAAACAGCACCGACACCAACATCACCGTCTTCATTCCCGCCGACGACAACTTCTACTTCCCCGGCGTTGGCGATGGCGGGGACAACAAGAGCAGCAGCAGTAACGACGAAGGCGACAAGAACGGCCCCTCTAGCGAGTTCATCGAAGACACCCTTCTGTACCACATCACATGGGCCGCCACAAGGTCGCGGACCTCACGCATCGGCAGACCCTGGCGTCTGCCAACGACGAGGCCAGGCTTGGCGGCCGCCACCAGAGGCTCCGCATCCCCGTCGGGCTGTTTGGTGGAGTCAGCGTGAACTCTTTTAGCAGGGTCGTAGGTGCCAACATTGTAAGCTTGACCTCACCCCCGGCCTTCCCGAAAAGTAGTCTAACCCAGCCGCCTCCCTCCAGCGAGCCAAGAATGGCGTCGCCAACGTCATCAACGCGCCGCTCTTCCCGCCCCCGCCGGCCGCCAAGATCATCTCGCTCCTCCCGGGGCGGTTCGATCACTTCGCCAATGCGCTCAACCAGACCGACTTCGTCAGCTACTTCCAGGACCTGGCCCTCAACGGCACTACCATCTTCGCGCCGACAAGGACGCCTTTGACCGCATGGGCTCCAAGGCTGACGAGTTTTTGTTCCAGTCAGGCGAGAGGAAGAACCACAGGTATCTCAAGGCACTTCTCCAAGTACCACGTTGCCGCCAACAAAACGCTCTACAGCGACGCCTTCTACCAGGAACGCCAGGCGGCGGCCACAAGAAGAGAAAGGGCGGCTCGTCTAGCGACTATCAATTCGTCATTTCCAACGGCAAGTCCGACGAGCGCCGCCCTGACGTCCGCGTCTCGCTGTCCACGCTCCTCGGCAAGTCGAACGCCTCGGTCGCCATCAGCAACCTCGGCGGCTGGAGGTGCCTGACCGTCAACGGCTACGCACCCGTCACCGTGGCCGACGCCGTGTCCCAGGAGGGCGTGATCCATGTCGTTGCGCGGGTCCTCGTCCCGCCCAAGAAGGGTCCTCGTCCCGCCCAAGAAGGGGCTCGTCGGCCGTCGAGTCCGAGGAAGACGGCGACGAGATTAACGTCAAGGAGCTCAAGGAGCGCCTGGGCGACTATCTCGATGAGGACGACGAATGCAACGACGAGGAGTGGGACTATGACCTGTGATTGAGAGCCGGGTGTGCAGTCATGATGGCCCGGAGAAAGGGCGATGGTGGATGGTGGGTTGTGGCGGAGTCGAGTTGCGGGCTGGTGCGATGCGGTTTCAGGGGTGGTCGTCGACAAGGGGCGAAAGGATGTGGAAAAAAAAGGGGTCACTGCGCGAATTGTGACAGTGAATGTCTAGATACATGGAGAGACAGGCGATGTTGCAGGCGGATATGTACGTTCAAGGAGGCCAGGATAGCGGCTCTGCAAAATATAACCTCAACGTTCGCTCCCATACAAGGCTGTTACCCTAGCGCACTCCAAGAACGTCTTCCCCCTGACATTGCGAGCGAGACCTGCCTATTTGATTGGTGGTTTGCAATTCCAAGCCGGCAGTGCTGGCAAGACGGCTTCCGACGCTCCTAATCTGGACTGCCAGACTTGGGGGGACAGCGTGTGGCTGGACAGGTACTTTCACTGCTACCGCTCAGCCAGCTGAAAAAGCCACTCGATTTCGCCGATTGGACCGGGCGCGGGCTGGGCGCATGGCGATGGCTCGGCATCCCGTTCTGGGACCGCCGCCGCGTCGAGATGTTCGAGACGACTGAGCCCGCGTTTGCGACTGGATGGCTCCGGGCTCCGCCGCACTCTGAGGAGCTGTGTCTTGCGGACGACGACGCCGAGATCGTCTCGATACTGCTTGTAAAAGGCCCTGCCCGCCGTGCGCGTCCACCCACGCGAACGGTGGGCGGTCGTCCGGGCGGTCGTCGTCGCCCGGAGAAAACACAAGCGGCGGGAGCTGCTCCGAGGATTCACGCAGCCTGGCTCTGAACCGCTGATAACACTCGCGCTCGCGGGATCCCGGTCCCGCGACCATACTACGCACGCCGCGTTTGTGCTTCATCCTGACACCGCGCATCAGATAGGATTTCCGCTCCTCTGTCTCCGTGTGTCGGGCCCGGTGCGCGAGGTGCCATCTGCCGATCGAAGCGAGGTCCAGCCACTGCCTTTCCATCGCGAGGGGCCCCAGCGGGCTGCCAGGCCTGGGTGGTGCACTCCAGCTTCAGTTCCCATACAAAGACGGCGGCGTCGGATAGCAGCTGGCACTGCCAGGGCGCGAGGGTGTCGCAGTACCGAGCTTTCAGGTGGTCACGGCCGCCCCCCCAATATATGAGGCACCACAAACTGGAGGCGGGCGAGGGCCTGGACGAGGCGGCGGCGCTCGCTGTGCGTCAGCGGGTACGCGGTTTCCGGGTGCATGATCCGGAGCTCCGGGAGCCTGGTGGCTTCGAACTCGTCGACGAAGAAGGCGAGGCGCGGTGGGTGCGCACGAGGGTGTAAAGCGCGTCGTCTGGCAGCGTCATGGCGCGGCGCCAGGGGCTGGGCGGCAGCGACTCGTAGCAGGAACATGGTAGGACGGCTGGCATCGGACGATAGTGGCCGAACAAGCTGGGTATCAGGAAAACGGCGACGGCGACGGCATCGCGCAGCGGCAGACCCAGGTCTCCGGCGACGACGCTGACGAGAACTAACCGCTTGACGGACAGAAAAGCCGAAAGGAGAGTGGGCGAGGCTCTGATCATGGAATGGACATCTTTCGTCGAGGACGCGGCGCATAGGATGAAGGTGAGAAGTTCGTTGGGCAGGCGTTCGAAAGGAGCCAAGGACCGCTGAGGAGGTGAATGGGACGGTTGCGGCTCCTCGGTCTTTTTGAGAACATCGTAGGCTGGCTTGGCTGCAATCTCGTCCATGGTAGGCTAAGTCGGCCTTTCGGCACCGAGGTAAAGTGCGTGGGTACTAGATACCAGAGTGGTGAGGTAGGTGGAAAGGAAAAAAAGAACGCTTGGCGGACTGTGAGCGGGAAAGATATGCCATGGATGGAAGCTCACCTAAAACTTAACACACCAGATGTTGGCGAACAACCTAACCTAATAGGGTGGGGGGATGAAAATATTGACGCCTGAGACTTTTGTTCGATGAAATAAGCCCCCATTTGAGAAGTAAACTTGTGAATGCATTGCGCCCGCAAAAGATGACAAACGGACAGCAGCGCCATTGGTTGATCGAAAGGGGAGATTTGGGTGTATTATGGTGGTGGGCATAATGGAGAATCCGACGGTATTTCTATAGTCCAACCAGGCTTGGCGATATCCTCAAGCCGGGTCCGCGGTGTATGGAAACAGAAAGCATCGAACATTTGATTGGGCTATTTATAACGTTTACATCAGGCTCCCGCGAAAATTTGGGGCGCCGGAAAGACGCAAAGACAAAGAAAGGAAAAAGGACAGCCCTGTAGAAATACTCCATCACGTTAGTGTTTGCGGCAAACTCCTATCCATTACTCCAATGTAAAGTCCAAACCAACCATATCTTCAACAAAAAAAACCATCCCTCAAACAGAATAACTCCGCTCCTGCAGGCTGAAGGTGGCATTGTCGTCCTCGACCCGCCGCATCTTCTTCGGGGGCTGATGCACCCCGTCAGCCGCGGAAAAATTGCGCTTCCGCTTGCTGCCAGCTCCGGCCAGAGGTTTGTACGTCGGAATGTTCTCGGCAGACGGCTTCTCGGCTAGTTCAACGCCTTCTCCAACCAGCTCGACACCCTCTCCAGCCAGTCCCGACTTCTGATAGTCGTAGCCTTGGACTGTAGTGGGCTCTGCCTCGACGACACCCGGCCCCCAGAGCAGAGTCGTCTCTTCCTCGGGCTGCGTGGCCTCAAAGTCGGAGCGGTACACTACCCCCGAGACGGTAGTGCTGGCTACATCGAACGGCTCCAGGTCCTCGTAAACGGGCGACCTAGGGGTTTCCTCCGCCACCACGATCGTCTCCTCGACCGGGACCCGGGTCTCAGTGTATGGCGCCGGGGTGTCAACCGGGGGTAGTGGCGGCTCGTTACCGTCACTTGTCTGCTCCGCAATAGGACTGGGTGCTGACGTGGGAGCAAGCTCGGGCAGGTGTTCGGTCTTGAGTGTGACGTTTATCTGGTGCGGATCCTCGAGCTCACTGATGGACTCGGGCGTCGAAATGCGGCTGGCCCTGCTCTCCGTCTCGGACGCACCCGGCGTGCCGGGCCAGGGATCGGCCCTCTCAAAGTCATCCTTCTGGATCTTGCACGAGCCGCACTTGTAGCCCAGCGGGCAGAACTGGTAGTTCTCCAGGTCGACGTGGGAATTGGCGTAGTTGACCGACTCGGCGACCGTGTACGTGACGCTGAAACCGGAGTGGTACGTCTTCGGCCTATCTGATAGCAAGAAACATATGCAATTGTAGTTTTCTGCGTCGCCGGTTCTGTCTTAGGTGATCTGGGAAATCGATCGGATCGGGCGGAAGGACATTGCTGGGAAGTCCCCAGATCCCTCCCACGAACGCACTGCACACGCTGTTCAAGAGTCGAAGACAGGCCAGCCGTTTGGTCTTCGTTCCCGCTGGAAACGCATGGGGGAACCTATCAGGAAGAGGTGGTTGAGCGCCACGAGGTCGACGTCCTCGACGTGCCACGCGAACGGCGCCAGCGGCTTGCCCTCGTACTTGTAGGGCGTCATGATGCCGCGGATCGCCTTGAAGTCGCGCAGGAAGTTGTCGTGCAGCGGGTGGATGAGGCTCAGCTTCGGCACGCCGGCCTTGGCCCTGTTATTTTCGACCCCGTCGTTCATTATGTCGACGCCGGCCATGTAGCGCGTCTTGTGCAGCGCCCCGCGGTCGCTGAGCGACGAGAGACGCTCCCAGGCGCGCAGCACGTCCAGGGGCTTCGGTGCGTCCACCGCCGCTGGCCTTTCGAAGGCGCCGCTCTTGACCGATTTGGGCAGCAGGCGGAGGAAGTCGCCAGGGCCCACAGCCTGCCGCACGTACGACGTGCAGGGGTGCTTTTTGCCAGGCAGAACAGCGGGGAGGCGCAGGTCCCCTTCGGGTCGGTTGGTCAGACTCGACGGAACGCGGATCTTGAAGATCCCTTGCTCGGAAGCGCCGAGTGATATGGCCAACTTGAACAGGACTGGCAGGGAAGAGAATGCTGGGTTGTACTGGGCCCAGTCCCTTGCCTCGTGGCCTTCATCACCCACAAGGAATGATGTGGTGAGCTGCTCCTCGGTTGGCAGGAGCACCAAGACCTTGTGCGTCGCTTCGGTTGGTGCGGCGTGGTCGGCATGCTCGAGAAGCGGCTGTGTCTCCCATTGGTATTGGATGCCTTCGCAAAACCTGGCGAGCGAGGCCGTCCCGTGGTCGGAGGTAAGGCCCATTTTAGATCCGTATTGGCTATAGAATATTTGAGCAGTATGAGGTATACGGGAAAACAGTCGTATGGTGCTTTTTGGAGCTGGCGTGGTGGCAGGGCTCGTTCGGGGGTCAAGTTCTCGTCTGCGTCTTTATTTAATACAACTGCTGCCGGTCAAGGCGAGATCGGATCAAGTGTCCTTCTTTGATGCTGATACCGGCAACCAGAAATGGGACAACAGTCCAACAAACAAAGACGCACAGCCGGGTGCGGCAATGTCCCATGGGCTGTTCCAGCAAGACTCCCTTTGAGCATGTCGGGGGAGTCACAAAGAGAATACAGCCAGGGCGACTCTGCAAACAACTTGTCGGCCGATACAGTCAACGCGACGCCAGCAAGCAAACACAGAATTCCCAGGCATCCTGCCGGACAGTCAGGCATCAGAGAGGAACCGAGACACGAAAGGTAAATACGGGAGGGGCCCCCTAATGGCGGGTTTTTTGCTCCAGCCACATTCCACCTCACGCTCTCCGATGACACGGAGAAAAAAGCTTGGAGCGTTTAAGGCACGCAATCTCCTGGCCTGGGTTTGCACATCATCGGTAGATGCCGCCTTGTCGCCATTCCGTGGAAGCTCTTTTTCGAGATTGCATAAAAACATGACGTAGGCTAGACCTCAAAACATAAAATCCAAACCCAGTGCTCCGTGAATCGATTTGGGTGGTGGTAAAGGTACCGTGACGCATCCGTCGATATTTCACACCTTTAATCCCTATTTGGAGAACAAAGACGGCCAAAAATTCCACGGGACTCCGCCAGAACACGCCCCGGACAAAGGGTGACAGAGGGCAGTTGGCAACGGAGAATTGCCCTGCCGATTCTTGCTATGCTACAAAAAAAAAAGCGACTGTTCCCTCTCCCGCCTCAGGAAGTTACTGGTTCGCATCAGCCACATGAGGCGTCTGTTCCACGTCAGAATTGACCAGCTGGAAGCTGACCCCCGAGCCCGCACTGGCACCGGTGGCGACAGCCCAAGCGACCTGTTTGAGAGGAACCGCGCAGTCCCCTGCAGCGAAGACTCCTTCGACCGTTGTCTCGCCAAACGGCGGCTTAACCTTGATGTCGCCGCCAGCGGTAAGCTCTACACCGAGTTGAGCGTGCAGGTCGGATGTATGGACCGTTTGGGGCTTGTGGACAAGGAAACTCAGCCGCTCCGTGCTGCCATCGTCGAGGTGCACATCGATCCAGGTCGGCTCGTCTCCTTCCTCTTGCTCAAGCTTGATGATCGCTTGGGGCAGGATCTCGAACCCCTGGTCTCCCAATTTCTTGACGCGCGGATCCTCAAGGAGCTTTTTGTTGCCGTCAAGAAAGATGGAAATTTGCTTGGCGAATTGCTTGCCTAGGTGGCTGAAGTGGACAGCAACATCCACCTCGGCGTCCAGCACGGCCTTGTCTGCGATGAGCATGCCGGCTCTCTCGGAATTTCTTTGTTCGTACCCGTGGCAGAACAAGCAGTGGAATCTGCATCACGGTTCTGCTAGTGAGCATGACACGCATATCACCAAATGACTCCTTCGCAAGGATGCATTCTCACATCGTTTTACCCCACGCTTGAGCGTAGCCCTGGATATTCGGGAACTTGTCCGTCACTCCTGTCGCCAAGATGATCTTCTTGCCGGCCCAGGTACGTCCTCGATCGTCGACGAGACTGACTTTCGTTCCATTGTCGACTTTCTTCACAGATACCGCGCCCGAGTTTGCAAAAGAGATTATCCCAGGGTACCGCTCGCGGATCTCGCGGGCGGCCTGCTCTCGATAGGCCGCGGGCGACTGGTGGTCCCAGGTGGGGACGGTGTGCATGTGCTGCGAGCTCGCGTTGCGGAAGACACCCGTGTCGAACACAACAGCAGTTCGCAAAACACGCCCGAGTGCCAGAGCAGCTGCCAGCCCCGCGGGCCCGGCTCCGACGATCAGGGCGTCGAAGAGATTGTTGGGGCTGGCCATTATGGGTGGTGATGATATTGAGAGGGTATTGCGGAAATTGATCCAACAATTGTCTAGGGTGACGCACAAAGACAGGGGCGCCTGGATGCTTTACCTAGCAAGGAGTGTCCAGGAGATTTCTGTGAGACCGGAAGAAAAGATGCAGGACGGAAAATGGGAACGCCACGCTCCTCTTAAGTGCGCCTGGCCTCAGGGATCTGCCATAACTCTCCGAATGAGTCCGACGAATGTGTGCGAGATGTTTCCGACACGTGACAACGGCTGCCGATCAACACGTTTTTTAATGCCGCTTCACCCATCATTCATACTGGCGTCTAAGGGGCTCGGAGATGGTATAACACGAAAATCCTGTCAATTTGATGGCGAATGATGATGACGTAAGTCGCTTTCTCGATTGCGGCTCTGGCTGACAATCAGGATAATAATTACGGCCTCTGGAATCTTACGGCCAGGGAAAAGCAATAGAGCATTCCCCTGGACCTCCATTGCTTCCTAGCTAGTCTCCCAGTTATTCGGTCGACACTTAACAAGGCGAGGCAGGCTTCTCACATATATGCAATAAACCGGAACGCTCAGCCGTGTGGAAATCCAGCACAGAATCCCAAATTTTATGGCATTTCTAGATACCCTCCAATGATGCTGCTCTGTTTGAAGCCCATGGAGACGCCGCTGTCTCGCCCAGAGCCAGGGTGACTAGCAACAAAGCCCATGTCAGCAAAAGGGCCTCCTTGGGCGAAACAAAGAACACCATCGAAAACAATACCTTGTCAATCTCTTCGCTATCTGGTTGAAGGTATAACGTTCAGATAGCCTTATAACGGTCCAAGTCCAACCAACTATGCTCTCAGTCCTCATTTCTCATTACCAAACCTCGATTCCGACAAGCAGGAGCAATCAGTTCAAGAAAAGCCTGTAAAGCACGCCTCCTTCGCCACCGTCTTTCCTCGCAACCGCAGCGTAGCCAGCAGCCATGGATACACTCACGCCCATCGAGAAGAAGATGGTGGAGCTCGCCCAGTCCAAGTTGGACGGTTGCATAGCTCGAATCACAGCCATTGAAAACTCTCTCGGACAGCATCACAAGCAAATCCAGGATGCCATTGATTGCATGAACTCCGTCGCCAACGCTTTTTCCGCAACCATGTCAGAGGAGGTCGACATTAAGCTTGAGCTCCCGTCAATGTCGGAGGAGCTCGGCAAGCTGGACGCCCAATTCAAAATCACCACGTCCAAGTATGAGGCGGCCTTGCTCAACGAGCGCACACCCCTGGCGATTCAGGTGCTTACGCTGCAGCATTTCAACAGCGCACGGAAGACCTATAAGGACGCCAAGAAGACTCTGTACCGGAAGCGGGCCCGCCTCTCGCACCTGCGCAGGGTCGAAAGCGAGCAGGAGGGCCGCTACGACAACGCCGTCTTCTCGCTCGGCTACCTGCTGGACAACGCTGAGCATAACTTTGTCTGCTTCGAGAAGGAGCTTGAGTCTTTGTGGGACCAGATAAGGGCGTGGCGGAAGGTCGCCTCGGCCGAGGAGCTGGCCGGCTATGAGGCCGGCGTGGGCAAGGTTCGTGAGAGCGCGAAATCGGATGTCTCCGTCCGTAACTGGGCGGAGCAGGTCTTTGTTCAGGCTCATCGTGAGCTCAATGAGACATCCTCTACCTGAAGATACTGAAGGTTGGGTGCATGACCGGCCACTTGGTTCGTTCCGGCTTCTTGGGGGTCCCCTACATTTATTGATTAGGTGTTGGTAGGAGTGTGGTACTCCTGTTACAGACGGCGCGGAGAGCTCCAAAAGTGATGAACAACGATCTCTTTGATCTGGGGAAAGGTCCTATTATTGTGCATAAAGAGGGAAAGATCTATCTGCCTAAAGGAGGGCCTAGGACTGGCCCTTATATGCGCGGAGGCGATCGCCCAAAGGGCGTTCCTCCGCTCTAGCCTAGGCGGATTGGTTGGCCCGTGCAGGGATCCGGAGGATCCCCGGCCTCCCAGGAAAAACCCCTTTTCCGGAGCGCACGCGCATAGAAATGCTATTCCAACATTAGGATCGTTATTAATTCTGTCTTGCCCGGTCTGTGATAATTAATTAGAGGCAATGCATCGATCAGTAAGGAAGAGACTGAGCGCTGGCATAACCAAGTATTTTTTTCATCAAAAATTGTCATTAATTCGAGCGTGTTCTCTAAAAGTGATGTGTGAGGCCTGGATAGTTGTCAAAGAAAAATACACATTTTTAGATGGAAATTATTTACCTATAATTAATTAGTGATTAGCTATCACCCCGCAGAAGCCGTGAGCAAATAACTTAGCCACAGGCTCCTAAAACAGGGAAAACACTCGAGCTGAGCTATGAGCTAATGAGACGCTATGAGCAAGCGAGTAGCACGTTTACGAGAAAGAGAATACCCTAATTGTATGGCTATTTCAGCCTGTATCGAAGCCCTTTGGGATGTCTAGGATCTCGTGAGTTTTTGCCAAAGAGAGGTTCTCGGCGGGAAGGAACGCGCTGTGATCCGGAATCTCGATCCGGCCACACGACCATGGATGTGTGTAAATGAGGCAAGAAGATTCGAGACTATGCTGACGGGAATCACTCGTTGGGGTTTCATGTGCCGGTTAAAAATCATGACAATTTCCTATACTGGTTAAGGCGCCATCTAGCTTTGTTAAATCAGCTACCGGCTCTAGGAGATTCACGAGTAACAAAGCCCACCCGCGCCGACTTCGAGACATCTTCTGAACCCGTCACCCTCGGCCTGTTACCTACCCCAGTATCTAATAAATGGATCGGTACTAGACCGAAGCGAAGCCCCGCATCCTTTCTCACGCAGGACAAAGTCCAGCCATCAGCTCTCTGTCTCACCGTTAGGTATGGCTGACAGGAGTCGGCGATCAGCCGCTAAGACCCCGGGATCATTGCCCTATGTAGTTTAGACGGCTTACCAGGACGTCATCCCTAACCAACTACGGGTCCCTGTTTGAGGAGCAGTCGAAGGATTAGCTGAGTTGGTCACAACGGTCGCACAACCGAACTCTGTTATCGTGGTGACGGACCCGGCCAGCCAGTGGGATGTCATAGCCGGCGCGGAGCTGACACCCGGCGTAAGTTGTGGCTTTCATCATCCCGGGTACTTACCCCGGGCGTCTTTGTCTAAAAACGGGAAGTCGTAGCGAGCATTCGGTTCAGAGGGCAGATTCCCCAAAAAAGAGCTCCAGCGGTCTTATGTAGGAAGCCTGGGAGGGCTGCATCGGGACGTCGATCTTGCGGTGCGCCGGGATAACGCCGAGGGCCGAGTGAGATATTACTCCTAGCACCGAGCTCCGTCCTCATAAGCTCCCCGAGGCCCTGCTCTAAACCTTTCTTAAACTGACATCGGGGCCGCGATTCCCGTTGGGGTGGTATCTTTGACATTATTTCGCCGAACTTGCCTCTGTTGATATGACCGGCTGATCCATGCTGGCTGAGAGTCCATAGACGGAATTTGGCTTGTATTTGCTCGATGCATCGTTTGCCGAAAGGATCAACCCCATGACCTCCTTGTGCCCAGCGGGTACAATGGGCTTGCATTCTCGGCGTTGTTGACAGGCTTAGATAATAAAGCGGCTGCGCTTTCTTCTCGGAGTATAAAAGAAAGCTGGCTGCTGCTTGGTTGTGCTGCTTTTCTTTGTCCGAGACCACCCACGGCCCTCCTCATTCCCATACAAACGAACCCTCATCATCACCCTACCAAAACATCCATCTGCAAACGCGCAATCATCTCCCACGTCATCGCCTCTCATCCATCCGTCATCATGGTTCCTCGTTCGATGAAGACGAACCTTCTGGCTGGCCTTGTTGCCTACCTGGCCGGTGCCCTGCCTCTTGCTGCTGCTGCGGCTCGCCCGCCAGCTGACTTCGTCGCCGAGAAGCGCGCGGGGGAGACCATCAGCGTCCGTACCGCCAGCCCCTGCGACATTATAAAGTGCGGCTGGGGCCAGGTCTGCCAACCCTCGGTAGATGGAACGAAGGCCACCTGCGTCGATATTCCTCCCGAGGGCCTATGTGGCACCGTCGCCTGCCCTCCCGGCACTGAATGCTGCAACCCACTGCTGAGCATCTGCATCAAGCCTGGCAATGCCTGCCCTCGGGATGTCGGGGCCATGGAGCGCCGGGAGCCGCCAAATTTGGAGGCCCGGGCTTCATGCCGCGGCAAAGAGTGCCCTCCAGGCACGGAATGCTGCAATCCTTTCCTAGGCATCTGCCGCAAGCCCGGAACTCCCTGCCCCCGGGCGGTCCCCGAGACCGTGGAGACCCGCGAGGCCAACGAGAAGTGCGGACCCGTCTTTTGCAACGCTGGTACCAAGTGCTGCAACAGGAGCTGCGGTATTTGTGTCAAGCCTGGCGGCCGCTGCACCCAGCAGATCTGCAACGACGAGCAGGCTCAGTGACAAGGAGGCCGAGGCGCGCCCTGTGACGGCGGGGTTTGGAGGGGTTTGAGAGGATATTGGAGACCATCTTGTCGCCGCGATGGTCGATCAAGCGGGGGGTTTTTTGTTTTTGTTGTAAGGATATTCGGTCTGGCTCGCTCGGATTCGTTTTCCTGTCCAGCTTCTGAAACTTGTCCCTTCATTTGTAGCTTTCATAAGACGCACAAGTACCGATAAACCAATCACCAAGTGACTTTGACCGTGCAGTAAATATCCCAGACATTATTCGAACCGAAGTGCGGACCCATGAGTGTTGATCTGCAAGGGATCATTGGTCCCGCGGGCTTCCGCGGGGCACCCGGCGGTGTCAACTTGACACCAACAGTTCTCGACAGGAGCGGGCAGTGCGCGGTTGTGGCGCCTGGCGATTGGTTGGTTCAGGGGTTAGATGCCCAGTCTAGCCCCTGAAAACCAATTGTGGCCCAAGGAATTAGAGTCAGTCCGCAGGAGATGTTCCCCCGCTACCCACTCACAGGGCTGTGATCTTCTAGCCCCATGCGCATAGGCCGCGTGTCCTGATGTGTTGCGCCAACCTTCTTCTTCATGTTCTGTTCGTACCCAAACCAAGGGCGGCCGGGTATTCAGCTCCCGGACAAGATTGCTGCGATCACATCGTCGAGTAAGCATGGCGCTGAACACTAACGCGGCAGCGAGCGGAAAGGCCGCTCAGGAGCCAAACGACATCATCAGCCTTCCCGGTGGATATTTTGGGCACGAGGATAAGCTTAACAGCGCCGGGACCGGATTGATCTCGCAGGTGGACCCCGCTCATGCACAGCTTCCGCAACTCGGTGACCTAATCAGCCTTCTGCGAGGCGGCGTGCAACAGCATCAGGCGAATGCTACAGCACGACCTCAGCCGTATGCCAAAGTCAACACATGTTTTGTCAGCTGGCAAGCAGAGAGCAATGCCGGCGCCGACGGCAAGGCCCGGACTGCAGCCAGAGATGAGCTGAGGGACGTGTTCAAAAACGGCTACAAGTACGCCGTGCACGACATCAGGCTACCCAGCTCAGACGCCGCCGCTCGCGAGCTCGAGCATGGCGTCTACGCGCAGGTGCGTGAGCTGCAGAAGCAGGGACCCGGCGCGTCAAGCCAACAGACAGAAGGCTCCTTGCTTGTACTGCACTACCTCGGCGACTCAGCCTACCGACGGTCGGACAAAAGGGGCGTGTGGGTGGACAGGCTGGTGGCAGGACACTCAGCCGTGGCGTGGCAGGAGGTCACTGAGTGCGTCCGCCTGGCCAGCTGCGATGTGCTGCTCATCCTGGACTGCGGCTTCGCGCATTCGGTGGTGCCGCAGGACGTCGAGTGGAACTGTCGGTGTGAGGTGCTTGGCTCTCGCGAAGGACAGGCGACTGGAGGTTTCACCAAGGAGCTGGCCTCGATCCTCAAGGCGTCGCTGGGGCGGCCAATCGCGACGACAGAGCTTGCTTGGAAGCTCTCACGCGGCCCGAGCTTTGGCGATTTCGGTCCCCGTCCTCTACGCCTTTGGAGTCCTCTGGCGGCAGGCGCGTCCGCCGTGCCTGTCATTGTCCTCCACGCGCTGGGCGCCACCTTCCCTCAAACGACGCCCTCGGCCGACCAAGCCACCGCCGACGGCTATTCACGCGTCATTTTGGGCGTCAGGCTTGCCAACCCGACCGAATCCTTAGTGCTGCAGCAGTGGCAGCATTGGGTCGCCGAGAGCTCCAGAACAGTGGCGGCGGGAAACCTTACCGTGGACAAGCAGCTGCTGGCTTCAGTGCGACTCCACTGTCTCGTCGAGGGAAACCCAGCAACCGGCATTGTTTCTATGCCGGCCTGGCTTTGGGAGCTGCTAGGACCGCATCCAGCCTGGACCTTCATTTCCTCGACCGCCTCCGACCCAAACCCCTCCCCGGTCCCAATCCCACCGACGCCACAGATCGGACCTGCACCGCCCGATCCGCCGGCCTACTCTGAACACCCGGCGCCCGCGAAGCCCGTCAATGGCGACGCGAGGCCTTTGGTCCCCGATGATGCGGCCAAGGATGGCCCATCCTCTGGCAGCGGGAAGGAAAAGACACCACAGTCACTAGGCCAGGTCGACAGGAACAATGTCGAGGCATTGTTCGCCAGTGCTCTGGCCTCGGCTCAACTCCGCGTCGGCGAGTCGAAGGCAAAGCGCTTGGAAGACTTCTTGAAGCCCCCTCTTCGCAGCGTCGAAGACCTGCTGGGCGTCATCGATAGCCAAAACGACAAGTTCACCAACTTCAGGGAGAAACGCAAACCGCTGTTTGATGCAATCTTGGCCGCATGCATGCCTCTCGAAACAGTAGGCGAGGCCCTGGCCGGCGCTGCCTCGGAAGCGTTCCCTCCCGCGCAGAACGTGTTTGCGGCTGTCATGTATCTCATCAACGCCGCCAAGGATGTCTCTCAGGTCTACGACTCCATCATCGAGCTGTTCGTCCAGCTGTCCGATTTTACCAACCGACTCAAGTTCTACATGTCGGAGAGGCTCTCGCCAGAGCTATATAACAAAGTTTCGGAGATTCTGGCCACTGTCTTTGAGGCCCTCGTTTTGGCCGCCAGTGAGGTTCGCCGCGGCCGGCTGAAGGCGTACTTCAAACGTCTATTTGGGCACGAGAGTCCGATCCCTGAGGTCATGCAGCGCCTTGCCGCATTGACTGAGGCCGAAGAGAAGCTGGTCATGGCCGAAACAAACGCGGGGGTCAAGCGGTCTCTGTCTAATCAGGATAAGCTGCTTGAGATCATCTCGCGTGTTGACGTCAACATCCAGACCATCCGGGCCGAAACACGCCACGTGCCCCAGACCAGGGAGCAGGCGCTGTCAACGAACAGAACCAAGCTCAAGGGCATTCTTCGGCCGTCGGCCTATGCCCAGGACATTTACCTCGGGCTCAGTCGCACGCGCACTACTGGCACGGGCGACTGGCTCCTGGAGGATGCGTCTCTCAAAGCATGGATATCTGGCGACATTCGGTTTTTGTGGATATGCGGCAATCCAGGCAGCGGAAAATCCTACTTGACGTCGAGGCTGGTGTCATGGGGACTGAACCTGCTCGAGGAACAGGATGAGACGCACATGCTGGGATATTTCTTCTTCAAGCAGAACAATCCCGAAACGCGCTCCTTCATACAGGCCCTGCGCGACATGGCCTTCCAGATTTGTGAGCAGGACGTCTTCTACGGCAAACAGGTGCTTCAAGGCGTCTCGAGCAACGATGACATCAAAACGGTCTCGAGCGCTTTCCGCCACCTTCTCATCGAGCCGATAGTGCCGGATCGGTGGAAGCGACATATTTACGTCCTGCTCGATGGTGTGGATGAAGCCGATCCTCAGGAACTTGCCGAGTTTCTGTCTCTCCTCGATGATCTCAACAAGCAAACGCCAATCAATACTCGCGTTCAGGTCGCCATGGTCGGACGCACATCTCTGTCGGAAGCCGTTATCGAGCGGTTCGAGAACGATTCCACATCCGGGCGCGCGTATCGGACAATTCACATCACCCCAGAGAGAAACGCTGCGGACATCACATCTTACATCTCCGAAGGCGTCTACTCTTCCCGCATCCTCCGCGGCACTTCTGACGACTTCAAAAACCAGGTCATCGAGGTTATGAAAGACCAAGTCGACGGGCTCTTCATTCTGGCCAAGTTCATGCTTGCCGAGCTCAATCGCGCTCGACACCCTCGCCGCATCATCGACGGCCTACGGTCCTACCCCAAGGAAATCACGGGAATGCTCAGAAAAACTGTCCTTAACTTCTCCGAGACTCTCACCGCCGACGATGCTGCCGATCTCAACGAAATACTGTGCTGGGTCTCTGTTGCGCAAATGGCCCTCACCCTGGAGCAGATTGAGTCTATCCTGACACTCAAGGTCGGGGATCCCCCTTACCGGCTTGAAGAAACTCTCCGAGGCCAACAGTCGTGCTTCTTCACTTTGGAGCGCGCAGACGGCTTGTCAACAGCCGATCTTGCCGAGAGGACAAATGACGAGATTCGTCGGCAAGCCCAGGGCGCCTTGCAAAAGTCCCCGAGCTTGGACGGCGATGGGGCTGCGCTGGCGGGGAGAGTGCTTGCCGCAGACCACGACATCGAGTACGTGTCAAACAAGCGAACCACCTTGGTGACCTTCTGCCACGCGTCAGTCCGCGAGTTTTTCCTCAGCGACGATTCTACCAATCTCCACGCCGGCGAAGGCTCGCAGAACATCGGCTTCGATTTGGCTGAGGCACGCCTTCACGTCCTCGAAACCTGCCTTCGCATCTTCACCGACTCGGAATTCTTTACCGCCGTCGGCGAGGATGGAATTTCTCTCCAGCGGTACGCAGCGTGGTACTGGCAAGAGCACCTCCAGGAGGTTGATAGAGCATCGTTGACCGTGACGCAAAAGGCTGCGATTGGGCGCATGATTTACGCCATGCTAAACGAAGAACTGGTGATTCTAGCCTGGACAAACCTGTTCGAAGAGTCGCTCGACATCTGGACCGATAGCAACATTGATTGTGTGCGCCAGTGGCTCGGTGACCAAGAAGTGGTGGCACACTATTCCGCAAACGAGAGATCGTGGGCGGATGCTGCCTCGAAGAGTCAGGTGGCCCTCCTTGAACCCATGGGCCGCATCTATGCTCGGGCTTGGCTGCAGGACGGGTTTGTCACTTACATGCCCACGCTGTTTTGCTTCGGCGTTGTGCAAACACTGGCTTTGATGACCGAGGATCCCTCGGGGCTGTGGTCCTTTTCAGAGCAGCACTGGGAAGATATCACGCTTGAAAGCAGGATCGCCAAGGCGACCAACTGGGCGGCCAGACATCTAGATGCCAGCTGGAACCGAAGCGGAGCACCGACGACAAAGTCAGGGGACCCTGCTATGGACGGGCACTGGTACAGGCGTATCGGTTCAACCTTCCTCAACTTTGGCCTGCACCACCGGGCACTCCAATACTTTCAGACCGCTTTGACCACGGACGGTAGCGTGATCCAGAACTGCGGCCGCATCGGCGTCTGCCATGCTGCAAACGGAAACTACGAAACGGCGCTCCGCCTGCATCTTATCGCCGAGACTGTCGAAATCCACGAGCTGTCGATAGCCCTCAATATAGATCTCTTCGACCCCAAGAAGCTGACGCCGAGCAGCTCGTTCAACTCGAATGCCGGGTCGGCCGCCGCGGTGTTGACTGTGTCAGAATCCTTTTCGTCCACCACGTCCTCCAGGGAGAACAGAGAACGATACCAGGAGATCGAGGGAGCCAAGTGGCGACTGTACCAAAACCAGCGTCAAATTGCTGGCTGCTATGACAAAATGGGGGACATTTCGCAGGCGCTGGTCTACGCAAGACGCGCAACTTCGGACATCTTCCGGAACCAACACCCCGATTTCGAGCCTGAGGCCGCGTATGCCCGTCTCCTGGCCGAAAACGGTCGCATTGCGGAGCTAATGACGCTCTTCCACGAGCTCGACACCCGGCAGACGGCGCGGCACGGGACCGGACAGAGCCGCTTCATCTCTTTCCTCCTCTCGCAGCTGCCCGACTTGACCGTCAGCCTGTGGCTCCCCGAGGCAGCCGCACGGACGGAGCAGACCGAGCATTTGGCGCGTCGTTATACTAGTGCCATCGCCGCCGCTATCGAGGCGCAGGACTACTGGAAAGAGCTCTACCTGCGCAACTGTCTGGGAAGCGTTTACCTTTGCTCCCAGCCGCACCATGACCGCGCAATTTCGCTGCACGAAGGGCTCCTCTTTTCGGGACTGTTCAAACCACAGAAGGGCACCTTGGCTGTCCGCGCCGAACACGTCTCCACATTTGCACAGCTTTCCCGCGCGTACTTTGTCAAGGCATTGGCCGCAGATCCCGCTCTACTCGACGAAACCAAGATAGCGCCTTGGTTGGCAAAACTGGAGATGTTGATGGCAAAACGGCAGGATCTCTTCAAAGATTCCAACGATGGAGCCAGATTGCGCGCCGCAGGACTGGATTTCAACGAGGCCTCCATTTATCTTATTCTCCTCTACAGGCTTCACGCGCGGAAAGAGGGGCAGGAAGCAAAGGCGGCAAAGTCCAAGGACCTGGTGTCGGCGCGAGTTGTCGAGTGTCTTGAGCTACTCGAAGACGAAGAGCCGGAGAACGATATCGTGGCCGTGCAAAACCTGCAACGCACGCTGCTCGCCGCCGGAGACGATGCCAACACGACTGCCCTTTGGCAGTCGATTCGACGACCGGTTGGAGCTGGCGAGAACACCGACGACACAATGGATCCGTCCAGAGTGGTAGTCAGCCCCGAGCGTGGTGGTAGGCGCGACAAATCCAAGGCCAAGGCCAGCCCATCGCCGACGAGTGGCCAGAGCAAAACGTCCGGTAATTCATCGCCCGGCAGCTCGACACCTGGACCCAGCAATATGAAAGGCAGAGTCAGTCCATCACTGGGATCAACTCCCGGAGCCGGCGGCCGCGGCCCTAGACGCGTCGAGAGCAGCCCTAGCATAGCAACTCCCCACCTGGCGACAACGAGGTCATCCGAGAGACGCACCAGCGACGCGTCTGGCGGCTCAAGCCCTTCCTTCTCGCCCTCGCCGCGACGTCGCGGGCGTGACCTGGTGTTGTCCCAGGTATTCGAACCTGGCTGGAGTTCGAGCTACTACTCGGGCGGAGAGGACCTGGGCGGCCTCCTCGGCGCCCATGGCACCGCCGGACTGCTGGTCTGCGACCACTGCCTGCGACGCCTGGCGCCCGAAGTCGAGTTTGTGGTGTGCAAGCTGTGCATCGACTCCAAGGCGTGCCAGGAATGCCTGGTCGCATTGAGGGCGCGCGCGGGTCAGCCGCCGTCGCCGGGTCACGTTTACTCCGCTTGCAACCCTGCGCACCAGTGGCTGACGATCCCTCCCCTGAAGCGGCGACTCCAGGCAGGCGAGATCTTGGTGGAAGGACAAGTTATGAAGCTGGACGAGTGGAAGGCCGGGCTGAGGCTGAAACGGGTTGCTAGCCGCACCATCCAGCAGCCGGAGCCTGTTTCTGGGCTGGCGATAACCTTGAACCAAAGCTGAACGGGTGGGTTTTGTCACCCACAAGCAGACACATTCTACAGTCAGAAAGTATCTCCTGGCGACAATTGGACAATGCCATATCTCCTTTTCCACCACAAAGTGGTACCAGTGCGGGTCAAAATGATTGGGCGTGAGCTGTTCCACCCCAATGACACAAAGACGTTGTGATGCAGTGACTGGTTCTTTGTCTCCCATTTCCGCACCGAGCTATAAGGGCCTGGCAAAACATTTTGTCTGGGATCAGTCGGTTCTTACATTTCCAGCCCGAACACCTGTCTAAGCCCGGTCTCCCCGTCGGCTGCTTACATAGGTACCACCTTACTTACGTTTAGACGATCTATACCGAACTCCCCCCTGGCAGCCTTGACGGCCCAAACCCCAAGACCTCAGAGATGTGCATCCGGTGGGGAGCCGTCTTCCGGTGCAGGGGCTGTGGCAAGGCCTACCTGGTCGTCGAGCCCTACGACACGCAGGTGTACTGGGAGCGGTGCGAAAAGGCCATGGGCAGCCTGCACCGACGGCCCTGTTACCAGGCATTTGGCAAGACGCCCGCCAGCGACTACAAGCGGTTCGAGGGCGACTGCACCGCGCCGGGGCGCCCCTGTCCGCGGACAAGAGTCGAGATGTTTAAGCCGTCGCCGATGCCGCCGCCGCCGCCGTGCGTCGGGCAGGTGCAGCTGCGGCAGATCGGCACCGCGTCGCTAGGTAAGGGGGCTGCGACGCCGCCCTCTCGCTCTTGGTTGGTGTCGGCGTTTGGGTGGCTGACTGTTGGGGCGGCTAGACCTCCTTCTGTGTCTGGCTCACTGCATGGGGAGGCGGGCGAGGGGACGTCGAGCGGCTCCGTGGGACCCAGGCTACCGGCTGGTTGCTTGGTGCTGCCTGACGACGACGAGGAGTTCATATCGCATCTTTGATACTGGTGGGGAGGTCCGCTTCTGAGCCGTCTCCTGGAGGATTGATGAATGTATTTGTGTTTTTTGATTTTTTTTTGACGAAGGTGAGAGCACGCAATGCTAACGGATGAGTCGCGTAAGAATAAACTTTGGGACCAAAGAGTGGAAGATTTGTGAAAGGCTGTTTATTTACGCACACGTGGTAGATGGAGAGGAGGCAGATTCCCTGTCCCCGTCGTCGGGTCTCGTGGGCGTCCCGATCCGAGATCATCTTACTCTCCAATAACTTGTCATTGCAAATACCACGAAAATTGCTCAAAAACCGCGTCGGCGAATCAAGACGGCGGCATTGGCAAGGTCCGATGTGCAAACCTCCGTCCCATTCGAAGAATTTAACTTCCCCAGTCGCGGGGATCTGGCCAGCAGCCAGGTGTCCCGAGCAGGGACTAGGGCAGTTATGCAAACCTCCAATCGCGGCTTCAGTACATGCGTCATGCACGGGTGTCGGTGTGCATTGTTGTGTCCATATTTGTAGGTCCCAGGCTGTCGACGCAAAGACTGTCGGGTTTTTGCATTTGTGTTTTTTTTTCCTTTTTTTCTTTTCATTTCGTCCACGTAGCCAAAAATGCGACTCTCACACAAGCCCCTTTTACCCCTCGCGGCGGCGTTCTTCGCCACGGGGGCGGCGGCAGAAGGCAGCGGCCGTCCGGGCCACGGCCTCATCGGGTACGGCACGGAAATGTACAACCCGCCCTGCGCCTACACGTGCGGCTCCATGGCGGTGCGGTTCAAGCTCGACTGCGGAGGAACCGCCCGCCACGGCGGCTGGCCGTCGCCCGAGTGCCTCGCCGCCAACGACCCGTACCTCCAGACGGCGGCCTGGTGCATCCACACGCACTGCCGGCACGGCGACGACGCCGTCGAGGCCTCGGACCTCGACTGGTTCTGGGAGACGGAGCTCATCGGGCACGCGGTGGATCAGCCGTCGCCCAAGTACAGCTACGGCGAGGCCGTGGAGCGCGTAAAGGCGCGGGGGCCGCCGACGGCCATCGCGCCGCACGGCGAGTACCTCAACGCCACGTCCCTGGTCGACGAGGTCAAGTACCTGGCCGCGTACAACGGCAACCGGTACTACGAGGTCAGCGAGACCATCACGTCGGGCTACGCCATCTTTCTCTTTGTCATCTGCGCCACCATCCCCATGGTCCTGTCGTGGATCCCGCTGCTGCCGGGCGGGCTGCAGTCGCGCGTCTACGGCTGGCTGATCGACCCGCCCGTGCTCGGGAGCCGCCACGCCGCGCCCGCTCTGCTCGGCCTCGCGATAGTCCCCACGCGCGGCCAGGCGCTGTTTCTCGCCTACGTCTGGATCGTCAACGTCGTGCTCTGCTCGGCCGGTTATGTCATCGTGATGCCGCACGGCTGGTACTCGTCGGTGCGCGAGCAGGTGCTGACGTACGTCGCTAACCGGACGGGCCATCTCAGCCTCGCGAATCTGGCGCTGGCCGTGCTGCTCTCGTCCCGCAACAGCCCGTTGCTGTGGCTGACGGGCTGGACGCCCGCGACGTTCCTGCTGCTGCACCGCTGGGTCGCCGTCATCGCCATGCTGCAGGCCGTCGTGCACTCGGTGCTGTACCTCGTCGTCTTCCTCGAGCGCGGCAAAGGCGTCTACGCGTTCGCGATGACGCAGAGCTACTGGCTCTGGGGCATCGCGGCGACGGTGCTGCTCGTGGCCATGGTGCCGCTGTCGATCCTGCCGCTGCGGAGGCGCTTCTACGAGGCGTTTCTCGCGTCGCACGTCGTCCTGGCCGCGCTGGCGCTGGTCGCGTGTCTGTGCCACATCTACTACGAATACCAGTGGCAATGGGGCTACGAGATCTGGGTGTGGATCGCGTTTGCGTTTTGGGGCCTGGAGCGCTTCGTCGCGCGGCCGTGGCGGGTACTGCGAAGCGGCGGGCTCAAAAAAGCCTTCGTCACCGTCGTGGACGACGACTACCTCCGCCTCGACATACCCGGATGCCGCCGCGTGAGTGACGGCGGCGGACACGCTTACCTGTACTTCCCGACGCTGACCTGGCGCGTGTGGGAGAACCACCCGTTTTCCGTCGCTGCCGT
>GL876966.1:4179070-4203020 GCA_000193285.1 Magnaporthiopsis poae ATCC 64411
GCCACCTCCCACGCGCCCGCCGTCTCCTCGCTGTCGGCAGGCCGGATGTACAGCAGGTTCGGTGTGGCGCGGAACAGGGCCGCCAGCTCGATGGGCTGGTGAGTCGGCCCGTCCTCGCCCATGCCGATCGAGTCGTGCGTGGCAGCGTGTATGACCTGTAGGCGCTGCAGCGCGCCCATGCGGACCGCAGGCGCCGCGTACAGGTAGAACATGAAGAAAGAAGATGTGATGGGCACATAAGTCCCCGGGTTGTAGGCCGCGATGCCGTTGGATATGGCGCACATGGCGTGCTCACGGACGCCGTAGTGGATGTAGCGGCCCTTGTATGAGCCGTTGATGCCACACGCGGGCCGTACGTCTGGCTGAGGTTGTTTTCGCTGGTTTCAGCATCCAACATTAAACTAGACAAAAACAAAGAAGAGGAAACACCAGGGATGCCTGCCGCTTACGTTTTGGAAATCCTCCTTCCCGTCCCACTCCATGTGCACCGACGGCGAGAGGTCTGCAGTGCCAACCATAAAGCAGTTGAGCTCCTTAGCGATAGGGTTAAGAACAAGCCCCGAGGAGGCTCTCGTGGGTGTCGGCTTGTTTGGGAACGCGGCCGGGATGTGGTCCCTCCAGTCGGCCGGCAAGTCCCCCCGGACCCTCCGCCTAAACTCGGAAGCCAGATCGGGGTACGCCGTCGCGTATTGCCCGACGAGGGACACCCACTCAGCCATCAGCGCTTCGCCCCGTCTCGGTAGGTCGGCGAAGAAGTCGCGGACAGTCTCGCCGATGACGAAGTGCTGATCTGGATCGAACCCATTCACCCGCTTCATGTTGGCAACGTCCTCTTTCCCAAATGCTTGCCCGTGAGCATCGGCCGTGCCCGCTACTGCGCTGCCAAGTCCAATGACTGTGCGCACGTTGATGAAGGTCGGCTTTCCGTCCTGGGACTGGCGCGAATCCTCGAGTGCCTGGACCACGCCCTCGACATCGTAGCATCCATCTCCCACACCGACAACGCGCCACCCGCATGCCTCCATCTTGGCGTTGACATCTTCCGAGTTTGTGAGGTCCACCGATCCGTCACAGGTGATCTGGTTGTTGTCGTATATGATGGTAAGGTTGTCGAGACGTAGATGCCCCGCCAACGATATGGCCTCGAGGGCCACGCCCTCCTGAAGGCAGGCATCGCCGATCATGCACCAAACATGGTTCGAAACGACGTCGAAGCTCGGGCGGTTATAGGTGGCGGCGAGGTTCTTTGCTGCGATGGCGAGGCCCACGGCGTTGGCAACGCCCTGACCCAACGGTCCTGTCGTAACCTCGACGCCCTCGAGCTCAATCTCGGGATGCCCGGGGCACATGGCATCGACGCGCTCCGAGTGATAGGACTTGAGCTGATCCAGAGTCATGGCCTTGTAGCCGCTGAGGTGGAGGAAGATGTACTGGAAGATGCATGTGTGGCCTGGTGTGACTGTTAGCATGACTATACTAGGCTCTCCGGTGTGGACGGCACATTCTCGTCGACGCGTGCGTCTGTCAAGCCGAAGGGGAGCGAAGGTTGGGAAACGTACCATTGGATAGGACGAAGCGATCGCGATTGAAGTAGTCGGGACTGTGAGGAGCATACTTCATGACATATCTCCAAAGGGCCACGCCAATGGCGGCCATACCTATGGCGCCACTAGTATTCGAGAACGATACACGTCAGTGGGATTGCGCAGGAGGAAGACTGGTGGATGTATGCCGCCGCTGGTACGTACCCCGGATGGCCGCCGCCAAACTGCTGGCACAGGTCGGCGACAAGCAACCGGATGGTCTTGAGAACGATGTCGTGATCCTTGGACTGAATGGTCAACATCTTGCCTGCGACGTCTCCATTCTCGTCATTGCCCTGCGGCGTTTCATTGCTTCCTGGTGCCATCCTTTGTTTTCGAAGTTGTGTAGCGGGCTGCACGCAAGCTCCTAGGTTCCCGCTCACAACTTCGCAAGCTGCTGGGTCCGGGTGTCAGAAACTCTCCACGCGATCGACGATAACATCAACGACCGGAAGCCGCCTACCATCTCTCAGATCGGCGAGACAAGATACCGCCACTACACCTACCATGTTGTCGCCACCGCCGGCACCAGGATCCTTGGCTCGCGAACCGGGGACCGATCTCGGCGGCTATGACTACCCGATCAGGAATGTCCTCATGGCACTTAATGGCGGGGTCACGGGCCCCACAGGCCAACACAGAGCCCCCTAGTCATGTCTGCGTTGTCGGTTTCGATGATGGAAGGATCGATCGAGTGTCGCTGTCGACAGACACTGGATCCCCAGACACGCAAAAGCAGCCCTGGAATCGAGCGATTTCCGGATGCAGCCGGATGCATGTTCCTGTTCCCCCAACTCCGCCCCACCTCCACACAAGCACCAAGGATCCGCGGCGCACATGGAGGACGAGGTAGCGACCCCGGAGTCGGCAGGGCAAGGCGTCGGCCAGAAGCCTAAGCTGAAGAGAAGCCGCTCCGGATGTCTGAAATGCAGGACAAGGAGGCGCAAGTGTCAGTCCGCTCTGCGATCTATTGGTTTTCCGACGACGACATGGCGAGAAGCGTGGCAAGCAAGGGCCGGCTGACTTGAGGCATCGTGCTGATACGGCCCAGGCGACGGAGGGAAGCCACACTGCGAGCGATGCGTCCGCAGCAACCGTGAGTGCAGCTACCCCAGCGGCGTCACGTTCAAGGACGCAAACAACATCAGCACTGGCATCCCTCCGAGCACTGCACCAAGGAATGGCCCCCTCTCGCCCGCCGCCTCCAGCTCCTCGTACCCGAGGCTGCAGGTTAGTGAACGCATTCAACTCGGCTGGTACAAGCAGCAGACGTCCGTGGGATGCTGACAGACTTTCTCCGAATCTTCTCCAAGTTCCTGCAACCTGGACTTAGGAGCCGCCGGCAGCAGAAGTTTGTGTCACCCATCCGGAAAGCATCCGCCAGAAACGGACTGGCCCCAGCACAACGGCCATCCGAGTCTGAAGTCGAGATAGTGGAAAGATCCGGAAGTCACGGGGTGACTGGCGAAGGCGAAGCCACTTTAGAGAGCCCAAACGACGCCCTGAATGTTGGCTTGCCAAAAAGTCCCTTGCTCCTGGAGGAGTCCGCATGCGAGCTTTCGCCTGGCCGAGGAGCGGATCAGCCCAATCTCGAAGGTGATGAGCGGAGCACGTCAAACAGAAGACCAATACCGGCATCATGTGTCCAGTCTCCTGCCGGCGACTATGAAACCGCCGTCCGGGTTCTTGTATCGCTAGGCTCTGGTAACGAACCCGAGCATTCTTCCATCGCCTGGCCCAGCCCAGCAGAAGGCCAGGCAGGACTCGGAACTCGGACTTCTGGGTCTTTGCAGTACCAAGAAGCTCGGCTTCCCCCTGCGTCGAGCGACACGTTAGACGAAACGCGGACGCTGCAGCTCCTCACGCGGTTTCGATATGTGGTTGTCCAATGGGTGAGAGATTAGTGTTACCTCACATGCTCAACGAGGACGAGGCGTCCACGCGCTGACAACAGAATAATAGCTGGACCTCTGCGACTTGCAACAGGTGTTTGGCATCGCCGTTCCTAAGATGGCGATGGGATCACGGCCAGTCCTCGATGCCATGCTGAACATGTCTGCCCCTCCCGGCCCCGCGTCTGCGAGTCTGGCCCATCGCGCCCGCGGGGCGCCGTGTTCACTCGAGGAGCTCGTCGCGAGCACGCTAGACACGGCTCGCTACTTTGTCGAGAGCACACCGTCTTTGTGGCAGATACGTCTAGCGGAAGAAGACTTCATACGCCCGGATCTTCCAGCTTTTGACGGCGACCGGATATGGACTCGAACCATATGTCTTCGTCTGCGCCTTGGTAAGTTTGTGTGGGGTGTGCGGTCTGATGTGGGAGCTGGCAGGCAGCTAATACGGGCGGCATAGCTCTTGCCTTGGGATTGTTGTCCAGCCGGGAGCAAGAGATGCAAGGTTCTGCGATTACTCGACTCAGTCCCTCGTTAGCTCCAGCGGGCGCGACAGACATCATGTTCCACTGGTCTTGTCGAGCAGTGACGTTGTGTCTGAGAGCAGTCGGTTTCTGCTCGGGAGGCTGTGAATCCGGTGTTACTCGATCCCAGGGATGGTACGGTCTTATCGAGGAGCTAGCGAGCTGGTACGAGACGCAGCCCAACTCTTTTCGCCCACTGATAGATATAGAGTCCACCTCGGGACCTCCGTTGCCACCAGAAACCCTCTTCCCGGTCGTGTGCTTCACCAACGGCGCCGCCGTACTGGGTAACCAGCTCTACCACGGCGCAATGCTGCTGCTCCTGCGCAATAAGCCGCGTACAGTACCGCAACACTCGCTGCAACTGTTGGGTGCCGCGCCAGGTTCACAGCTGTGGCATGCCCGCCGTGTGTGCGGCATCGCAGTGCACAACTCGCACGCTGCCTGGTGGGATCCGTGTCTTCTGGCGGTGGTCTATGTGGCGGCGGGCACAATGACCTACGCCCCGCAGCAGCAACAGCTCCTCGAGTGTCTCGAGCGTGTTGGTTACCTGACCGGGTGGCGGGCCCAAACCTCGTACTTCTGCGACGCGCTGCGTCGCGAATGGGCAATGACTGTAGTTTAGTGGGACAGGAAGGCTGTCATCTGCAGCAATATCAATGGCCACAAAATGTCAGCCAGCGGCCGAAAGGACTTTGCACGGCTGGCCGTAGTTTTGGCACCTCCCACCCCCGTAGCCCCAGGCAGCTTCCAAGTCCGGAATCCGCCAGCTTGTGCCCCACCCAGTCGTTGCTTCGATGTCTCGAAGGAGCCTCACTACGACGGAGTGCTCGGTTGGATGACTGAGAAGACGACCAGCGATCCATAGCGGCTGAACAGCATTGTTCAGGCAACCGTGATGCGGATTAGTCTGGGAGATTCCGCAAACCCGTTTGGCGTGGTAAATCGGCGAGCCCGCCAATCCTGTCGGGCGTTGATCAGGATTCAGGGACCGAGGCAGCAATCCCAAAAGTAGGATACAAGCCGTGTGGTACAGTTGATTCGACGAAATGGCCCCCCAATGTATAAAGAGGATGCGCGGGAACGGCGACGTCTCGATGGTCTGGATGGGGCACATCTCCAGCGGGCGTTGGTCAAACCAGGCCTGTAGGTCACGCCACAGAGAGAGCCATCGTGCCTTGAAAGCCTGATCCGTACATCCATTGGCGACCCCGAGTTCGACATATTGGGTGCGCGCGGCAAGAAGGCCGCATACTTTGGAACAAAGGAAGACGGAGTAGTTGGCATACATGTCGGGGCTCCCAGAGTTCCGAAATATGTCTCCCGCTTCCTGTAGCCCGGCGTCCGGTGGTAGCCAGCGATCGAGAGGGACCAATGTGTCCTCTGTCCCGCCGGATATCAGAGCCCCGCAGAGATCCATCCTTGCGTAGCACCAGAATACGGCCTGAGGCAAGCCGCCGGTGAAGCCATGGACGCCGAACGCTTCGAACAGGGCAGCACACCCCTCCAGATGCCGGCGCCAGTCCTGCGCACTTGCAGACATCATCTCGGTGACGCAAAGCACAGTGCAGACTGGAACGACAGCGGGGTCGCGAGTTTCCAGCAGCGGTCCAACAAGTCGGATGGCTTCCTGATAAAGCTCAAGGCTGTCGAAGGAATGTCTGGTCGAGGTGTTTGAGCGACCGCCGACGGCGTCCCTGCCTCTCCTTGCCCGCGCCGCCTTGCGCTCCATATGGCGAGCCGACAGGGCAAGAATGGAGTAGAGCAGGGCGGGAGATGAGCGTGCCAGAACAGGGACCTGGATGCCAAAGGCGCGCTCACTGTCGAACATGTCCAGCCAGGGAGCAATCTCCGACACATAGTTGGCCAGGTATTCGATGTGCCGACCCTGCGAGAGGATCACCGAGGTCTGGCGCTGGAGCTCTGCGATGTCATCCGCGATAATGGGATCGTGAAGATGCAAGAAACGGGCTGGTGATGCTTGAGACTTATGGTCTGCTGAGGGCAACACAGTGTGGGAGCGCTCTCCCTCGCCGATGCTGGGCCCTCCGTCTGGCGTTGGCTCTCGGGTGGGAGCAGCAGTCGCGGCAGTCCTGAAGATCAACGAGCGGAGCTCCTCTTGGAAGGGGAGGTATCCTGGGTCCAAGACAAAATCATCGAGAGTCCAGACGGCTGATGGGGACCAAAAATCGGTCGCGTTCGCCGAGGCAGGTGTGCTGCCAGGTGGGGCCGTTGCCGTACTTGAGGAGGTTGCAGGTGAATCCCGATGCTGTTCATGCCCTGGACTGAACGGGCCGCCAAGTGGAAGAGTGGGCGATGGCATGACGCAAAGCCGCGCTTAGACGCTACATGGCGAAGTCTGTTTCCTCAATAAATATCGCTGCCGACAGCATCCAGTGTCGCCGAAAGTTTCTGTGCCCGGATCGTTGGATATGGTCGTGGATTTAATGTTGAGGGTCGAAGAATGGTTTCAGGCGCCTTACCACTGGAGCACAGTGCAATTGCCTGACGCGGCACGTGATCACACGTCAACTTCCCTCTGTCCGATTGCCTAGGAGCACGGGCAAAATATTCTCATATTTGCCTTGTACGATCTTTAATCTATCTATTCTCTGTTCTATGCTCATATCAGGTACCCAAAACTGCCCGAAAGATATAATGGGAATCAAGCGCGAAAAGGATCGAAACGGAACAAAAATCTGCCTAGGCTCCACTGTAGAATCACCGAGTGATTTCCACTAGGTACCCCAAGAAAGGAAAACAAACGAAACCATAACAGCCGCTGGCCACTGTCTAGCCCATGGTATCATTCACACCTTCTTTCAATCCTCTCCGTTGTCTCTCAGACCTCCCTGCCATCCGCGGTGGATGCAGAGTTACCGGCCGCCGGCGACGACGTGCCCTTCTCCTCGTCGCTGCCGCTTCCCCAATTTGAGAAGCGCGGCTTCTCGTCCGAGGACGTGCGCTGGACGGGCTGGGGCGCCTTTTCGCCCGCGGTGATGCCGCCCGAGGCGTCCTGCCGGATCAGGCCGTACTTGATGGACTGGCCCTCGATCTCCTCGGGCGCGAGGAAGGGCAGCTCGTACGAGGCCTTGACGTACGAAATGTTGTCGGTGAAGCCTTTGGCGAAGATGACGTCAATCTCCTCGAGCGAGCGGCGCTTGGTCTCGGGGAAGAAGAAGTAGATGATGGGCACAAAAATGGCGTTCATGACGGCGAAGAACAGGTAGGTGCCCCAGCCAATGTTGGCGACCATGATGGGCACCACCATGACGACGAGGAAGTTGAACAGCCAGTTGGTGCACGTGCTCACGGCGTTGGCCTTTGCGCGCGTCTTGATCGGGTTCACCTCTGCCGGGTAGAGCCAGGGCAGCGGCAGCCAGGTTGCGCCGAAGAAGGCGATGTAGGTGAACAAGCCGACGGCCGCGCCCTTGGCCGCCTCCTCAGTGCCGGGGATCAGGCACGCGAAGACGAGGACCATGGACAGGCACTGCCCCACGCTCCCGATGAGGAAGAGGAGCCGGCGGCCGGCACGCTCGATGACGAACCACGAGGTGGTGGCGAAGATGGCGTAGACGATCATGTTGACGCCGCCGAGCAGCAGCGCCATCTCGTGCGTCTCGCCGATGCTCCGCTGGAACAGGATCGGGAAGTAGTAGATGACTGCATTGCAGCCGCCGATCTGCTGCATCAGCTGCGACCCGGAGCCCAGCAGGACGCGCCGCAGGTGCTGCGTCGGTCCGCCCGTGAGGAGCGCCTTGAACGGCGTGCTCTTCTGGCCCGAGAAGCCCGAGGCTTTGATGCTGTCGACGATCAAGTCGCGCTCCAGCGCCGTCTCGGGCGCGTCGAGTTCGTAGCCCCTGAGGGCCGCGATGACGCGGTCGGCCTCGTCGGCGCGGTCGTGCGTCAGCAGCCACCGGGGGGACTCGGGCAGGAAGATCATGGGCACCGCCACCAGGAGGGCGAAGATGAGCTGGAAGGCGATCGGAAAGCGCCACACCAGGTCGTCCGGCCCGAAGCTTGCTCCGTAGTCCAACCAATAAGCGATAACCGTGCCGAACGCGATGATACCGCCTTCGATGCAGATAAGCAGGCCGCGGTTGGACGTCTTGCTGCACTCGGCTTGATATGTTGGAATGGTCGAGGTGTTGATCCCGTTGCCGACGCCCATGACGGTGCGTCCGATGATGAACTGCGCCAATGGAGCCGCGTTGGGCTTGAGCGTCAAGACCTGGATCACCACGCCGAGCCCCATGATAACGGCACCAAGAATCATGGCCCTTCGTCGTCCCAGGAGGTCACCTATCCAAAGGATAAACATCGCTCCCGCTAAACATCCGATCTCGTAAATGGCTTCATTGGAGACATTTATAGTTAGTATTTCTTTGCCATGGACCTCCGGAATAAGCACAGGACATACCGGTCACGAAGCCTTGCATCGTCGGGTTGTCTCGTGTCTCTGGAAAGTAGTCGTTGAATGCGGGAGCGGAAATGATGCCACTCATAACCCTAGAAAGCAGCAACGAGGCATGTCAGTCACGTATCCAGCTGATACAGGTGAGTGCTCATCAAAGAGAGCAATACTAACCCTTGGTCGTATCCGAATAACAGGAAACCCGTAGTCGCGACCGCTGAGACGGTCACTGACAACGGGCGCCCGGTGAGGCCCATAAACCTGGGCGGCGCCATTTTCTCGATGCGGCCTTGTTTCGAGTGGTTCCTCTGCCCTTTGCGCGGGCTCTTGGTATCAAGGACAAAGACCGAGACCTAGGTGTGTCGGTGAATTGTTTGCATGTATTTCTACAGCGGATCTACAACGGGGAGAATCCTTTTATATAGAGCAAGTATAGTCGGGCGATCAGACCGTCTTTCATTCCCAGTACACTTTCCATCTCCACCGCCTCCTCGGCCACTTCCTGTCCATTCATTTTTTCTCTGTTGTTTTCTTGGCGAGTATATCTACTCCCCCACTCGCCTTGTGTGACACCCTGTGTAGCACTGTGGCGCACGCGGGTCAAAGAAAATATTACGGAAATGTACGGGAGGACTCGACTCGCGGCTCAAAAGTCATGTCGCATCGAGACCACAATCTGGCATTGGAAAAGGGGATGAGGATCTCCGGATCTCTGGGTCCGGCATACCAGAATTTTTTGTCGGGCTCTACACGATCGTCATATTGGATCCTCTCGCAGGGGCTCCGCTGGCGGCTTTGGCCAGCGGCAGGCGGCTAAGAGATGCTTTTCAGGTCAACCCCACTGAGCGTAGTCGTTGCCCCGCCGCTGGACAGGTCCGATGAGGTCATCCCGTGGGCCCAGCCCCGTCCCGGAGCGGGAACCTCTCGGCTGCAGCGGCAGGTAAGCTGGTATTTGGTGGCTTGTCACGGTTCAAGGTTGGCCAACCGTATCTTGGACAAGTCTTGACTGCGACCAAGACAGGCTTGGAACCTGGCCTAGCTAGGTACAAAGGAACGTGGGGAGCCACGTTTAAAGCATCCACGTGAGCAACGATAGGCGGCGGCACCCTTCCAAGGTCTATGAGTGCTAGGCTGTGAATCTTTAAATGCGGCCTCTTCAACACGGTGGTCTCCGGAGAAAATAAATGCGCCGAAGCATAGGCGCATAGGGGTCTAACGTCAGCCAGTGATCCCCGCCATCTCAGCAGGCTGCCCGAGCACGTGCCGAGGTAGGGCCGTGAATGGACGAAGGCTGGCACTAAGTGCCGGCCGCAAAAGAACGGGTAAGGGAAAAGAAATTTCCCCCCTATCTCGAAGTATCCAGCCGTTCCATTTTATTCTCCACGATGGAGGGATCACCGTTACGTCACTGCAGCTACCTGGATTGTGCAGCTGGAGCGCACTGTCTAGCCCGGATAACGGTCTCCCAAGAAACCCACACCCGATAACGTGGCGCTGGAGGGAGATGTCGGAAGGCGGTGTGAGCTCGCCAGGTTCACATATGCTTGGGACGTTGCTTCGTTGCTTTTGGCTGTCGCTGTTTCTAGCTCATTGGACTAAGTGTCCAGACACAAGAGGTTCAAATTGATTCGCTATCATTATACTAAGAACTCCAGAATAGATTCGCTAAGTAACAATTTCCAAAAAAAGATGCCGTTTAGCTCGATGATTATGGGTCGATATGCGACACGAGCGGCGTAACCAGAGTTTATACCGCTGTCCGCGCTTCGTACACAGTGTGTGCCGTGGTGGTGTGTACTGTTGCTGATTATTGTTGCCGTGGTGTATCGGGCTGGTGGAATGGCCGAGAGTCCACGCTGAGTGGCGAGGGGTGGCGCGTCGCAGCACTATTCAGTATCGACGATGGCACGTGTGGCGAGCTGGGCGCCTCCACCAGATACGCCATCTCATCCGCGGTGCCGGCCAGCTGGTGGATAGTCGTCGCGTGTGGCGCCTCGTACACCTGGGGCTTGTCCTCGGCCGTGGTCCCGTACAACGGCGGCAGCCGCTGATGCATGGGAGAAGGCGAGGGCGACGAGAACACGGAGGGGTGGAGAAGGTGGTTCGTGCGACTCTTTGCGCTCGATGATTGCGGTTCCTGGCTCTGGTAGTTGTCTTTGAAGTCGGCCAGTTCAGCCCGCGCGGCCGCCGCGTCCCGCCGTGCCCGTCGCCACAGGAGCAAGGTACCTATAAGCGCGCAGGTGAGGGGAAGGCCCAAGCCGAGCCCAATGCCGAGACCGATAGTGGTCGCCAGCTTCTTGCCGGAGTCCTCGGCTTGTTCTCGGCCGGCCGCGGTGGCAGCAGCTAGGGCAGTCGCAAGGGCGGTGCCGTCAGGGAATGCAGTTGTGGTGACCGTCGTGGCGGCGGGGCAGCCGGCGGTCAGAAAGGGCGGAGGGCCTCCCCTCCCGGGCCGGCCTCCCCCACCGCCACTGGAGTCTCCGGCGCATGTGCCGGCCTGCAGGATGCCGTTTTGCGAGAACGGCCGCTCATCGCGAACTTGACCCATCGGCACCGTGAAGCCTTTACTGCAGTCGTCGGTACGTGAGCCACAGATCCAGTGGTCGGTGCTGCCTGAACATTGACGCAGCTCTGAGGCAGAGTCTCGCTGTTCTGTTGTGCACCACCGCGGGCAGAGATCGCTGTTCCAGGTTTTATCGGTGCAAGAAACACGGGCTATTTGGTTGGACGCCGGATTCCAGCATAGTCCATTGCTCAGGCAGGCTAACGTGGCAGACAAAGTGGTCTTGTCAGTAATCTCGTCCCAGGTGTCGGCATGGAGAATCCGGGGTGTGAGAGAGCCCTTGTGCTATATATGGGGAGGAAGCGGGAGAGAGTGTGTGAGTATCACCTACTTTGGCCCAGTTCGCAGCAGGAACTGGCAGCACCGTTGCCGCATGCGATCCCCTTCTCATGGAGCTTCCCGCTTGGAAAAAAACATTGTGTGTTGTTGGTTTGCTGGCCTTGTTGCCCTGGTGTCCCCTGTCCCACCACCGCCCGTACGAAAAAGACGGAGAGGACCAAGGCTTGCATGAGGCCAACCGCAAGGAAAGGTTAGGGTAGGTATGTTGTTAAGTATGGCTTGTTATGTCCGCACACAGGAATTGCATATATGGCGTGAAGTGGCGCTCTTAAAGATAAGATGGACGCGGCAGGATGAGTTGGGAGGCACACAATCATCCTCTAGATGGCCGGGCCGTCCCTGGTGGTCTTGATATACACGTTAGTGGTATGTGAAAACCGACTCCCTGTAGCCCGTAGGCCACCAGTGCCGAGTGGCTAGACCACCTTGTAAGACCACGGCTGTGCGACGATCGACAGCATCTAATGTGCCGTGCCACAATAGAATCAGATTGTGCCCCTGCATTGGGGGCCTTGGTGCTTTGCTCTGTGGGGTTTTGATGCAGGTCGCACGAAACGGGAGAAGATTGGTAGTAACGGCATCGCTATGGTTGCATCCAGCAACCGACCAGCCTCCTGTGAAGGAGGGGAAAGGACAGTGAGAATGCCAAGAATAGCAGTGAGGGCAGTGTGGGGTTGACAGGTTCGGGGCCGCTGGTCGCCGCGAATGATGTTCAGGGCCCGAAATCACGCGGCGGGATGACCGTGGACAAGCATCTCGGGACCGATCTCTGGGCCTTCCGGCTGCATGCGCCAGGCACGCTGTCCTTATCCGGCTGAGCCAGCATCGCGCCCCACGCTTCGCCTCTTTGACGCCACACACACACGGGATTGCGCCTGGTGAGGGAGGCTCTCGCCCGCATATCGCCTATAATATTAGGTCATTTCACAGCCGCTGGCTCTGTCTGTCGGGAGTATCGACGCCGGAACGAGACTCTGCACGCTCGGGCGAGTTTCCGGATGTCGCCTGGCGAGGTTGAGCGAGCTGAGTGTGCTTGTCGCCCCAGCAAGGGAGGAGGGAATATGGCCGCAACACAACGAATGATCACTGGGGTGCCAGGCCAGGGAGGGCGCGGGGAATATGAGTAAAGACTGGGGGCTGGCTCAAGAGATGAACCCAATCTGATGAATGTAACGCCATCTCGCGGTTGCGCTACTCAAGCGGTCGTGTGGCTCAGCCTGGGTGCGAGAGCCAGGCGGTGGTTGTGGTGCCCGAATGCCACCCTGGACGGAACCGCAAACCACGAATCGCGTATCGAGTCGACTGTGGTCGCCAAAATCGCCTACCGAATAAATAGACGGCACGTTCCCCGAGCTTTCTTCCCACCTAGGTCGGCAGGTGCCTCGACCATCGGTGCTCGAGGCGAGCCCAGCAGGTCGGCGACGAGCAGACTCGAGCCAGCACATGACCTCAAGATTGGGCTCGACGAGTCCTCAGGGGTTGCGCCCCCAAACGAGAAACGGCTGCAGTGATCGACACCCTGAAACACCGATATTCCAGTATGAACGCAGGCTACAATACACGCCTTTTTATAACACAAACGAGAGATTAAGCTGAAAATGATTTACTTCGGATGGTTTGGAAACATGTCAGGGCGGTACGGTGGTTGAAGGGTCATCGTGACGCGTCTCGTCTGATTCGTTGACGGCAGTCGAAGCTTCTATTTACGAATAACGGCAGCCCGCGCCTTCCCCCATAAAACAGCAGTGTCACGTGAACAGTCAAGTGCCCGGTACTCAGCAGGGCCGTGCACGCGCCTGGTTGCGGCGAGCCGCTCAGGTTCTGGCGAATCGCTGTGTCCAAAGACAGCGGTTACTGGATCCAGTGAATGGGCTCCACATGGAGTCGGGAGGCCCAGCCCGGTGCCTCAACTTTTCGCCGTGGATTTTCTCAAGGCACAAATCCAAACTTGGAGCTTGCCTCTCAGTCTTCGCACTCCATTTACTTTGCCAAACCCACGCGCAAAATCGACAAAAATCCAGCAAGCCTGCACAAACTCTGTTCGACACCTTCGATTGTACCCAGCACCTCTGCCCTTATTATCCCGCAACCTGCCGACTTCCATCTGCCCATCGGTACCCCTGTATCCATCAGCATCACTCATCGTCGCACCTTTTTTGCTGGGGCAAAATATCGCGATAGATTTTAGCTCCGAAGCTTCTTATTCCAACACAGCCCCGACTGCTGCTTCGCGTGTGCGTCTTGGTCCACCTAGGCTGTGCCCCAGCCGATCGCCAAGTTACCGCGCCCTTGTCGTGCTCACAATCCGCCTCCGTTGCAGTGCCAATCGGTCTTCACGAGCAACAGCCATTCGAAATGCCCTCCCAACTCCCATCGAGCTTCGCATCAGCGGCCGCTGGCCAATCGAGCCGCGATTCTAGAGGCGGCCGTGACGGTCGCGGAAGTGGCAGCGGAGAGTGGTGCGTGCCTGCGTGGCCTGCGTGCTCCTTGGACGCGATGCGAGCGGGGGTGCCAACCCCTTGATGGGGCCATGCAAGCGCGCCTCGCCCGCAGGAGCAGTCTTGAACTAACGCGTGCCTGTTTGTGCTACTGATAGGTCTCGACGTGATGGCCGGTCGACCAACGGCACCATGACCTTCCGCCGCTCATCAACCACTCCTTTCAACAACCAGTCCACGTCGCAGCCACCCCCGCCAGCCGACGGCCCCGCGCCCCAGACACAGCCCACCCCGGTCGATGTTGTTCCGTTCGACGGGTCGCTGCGTTACACGAAGGAACAACTACTAGAGATCTACAAGGTGTCTGATACCGGTGCCGCCGCCAACGTCGAGAGCTTGTTTGTCGCCGGCTGGTCCCCGGCGCCTGTCAACGGGAACGCGGCCAGGAACTGGGGAAAGGGTAACGAAGCCATTGTTCCGCAAGATCCTAGCGTATGCTGGGACAGCAGCGGCACAGTCAAGCCCATCGGCTTGCAGGAGATGTCAGCCGAGGAGAAGGAGGTGCGTCATCGTCCTGTCCGCGTGTTATATTGCCATAGCCATGGTGACACAAGACATCCACCTGCCGCTTGGCGACTCGCGGCACTTGTGTCTCTAACATTTGCCTGATGGATAGCTATTCAACTCCGACGTCAACTCCACAATAAAGCCGCCTCAGCAAAACAAGGATGGAACCCACCAGGCAGGAGGCATCAACGGGCGGAAGGCATCCATCTCCCATGGCGGCACCTTTGTGGCCTCGTCCCCCTCGACCGCATCGCGACCGGGGACCCGGCGCCGAGAGACTGGCGATGCGAGTCCGTTCCCTGTTGACGGCCTCGTCTCCCCGACCGGAAACCGCTTCGCGCGCGGCGACTCGTCCTCGTGGTTTGGTCGCCGGAGCCTCGAGGAAAAGGAGGACACATTCGAGGAACCGGCCGAGGATCTGTCGGCGATTAACCGAGAGGCACCGCCCACTCGGTCGACGGGATTCGTCTCGCTTGCGCGCTCCAACACCACCGGCACAGCTGCCTCTGGCGCGTCTGGATTTGCGGCTGCCTCTACGCTGTGGGGTGCGTCCTCTGCGCAAGCGGCAGCCCCATCGCCTATGGGTAGCTTTGGCAACTTTTCCATGACGTCCTCGGCCATCGGCGACAAGCGCTTCACGGGCGCGCGAGAGAGCCGCCTCGCGCATCTGATTCCCAAAGACAACCTCATCTCCCCCTTGGAAGGATCTTCCAGTGCAAAAGGGAACGAGGCCGCGGCGGCGACAGAGCCCGGTCGATCCTGGCGCCCCCGTCCTCGGACCGACACTGACCCTTTTGGAGAAGATGGCGGTAACCTCGGCTCTCTTCGGGAAGGCACTAGCCCGTCCCCTCAGCAGGTTGGGGGTCCGCGTGGAAACGTCTTCGAAACCCCCGTCAAGGGCTCCGCAGGTGACTTCGGGATGTCAGGTCTGAACCTTGGTGGACAGAAGGAGGAGACGGGCACCCCCGAGACGAACCCCTACCGCAGTCCGCCTGCCGAACGCGGAGACGACGAGACGAACGCCGGCGACTTTGGCGCAGGAAATGCTCCTGGTCAAGGCGCGGAGCAGCCGTCGGGGTTTGGTGCGATCGCCCGCGGATTTCCCACCGCGGCAAATATGGAGGGAAGTGCGGGTGACCGCAGCCAAACTTCAAGCGCTGGGGCGAACAAGGGGTTCCATCCCCTCAATACCCTGACGGGCTGGCCTTCGGGACTGACCTCGGCTACTCCTGATCGAGAGCGCGCCGGTTTCTCGAACCCGTTTGGCAACTCCATCTTCAGCCCCGACATCCAGTCTCCCGCGGGTGGCCTGGGCGGCCTGGGCAACGTCTTCGGTCCAGCCAGCGCGGGCGGTTCTCTCCGTGGAGGCTCCAAGCTGGGATCGCTATTCCCTGCCGCCATGCAGGCGCAGATGCAGGCGCCCGATCATGAGACTCTCGCCGACCCTCTTGCGGATTTCCGCCAGGTGAACCCGTTAGGCGCCATTGGGCGAAGCGCGGCTGGGCCCCAGCCCCGGGAGACGGACAGCCCGCTGCGTGGCGGCCGCTCCGGCATGTTTGAAGAGCTCTTCCCAACGTCTGATGCCGCCCGGGCGCAGGGCCTCTTCTCCACGGTCGAGCCTGCTCAGGGACCGACGTCTACCAGTCAGGCGCCGCCCTTCGCCGCTGCTGTTACGTCAGCACAGTCGTTTCCAGGGATCCATGCACAGAGCGACACCCCGCCTTCTCAAGCCCAGGCGCGAACTATGGTGATGCCTGATCGTATGAGGTGGGTGTACCTGGATCCCCAGGGAAGCACCCAGGGCCCTTTCACTGGCTTGGAGATGAATGACTGGTATAAAGCCAACTTCTTCACTCCCGACCTTCGAGTCAAGCGGATCGAAGACGACGACTTCGAGCCTCTGGGTCAGCTCATTCGTCGCATCGGCAACTCCCGCGAGCCATTCCTCGTGCCCCAAATCGGCGTGGCCCATGGGCCGCCATCGCAGGCCGGTCCCTTCTCGCAGGGCGACGCGCGCGGTGTTATTCCTCCCCTTGTGGGTGCGTTCCCGAGCTTCGGACGCACACTTACGGCTGAGGAACAGAACAATCTGGAGCGGCGCAAGCAGGAGGAGCAATTCTTGATGCACCGGCAGCGCGAGTTTATGGCCCAGCAACAGGTGCTCAGCAAGATCGCGATGCAGGGCGGCGTTCCAGGCGTCCTGCATCATCACTCGAGCGCTCACAGCTTGCAGAGCCAGCCTAGCTTCAGCAGCATGACGTCTCCCATTGGTATGCCCCCTCAAGCCGCCATTGGCACCATTGGAGCCTCGGCTGTCGGACCCTCCTATTTCGACGGCACCACTCAGGGACTTCCACAGTCGGGTCTCGCCGCTGCTCCGACGGACATCTTTCAGAACGACCTGAATGTTCAAGAGCGCCAGATGCTCGCGAGCCTGCAGGGCGGCGCTGGTGTGGTCCCAAACATGCTTCAGCCTCAACGCCCGGCTGCCGGGACTGCCACGTCTGCCCCCAGCATCCCCGCCTTCGATGCCAGCCTTCGTAGCCAACTTCCTGGTGTTGATCAGCTCCAACAGGATTCCCAGGGCTTCAGCGCTCGACTAAAGGAGTTCCAGGAGATTCAGGCCCAGAGAGATGCCGAAGAGTCTGGGGAGCCCTCGACAGCGACGGCAAAGCCCATCGCTCCCGAAGAGGCTGCAGCCGATGAGGCCACAGCCAAGGCATCGGCACCGCAAGATGCAGCGCAGATTGTTGAAGAGGTTGCCAAGGCCCAACAGGATCAGAGCAAGAAGGCTGCAGCTCAGGCTCAGGCTCAAGCCAATATGCTCTCCCTGACACAGCAGGTCCAGAAGACACAGGCCGCTGCTGCCAAGCAGGCTCAGCCCCTGGAGAGCGGTGTTTTGATGCCATTCCCACCTCCGGCGGGCGCGCCGCTTGCTGCGCCAACCGCCCAGAGGACCCGTTCAACATTACCTGATCAATTCGCCGTCAGCCGTTCTCATTCGGGAACTCCCGAGAGTCTCTCTGCCACCCAGACGGCCCCTCCGCTCGCCCCCTGGGCCCGCGCGGAGCCCGAGCAGCAGAAGGGACCGAACTTCCGCGAGATTCAGGAGGCCGAGGCAAAGAAGGCCGCTCGCGCTGAGGTTGCGGCCGCTGCTGCCCGCCGCGCGATCCTCGAGCAGGAGGCTGCTCTCGCCCGTGAGCGTGAAAAGACGGCCGTGAGCGGCACTGCTCCCATTCTCCCCACCTCGAGCACCTGGGGCAGCGGCTCGCCTGTAACTCCTTCGGCGTCTGCGAGCGCTTGGGCCAAGCCCACCGCCGGCGGCGCCAAGGGTGGCAACGCAAGCCCCGCCACGGGACCTGCCGCCGCTGCGACCAATACCGAGAAGAAAAAGACCCTGGCCGAGATTCAGCGTGAAGAGGAGGCTCGTAAGCAACGCCTCGCTAGAGCCCAGGAGCAGGCTGCCGCCGCCACGGCGACTGCTATTATCAACAATAACACCATGGGCAAACGCTACGCCGACCTGGCGAGCAAGGTCGGCCAGCCTGGAGGAGCCCCCATGAGTGCCGCGGCCGCCGTTGCTGGTGGACCCACGGCCACTGGATGGGCAACCGTCGGTGCTGGTGGAAAAGTCAAGGTCCCGCCCGCTCCTTTGGGCCAGCAGCAGCCTGCCCGCGCCGCTAATCCTGCGGCCGGCAAAACTGCCGCCACCACGGCTGCCAAGTCTGCCATCTCGAGACCCAACGTGGCGCCCGCCACCAAGCCTGACACGGTTGGGGCTGCCATGGAAGAGTTCAACAAGTGGCTTCGCCGTGAGCTGGGCCGCGGTATCACTGGCGGAATCGACAGTGAGTTGCATCTTTGCCGTCCGGCCATGACTTTATAGTATCCGTTCCATTGCTAACAACCTGCCATACAGTTGATACATTTGCTTCGACCTTGCTTGTCCTTCCTCTCGACCAGACCCTGATCTCCGATGCGGTGTACGCCAGCTCTACGACCATGGATGGCCGTCACTTTGCGGAGGAGTTTGTGCGGCGCAAGAAGCTGGCCGACAAGGGCGTCGTGGAGAAGCAGCCGGCGGGTGGTCGCGGCGGTGCCAGCGGTCCAGGAGCTTCGTCGGCTGCCAACTCCGATAATAAGGGCTGGAGTGAAGTCGCTAAGAAGGGCAGCGGTGGCGCTGCTGCCACCAACGGCGGCAACACGGGCGGCGAGGGCGCCATCCAGGGCGCCGGGTTCAAGGTGGTGCCTGGCCGCAAGCGCGGCAAGAAATAATCTTGTTGCATGAGCTCTGTGTTAGCAGCTTGGTATACATGGCGGCCCACGGGCTGGTTTATACGGCACATGATTAAGGGAGATTCCTGTTACAGCGTATCGACCCGAAGAAATCGGTGCTCGCTTGATTGATTCACCATATGTCAGCAATTAACGCCCCAAATTCTCATGCCCTGCCCTCATAAGGGTGTCGTTCTAAACACGCGTAGCGAGCAAGCTTTGTCATAACATCAGTTCCCATACGAAGTCAGGCTATCATGGTCACCATCTGTGTTTGGACACCGCGTTTGACGCTTATTCTAGTGTGTCTGGTGGATGCCCGGGATGATTTTCTCGGAGAAAGCGACGCAAATACTTGGCAAGGAACACGACCGTGTTGCAGCCTCTACCTCTCGCCGAGGGCCTTATTGTTGTGTATAACACGCGACATCACCTGGAGCGCCGCGCTATTGGCAGGCGACGCAATTTTCACCCACCGATACTATGCTAGATCACGAAGCCAGAGACGCGCGTTAGTCGTGCGATTTCCTGCTGAGGGCAGATGGAATCGCAGCAGCAGAAAAAAAAAACGACAGCGTATTATTGCCCAACGATTTGCATGCTATTCTGGGAAGCAATGGCAAAGGCTGATGGACGGTCTAGGCGGCGTGACCTTTTTATAGCGAGGCAGTCAATAAAATGGCAGCCAAGCCGGGCATTGCCCAATGGTAGGTAGGGTGTTCACTCATCAACCGGTACACAAAAGCGGTGGTCATCGGGGGTGGTTTCCCGCTATCGGCAGCAACATTCCGATACGGGGACCTTTAGCAGCCCTGGTGGTATTTATCTGCCAAGAACCTAGATGACTACTATGACAGATATCGGTACACTTGAGGAGTTGGCAAGTGAGATTCTTGTGGGGATACGCACCTTTGTGTGTCGCAAGGCAAAAAGACCATGTTCGGGGCTGTATGATAGGCAACGGCTTCTCACCATGTTGTCTATTTTTAGGGTTCTGATCATATAGATAGGTATGTACGGACCGACCCCTCCAGATATATTGAAACAGGTCAACAGCCAAGCCGACCTCGGCAGGTGGCGGAGATCCGGAGCGTTTGTCCCAACTCATATTCGCTTGCTTCTAATATCTGTATGGAGCAACAAGAAGGGAGATGTCGCCCGATTTCCCCGAATACGCCGACATGCGTGGTTAGCATGGAGAGACTGCGACGTGGGTGCTGTGGACGCCCAGCCCCGAGACCGTGGTAACAAAGGACAACAAAGCACGACAGCGAGAGAACGTGCTCTCGCCCGAACCCCGAATGATTTGCATGGGATTACTCATTTAGGCTCCCAAGAAAGGAGGGGTGGCGAGCAATATGCGGTTAAATAGGGATGGATGCATGGCTCTCCCTGTGGGTTTGACTAGAACTGGGAAGCCGCTCGCCTCCGAGCTACCCAATTTCCTCAATTATCCTGTGATAGGCGCCGTGTACCTTCCAAAAAAGAACTTCTCTCCGAGCACCTTGCCGCTGCGACGGAGGGTCCAAGGACGGATGGACCATGGGGAAGCATCACCAAAAGAGTTGGCGCGCCGGGCTGGGCGGTGGCTATAGCCCACTGCACCACCACTCCCGTCCGTTCCGTATACGCCAGTTCTCTCGTCAGGAGACGGCAATTATGCGTTGGCAAAGGGTATTGTGGGGGGCGAAACCTGGGTTGGAGCTGAGAGGATACCAGGACGGCGACCTACTTGTAATCTAAAAAGGTATGCGTTGGGGTGCCATCGCTGTGACTCTAGAATCTTTACCAACTTTTTTCGAGGGTCGAGGCACGAGTTTTGCATCGCGTGTGACGAGATAAAAAAAGAATAGAAAGGATAATATCAGCAGCCCAGCCCAGTTTCCCCGAATCACTGGAATTTTACTTATTTGGCCTGCCGAATAACCCTCGCGATACGTCGCCAAAGACTGTAGAGTCGACTCTTTAGGCGTTTTAACTTTCCGACCAACCCCGCGAGAAGAACCAGTATCTGCCCCACGGACCCGTTCACTCGTCGCGATGCGCTGGACGTCGAGTGTGCTATGGGCGGCAGCGGCCGCAATGGTGGGCGTTGGTGCGTGCAGTTGCTCCGCTCCCACTATTGAGATTGGGCGGGGATAAGAAGAAGAATGGGAGCTGACAAAACCACGACCGGCGAATGGAGAGCAGATAGCGTAGCGGGCCAGACGACGACGGTGCTGGACCGCGAAACAGGCTTCACCTTCTCGTCGTACGCGGGGAAGTACAACCTGGGCACCAACCCGATCCAGCTCCGGGTGGCGGTGCCGAGCGACGCGAGGTCGAACGAGGCCTACGACGCCGTGGTGCAGATCGTGGCGCCGCGCGAGGTCGGCTGGGTCGGCTTGGCCTGGGGCGGAGGCATGACCTTTAACCCACTGACGGTGGCGTATGCGGGCGGGCAGAACGTGATGATCTCGTCGCGGTGGGCAACGTGAGTTGGGCACCCCCTATGACACGGATATCTACCTACGTACCTACCTCTTGTTGTGTTTTTTTCTGACTCTCGAGCCGCTCCTTGTTGCTCGCGTCCTTTCAGACAGCACGCGGCCCCTGCCATGTACAACGGCGCGTCGTTCCAGGTCTTCAGGACGGGGACGCGGGTCAACGGCACGCACTGGCAGATCACGGCAAAGTGCACCGGGTGCACCTCCTACCAGGCCCGTTCCGGTGGCGGCACGACCTACGTCCGGCCGCAGGCCATGAACCGGCTCGCGTTCGCGTCGGCGCGCCAGGGGCCGTCGCAGCCCGTCTCCAACACCAGCGCCATCCCGTACCACGACGTGCACCAGTACTGGAACCACGACTTCTCGGCGGCCGGCAACCCCAACTTTGCCGCCCTTGTCCAGCGAAACCTGGGCTGAGGTGGTACGGAGAGGTAGCAGGGATGTGGTGAGGAGGGGAGGCTGTTGGGGATCTTGGGATGTTATGGATGGCAGATTTTTGGGATAGTATGGGGTGGATAACAGTGTATATAGCACCTGCAGTAACAGCATGGTATTATGTACAATCTGGTGCGGGTTCTGTCGATGTTGTTGAGTTTGAAGGTGGCTCGTGTTGCCAGGCGCTTCGTTTAAAACACGGGAGATGATAAACTGAAGCGCAAGCTTCTGGCGGTGCTGGGCCCGACCAGACGCACGTGATGGTGGCGCCAGTATGCGACCCCACCCGTTTTGCTACCCCTCCAGCGACGTCACAGCAGCTGGCGCAAAAATTTCCCCCTGCAGCTTTGGTGGGGTTGCTTGCTGTGGCTGCCTGGCGGTTTGGGATTTGAAGATTTTGGTTTATCACAAGCGAAAGTCACTTTTAAATATCGATTACTATTGTCACTGGTATTCACTTGTTTGCTTTTCTCTTCCGCGGGAGTTTGCGCTCAAGTCGCCCCGGCGCACAGCTCATCCATGGCTGGCGATCTGTTGGCGCAGATCGGGGCCGGCGAGTATTTGGCCGTGCTGGCCTCGGAGCCCGCCCGGGCGCTGATCCACGATCTTGTGAGGCGAATCGTTGCGCCTGCAGAAACCACCCAGGCGCCACAGTCCGCAGGTCGCGATGGAGGGAGCCATGCTCTTTCGCCAACACCTTCCCAGATTGCCGCGGTCGGGTTGGCCGCCTTCAACGCGTTCCTGCAGCTGAACGTCACCGGCCCGGTACTGGAATCTGTGCGCTCTGTCGAGGCGCTCTTCGAGAAGGAGGTCGAAGCTGTCGCCTCGGCATTGAAAGCCCAGGAAAAGACGGCCAGCGCCCGCGCGCTCTGTTTCAAGTCGTTGGACGTGGATGGAGTCTCGGTTTACCCCTATATCCCCAGCATCGAACTGTTCTGTCTAGCACGGTATGCGCTCGCCACGCGCCTCTCCGAGCTGGATGCTGGACTCAAAGATGCGGCTGGTCGTGATGGTGGCGACCCTGCCCTGTCCAGCCTGCCGTGGCTACGCCTGCGCGTGCTCGTCTGGCATCACAAGCTGTTCATCCAGCCCTCTCTGAGTTCAGGGTCCGCCTTCAACAGGGGCGCTCAGTGGAGCGATGTACCTAGCCTGCAAGAGCAAATCCTCAAATCGTTGGCCGATGCCGAGCAAGACATTTCTACGTTGACGCAGCGTCAGAAGGCACAGTTCCTTCTCGAAAAGTCCAATGTGTGCATCATGCTAGGACTTGATGCAAAGGCCAAGCAGGCACTAGCTGAGGCCTCATCGTCAACTGGATTCGCATACGCGCTCTCCGGTGCTCTAGGGAAGCGCACAAGGTTCCAGGAGAAAAGCACCAGTCAACTCGTCGTGCTGGCCAAGAGTGCGACCGAGGACGACGCCGTCAAGACCCAGAGTGCACAATCTGCGCCGGAAGCCGTCCCGCTCAACGACGATACACTGCTGGAGCAGGTCGACTTTACCGATGCAAAATCCAAGGGCTCTGAAGGGGGAGACACTTCCAAGGAACAGGCGTCCGCTGGTGTCCCAGAAGCGCTGCAAGGGATGCCCCCAGATGACCAGCCTCAGCTCGCTCCTTTAGACCAAATCATACTCCTCGCCGAGGCCACCATCAAGGATGCCTTCGCGCCAACCGACTCGTTGACTTCGGAAGAAATCTTGCCTTTTGCTGAGCGAGTCGTTTCCGACAAGTCGACGAACTGGCAGATTTACACACACGCGCTTCTGGTACGGTCGAGGATCGAGATCCATCGGAGCCGGACGGTCGAACGAGGCGTACTGCAAATGCAGGCCGTTGTGGACCAGGTTATTGTCGACACGGAAACGCCCGCTCCCAGCAAAAGCACCAAGGAGGAGACGACGGATGGTAGTCAGGAGAATCATGCGGGCGAAAACTCTACACCAGGTGTTATTGCACCGAGAATAGCGGTCACGGCTCCGGACGAGGCCAAACCAGTCCCGAACAAGCCCACCTCGTTCTTCCCCATGGCAAAACCATCAGAATCTGCTCCCGCCCATGTCCGACTCCGGTTCATTCACGCACTTTCCTCTCCGCCGCGCTGGCACCTCGAGTCTGAGCTAGCCTTTGCGTGGACCGGGGTCGGCTCCCTGGTCGCCGCGCTCGACATCTTCAAGCGTCTGCGTCTGTGGGCCGAAGTCTCTCTCTGCCTCGCGACAGCCGGCGCACAAGGCGAAGAGGATGATGGCGGACGCGGCTCAGGAAGCGAGGAGAAGGGACGCGCCGTCCTGCGCTGGCGCCTCTTCCAGCCTACGGACCCTGTCGCAAACCCCGGACCCGGCCTGGAAGATCTCGACGTCGACGTGTCGGAGCTACGGTCGTCGGCATTCATGGGCCCCGAGCGGGACCCCAGCCGCCGGAAGCGCCGCGTCTGTTCTG
>GL876966.1:4203120-4213348 GCA_000193285.1 Magnaporthiopsis poae ATCC 64411
GGCGCGTGGGACGAGGTGGTGGCGCGGACGGACGAGCTCGTGTCCGTGCTCGAGAACTACGGGCCCGACGTCGAGGCCGTCGGGGCCAGGTGGAGGGGCAAAGCGCGCACCGCCGTGCGCAGCGTCATGGGCAAGGCCAAGGAGAACTGGGAGGGCAGCGAGGGGTGGAAGGAGCTCGAGCGGCTGCTCGAGGGACTTCAGTCGTAGCCTCTGTCTGGCATGCGGCTTCATCTGCTGGCTGCATACTACCTATGGACACGCCCCGTCTCATTCCCATGTTTGGTCGGTTGTGGCGGGTTCACGAACGTCCACGCGTTGTGTGGATACGATCTGTGTGCTACAATATCATTTTTTGTTCGTTCGCTAAAGGGGTAAATAAAAAACAAAATACAATGGAATCTATCAAAAAAAGGGGCTGGCTGGCTGGCTCGTTTCTCGCCCATTCCATGTGTTGACGAGAGACACACACGACAGCCAGGCGAGCATGCGAGCTTTTTGAGACCCAGCCACCGCAAATTTCGTCTCCCCCGACGCGCCCCTTGGATGTCTCAGGCAAATCCGCTCCACGTGTGTGTGTGTGTGTATGTGCGCACGCTTGAGAGGCGCGAGAGGCGATGCTTGCCAGACTGACCTCGAGCATGGCCGGCCATCAGGGTCGTCGCACATGATGAGACCACAGAAAGAGAGAAGCAAAGTCCATCTCCTTCTGGCTCCAAGGCGCGAACGGACCTGGCGCAACGTTGGACCTCGTCTAAAAAAGCCCCGGACGCGCTTGACATTATCACAGGTGCTACTTGACGAGCCAAGCAAAGCTCTTATTTTTCTGACTGCTTCATTGGCGGGTTAATATCGCCATATTGCTGGCGTTCTAAGGCATCACTGCGCACATGAGTGCCCTAGATTGTTTTCTTCTGCTTTTTCCCTTGTTTTTTCCTGTTTTTCTTTCTCCTTTTTTTTTCCACCGCTGCCTATCAACGCGGATCCGGCGAACGACTGTGGCAAAAAAGACCCGAACGCCTCGGCCCTTTACGATTGATAGACGAGTAGACGAGCCTACGATGTTAGGTAGCGATATTAACATGGCGTTTTTAATAGGGGCTTGTTCGTTCTGCCGATTGTATCACGATCGTAGATGTCGTACCATGTACCATGAACCGAAGGGCCAGAACCACTCGCCAGTCCAATCCAGTCACACACCGCCCGGGGGCAGGGAAAGCAGCAGCGGCGAGCGGTTCGCACCACCGGCCCACGTATCACAGAACGGGCAGGGATGGAGGAGGCGGAGAGGGAAAAAAAAAAAAAAACTAGCATGCCCCATGCAGACGCCACAGGGAACCGGCGCCGCCAATGAGATGGCCGCGCAGCCGAGAGTCCCGGACGTGCGCGTGGCGGCCAGGCGAGCGGGCGGACGCCTCCCTTATGTCCCCCATAGGGGTTTGTTTCAGATGGGGCCGGCCAGTCCATCTCTGTTTGTGTACCTATGGTGATTGTGTATCCCTGTCCCGGCTGCTGCAGGCGTCGCTGGCTGGCCGGATGGAGCTGGAGCAAGCGAGCTAATATCTGCGTGCTTTATTGCGCGTTCGTTGCCGTGGATTGTGTGTGTATATGCCCGAATCAGTCCACTTTGCTGGACGGTGATGTAATCTATTATTACCTGGGTAGCTTAGCCGTGAGCGGCACGGCACATCCCATGCAGGCCAGCTCAGTGTCAGCAGCGGGGGCAGAGAGCCGCCAGCGCATGGTGGTGTGAATAAAACCTCCCTGCTATGTGTTTACGTGGGGTGTTGTCTTCTTCCCTCTGGTGTTGTGCGTGCATCAGCGTGCAGCTGCATCGCCCACCCCCTTCTATACCTGCTACAGCTGTGGCACTAGCAAATAGCCATGTCATCTAGCCCCCGCCCTCCCCTTCCTCCCTCATATAATAGCATACTAACGCCACTTATGGTTTTATACGTCGTTGTCCCACCAAGACCATGGCCAATCGCCAATGTTCCTCTTGGGGTCCCAACTTTCGTGAGGTGCAGGTTTCTTCGACGCCCCTCCCTTCGCTCGGCGCTATTCGCCCAGCCTCAGCGCCGCCTCGCAGGGATGTCCCCGAAGAGGCATCGCCCGAAACCCGCAATCTTGTCGATCCTCCATCGCGCTTTCTTTTGTCCGCCAAGGGGCTTGTTTTCTGCACACTCCCTCCTTCGGCACTTCGGAACGGGCGATCATCACGAACCCTTGTTTTTCCTGTTTTTGTTTGTTTGTTTATTCACCATTTTTGTTTTTGTTTTCCTTTTTCCTCTCTCGCTTGGCACTTCCCGCTGCGGCATTCCTTTTTTTCTTGCCGGACCCATGTCGTTTACACCGTTTTCTGCCTTTGCGACCGGACTCCGAAGCCTCCTTGCTAAGAAGGACAGGCACTAGGCCCAAAACGGCCAAGGAAGGTTGCGGGATCTGCGCGCGGTGTTTGAACACTTCCGAATCTGCTGGTGTGTCTGCCGGTGCACCTGCCTCAGTCTTTCCTTTCTCACGGCCTGGAGCCTCGTAGCTTCTACATATGTATCATAGCAATGAAAGGAGGTTATTCAATTAGTCGTTTCTCAATAGAAGGTTTAGCTCGTGACGATGAAGTATGATAGGTGGTAGAAAGATTGAGCAGTTAATTACTAATTTCATGTCAGGTTAAGTTGATAGAAAATTCATGAGCCCCAGCGGGCCGCCCATGCCATTACAGCAAGTGTGCTGTTTGCCACCGTCCAGAGAAGCGTGCATGTGAGATCCCCACGTGTGACATCCCGCCGGCCCCTTTGTCCCCCACTGCTTCCTATGGCTCGCGCATAAGTCAGAGACAGCGTCTCACTAGATGTCATGAGCGAGATATCCAGGTTCTTGGAAAAAAGGGGGGGCATGGGGTGGAGGAGGAGCGTGACCGGCAGCCACGGATGGTCTCGTTCCTCGTGGGAAACGTTGAATTTGAATCAACGCGTGACGGGGCTTAACGCAAAAGAGTCTGATATTTTCGCCGTTGCATCACTGTGAGTTCATGTGCTTAACAGACTCAGAATCTTCATATAAATTCTAGTCATGTCAGGTTGAAGCTTCGCGGAGTTGACCTTGGCATAAAAGATACCGAATTATGATGGTCGGCAAAGCGTTACGATGACTGCTGGAACGATTCTCACACTGCATCAGGCTTAACGCTCGGTGGCGCTTCTAGCCAGGCTGTGGCTTGTTTACGCGAGAACCCGCAATGAATCGAAAAGAAAAACAAATAAAAGGAAAAAAAGAAAAGAAAAGAGAGAGAAAAAGGAAATAGAACAGAGACAGATAGAAAACAACCAAGATATGCTAGGCCTCGGCCGGGAAGTTGGAATCTCGTGTATCTCGTCGCGGCTCCGGACATGATCAAGAAGTAGACAGCTGTGTCCCGGACTGGTGGTTGAGTAATGGCGGTAGCATGCCCGACAGCCATGGAAACAACTTGGAGGAGCTCTATTCTCCTGCTAAACATGCGATGTAATCTATGCATCTTCGCCTTTTCATTGTCCTTCCAGTCCTATCCTTTCCAGTCATTGTGCACTTATTCCATATCCAGCACATCAAAGACAGTACTTGGCCGAAGATTTGTGGTCTCCGTAGAAGTTTGACCATGCTGGTAATTGTTGCCTTCACCGCCTCGCATCGGCGGTACCCTCCACACTTCCGTCTGCACAAACAAGGCTAGCACGACCATGTAGCCCGTGAGCCCGACGAAAGACCAGCTAAATCCGCTAGGGGCGGGTTCACGAGCACTGATCCGCTGAAAAACAGTCCCGCCAACCCGGGGCAGCCAACCAGCGCTCGTGTTTCCCCGTCCTCCTCCCCCCTTTTCTCGTTCTCGTTGCTCCCAGAGAGATGATGTGGGAAGCCGAGCCAGATCGGGGACACAAGGAGGCTAGAGAGATGGGGACCGGTCTCTGCCAATCCAGTCTCGTGTACGGGTGACCGCTGTTCCCGTCCTTACGTATTTTCTACTGTTTTTTTTGTGTGAGAACTAAACGTGGGTAACCGGCGTACGACCAAAGTGACGTAACGCGAGCCTGTTGTGCCATCCTCTCTGTGCGAATCGCCGTGATGCTGCATCTCTCCCCTCTTTTCGTCGAGTAAGAATGAGTGTGCGAGGAGGTGCGGAGTGGGAAACAAACGCTGTGTGAACGACTCCATTCGTTTGTCAGTTCCCAACCTGGGCGGGAGGGAGCGGTGGAAATACAACAGCGGTGGAGAGGGGGGGTGTGCGGACGTAAGTAGCAAATTACAGGCCTCCAGTTCCACTCGCACGCGCGAGTATCCGACTTCTCTAATGCCACCGTCTTGTGCGAGGTGTGCGTGTTCAAGGGGCGAAAAAAATGTTGAAAGGTGGGACAGCTTGTCCGTAAAAGCGCTCTGGTGAGGGGGGCAAGATATGCCGAGGCAGGGGCCGCCGTTTTCCGTCGAACAGCGTTGCCAGCAATCTATCCTTAGGCGAGTCGCATAAGTGAGGGCGCAACCGCAGCGCTGCCGTGTAAACACTGGATGTTCGGGTTTTCCTCGCGCAGGCGGGCAGCCCTGCCCTCCCCAAGGGGGTATGTCTTTTGCAGATCTAGGTCGTTGACGCTTGGACGCGACGCACCTTTCGCCGCCCGCTCCGTGCTTTCAAGGCCGAGCGCCACCGACGTCGGCTCCCGCTATGATCCACCGACTTCCGACGCCGGGTCAAAGTCAGCCCGGCCCGCCCCTACCTTCTGGCCACGCTGCGGTGATTTTGAGTGGGAAAAGAATCGGAACGGTTCAGGAAGGGCGGTGGTCAGCAGCGTTGACTAGCCGCGGCGGGAGCGGATGGTCCTGTACCCACCTCTCGTCGTCCGTCGCTGGTGGCACAGGTCGCGGCTATAATGGTCGGACGAGAGGGAGATGGTGTGTGACACCGATCCTAGTATCTTGACCGCAACCGAGGGAGACCACAGCAAACCCGGGCGGCCCCCCGGTCGAGTACCAGCGGAGGACACCAATCCTGCCGGCGCCAGGGTCGAATGCTGAAATTTTGGCATGTCAGCCGCGTTTGTAATCGGGCATAATCATGAGAAATACCAGCAGGGCCGTGGTGGTGAAAGGCTAGAGTAGTCTCTGGGATCCTGGGTTCTGAGATAGGCTGCCCCTGTCGTGCCTCGCTGCTCTTCTTTTCGCGTCTTACGGACGTAACCAAAGCTAATCCCCATTCGGGGGTCATAGTCGGCCCAAGGAATGCAATGTGGTGATACTGTCTCTAGGACCATGACTGGACGAACGCCCGCATTGCTGCAGGATCTGTCGGTATCTTCCCCATTCGAGATGGCGTGCGCCGGCACCCGGATAGCCGCAGCTGTACACGTCTGCTGGCTGTGTTTCCTTACCGCTGCTGGGCCGCATACTGGGCCACCTGCTGAGCACGCTGTGTGAGTGGGTTGACCGAGGCCAATAATTGTGACAATATGCCGTCTTGTAGCCGACGGAGGCGTGGGGAATCGCATGAGTGCACACAGTCAGACAGCCGCATTATTCGTGGTCCATGGGGCTGCAGACCCAGTCCTTCTTCCTCGTCTCTCCCTTTGTCCCGGCCGAGCTTGGCCGCCGGAGGAACGGAGGCTGTGATGCCACCTCAATCCACGGGTGGGTGTCAAGGCATGGCAGCCGGTACGGCCGTTGCTTTCCGGACTCCCGGGTAGCCGGTATAAGTTTAGAACACCTGGAATGGGCTGTGACTTTGCCGGCTGTTTGGGCCTTCGGCCGGCTTGTTGCCGTTTCTCTTTTGGCCGGCCGCCTTGCAAAGTCATGCAAGGCCTCGTCTTGCAGTCAAGTTTCCTGTTCTCTCTCGTCTCCTCCGATCTGCAGTCGAATCTCGGCCCTTGTGATACAGCATGGCCTCGTGATCGGCGCCCCAAGAAGCACGTTAACAACGCATTCTTTGCTGTTATCACACGCAGCGTGTTACCGCCAGCGGAGACGCATGCTCGCGAGTGAGATGTGCTAAGGAAATAGGGCATGGCGCTGTGTTATGTGGCGCATTTGGTACTCAACCGCATGGGTTGTCGTGAGGATGCTGCGGTGGGCATGAGAGGAATGGCAAAAAAAAACTGCTTTGCCCAAGGATAAACCAGTTCCACTTGTATTGGAGCCCCGGATATCGGGGAGCAATAGCCGTCGATAAAAAGCAGAAAAAAAAATAAGACAACAACGACAGGGCTGGTGTCATCAGACAGCCGAGCTTGGACGCGCAAATCCCCAACGATGTCAAACAAAAGCACAAACACGCAGCCAAACCCCGCAAGACCGTTGAGCTGAGTTGGCTGCCACGAGGCCAGAGCTCGAGCGGCCGGATCGGGAACTTGACCAGGGACGAGCTTCGCTGGAGCGGGAGAGCCAACGAGACTCGATGCTGTGGGCAAGCGAGAAACGTCTGCGCCACACGACAGGCTTTGTGGTAAGTCAAGCCCGAGTGGTCTGTGTTTGTGTTCGCGGTGGGGCCGCTACGTGCAGGTGTCCTTGTCCGGGTGCCTGGGCCCGGGGAGATTTGTCGACGGTATTGACCAAGCCTGAGATCTAGCGTGGCGGTGACTGTCTACCTATGTAGGCACCTTGTGCAGCACACGGAGCAGAGGACGGATACGGAATCGGGCAAAGGAGGGGATAGAAGTGAGGTCGCACAGCATGAGAGGTTTCGGCAAACGCGAGATGGAAAAACGGCCATACAAAAGATACAGGCGCTGTGGGGTAGCAAAGACATGGCTATGCGACGCGAACGACACCATGGCCGCTGTTTGCCCAAACAGGGACGTGGGCATGAATAAATCTGGGCCTGGGAAGATAAGGCACGGAACGGGACGTGAGCGGGTGGATGGTGAGCGCACACCTCCATAGCACCCCTTCTTCAGCAGCAAGCGTTGCGTCGGAGCCAGCAATCTAGCGAAGATGCGGCGGTGGTTTGGCTAGGCTAGGCTGGAGCCAGCTAGATCTAAACCAATTATAATATCGGCGTGCACGATCAGTAGCTCAAGGATTGTGAGCAGCTCCTGGCGGCGCGGTCTTGAGCTCTTGACTCTGTTCTTGTGCTCCCACCTTCACCCGCGGCGCTTGTGCGCCCACCTGCAAGCGCGGACAGCGCACGAGAAAGGTGCAGGAAAAGTGGTGGGGAGGGAGTAGGAGGAGCAGGAAGAGGATCGGGATCTTGGAATTAGCAACCAAGAAGGATGACTGAAACCTGGATCTCGGAACCGCGGCCTGCAAGGCACCGCCGCCACCCACAAGCTGTGAATGGCAGATGGTGTGCGCCTGGCCAGCCAGGTGGCGGCCGTGGATTGGCCTGCCACTTGACCCCGGCGTAAAAAAAGAAACACCCTCTTGGGAAGCGCGATGGCAGGTCAGAAACTCGGGTCAAGCCGACGGCGAAAGCTGCCCGGGCAGGCAATCATATCAAGGAGGGAATAGCGAAAAGGCGGCAGGCAACCCTCGATCAAACATTCCAGAACAGCTCACCGTGCTGTCAGGGAGGTTGGCGCATATCCGTGTAGTCAGTGCCGCGGTTGGGGCGCAGGGTGGTCGAGGCGTCCACCCAGGCAGCCCGGAGTCCGGGACCAGACGCAGGTCAGGATCCTGGTCTAGCGCTGCTGGAGGGGGGCGCCACCAAAGATGACGGCATTTGCAGCTGAGGCCACACGCGCTTGGCCATTCGTCCTTTGAGACTTGCACCAAGCGATCGCCATGTCCATTCCAGCCGAGACGAAAATCGAAACACGGATGGCCTGCCATCGCCGGCCGGCCCACGGGGGCGGAGGTGTCGGCCAGAAACACAGCCGGCGGTTGAGCGCATGGCGGGGGCGAGAGAGCATAGCCACGGCAGGCCGGTGTGGCATGTGCAGTGCCAACCCGCGCGCGGCCCAATGAATAGAGAGCAATCGTGGGCCACCCTGGACGGAACGCGGCAGTTCGTCGGCGGTATGAGTGTGGCGTCCCAGAGGCCCCCAGCGACAATATCGACGGACAATTGCAGGGCCGAAAGGCCCAGGACGAGAAGCGGAAGAGCGGAAGGGCAGCTGGGTGATTGCACCGCACGGAGCGGTTTGTTCTGGTCGTCATGAGACTGCCAGTCAAGTCCAATCCAAGTATGCGGGCAGTCCCGCTAGAACTCCACCTGGTCCAGGATCCCCGCCGTGGCCTATTTTTGCGGCCGCTGGGACCGTTCCCCGCCACGAGCGAGTCGACTCTTGTGGACCTTTACAACGTTGCGCTAGGCGACCGCCTCTGGCTGGGTGGTCAGTGGATCAGGCGACGACGCGCTGGAACGTCCAGGCGAGGTCGCCCACACGACACCCCAGCGAGATCGGTGGGTGGTAAGAACCATGTCCGGTCCCATCATATGACCGGCTAGGTTGATGATAGACAGAGATGGAAGGCGTGGGGATGTATGGCCGGCAGGTAGAGGTAGGCCATAGAGACAAACGGCAATACAAACGGCTAACGTCTGTGGGACCCAGGTATGAAGCATGGGCGGGCTCCAAGACTCTAGGGGAGTCTCGTTGCCTGGCAGCGTTTCCGTTCGGCTTCCTTCTCCTTGAAGCCCCTGGGGATGAGAAGATGGGTGTAACACCAGGGGCATGATGGCAAGCGCGGTGCGGCCGGTAGTGCAAGCCGTGTGTTCTAGTCGCACCGAGCTGCCGCAGAGGGTAGACAAAATGGTGTGACCCTCCATGTGCAAAGGACATTCACCTTGACTCGCCACACCATGCCGCTCGCCTGACGCCTTCGTAGTAAGAGCCACAAACGGAGGAACATTTGATGGTGGTGGAGGATTTCTGGGGCGGGCGGATGGCAAAGTACGTCCCTCTGCCGCGGGCGCCCGTCACGACTCGGGTTGGCATTATCGCCCAAACGAAGATTGAAAGATTGTGAGACGGTGCCAGCAGAGAGAAGCCGACGACGGGAGTGAGGATGCCTGCATAACCAAAGGAGGGAAGGGAAAAAAAGATGAAGCAGGAAGAATCAAGCCAAATGGTGGGGATGGAACGAGATGCCGGCTTGGTTGTGACATGTTCCCGTCGGGTCGCTCCTGCCCCGCGGAATCAGACGGGATGGGGACGTTAACAAACCAGATGCACTACGCACATGTGCGCTGGGTGCGGGTGCAAATCTGCGCTCGTTCTGGGCATCGCTCCTTCCGGATTCCAGTTTTGGAGTTTCCTTCACCACGCGCAGCAGCAGTCATCTCCGTCACCGTAACATGAGTGCTCGCAGCCAAAACGCATGGTGGCCCCAATCACGAGCAACGTCTCCTACACTGCCCGGCCACTGGGAGTACCCCGTGTTGTCCCCCAAATCTCGAATCTGCCATCCGGGAGACCTTTCCGACCGCAAGCACCACCCCCAGCCATCCACACGGGGCACGATTCGGATGGCAGCTTTCAGGCCGAGATTGGTACGGGCGTATGAGTCGGAGACGATGCCAAAGTACCCAAGCAGACGAAGCCGGCCCGAGAAATACACCCGAGCCACCCCACCCATAGCCAGCCAAAGGCGCCATCACCAAGTACCACCACACTCAGACTGGCGATCGGGGCAAAAAGCCAAGAAGAAGGGAACAGAATTAGAAAATAAAAGAAAAAGAAGAAGAAGAAAAAAAAGAAAAAGAAACTACCGTTTTCGTCCTTGTCAAACCACACCCAATATCCATCAATAACGCTGTCCCGTACCAGCAATGCTGCTGTATTACTGGGCGCTGCTATCCACACCCCGAGCAAAACGGAAGACCTGGGGGTGGCCCCAAGGGCTCTGATGCGCATCGTCGCAACAGACCTCCCAGTCCAAGCAACATGTATCATCCCAGTCGGATGCTGGCACCCAAAGCCGTCCATCCGGCAACCAAGGTACCCGGCATGTACATGTTGTTGACCTCCCTCCACACCTTGCCGCGCACTGGGCCTCGCTCTAGATTGCAGTATCTGGCTTGTCCCACATGCGTCTTCGCCAGGCGTTTCTGCTGTCCGACTATGATGGGGTCCGGCGCTATCCATGACAGCAGCAACGACGAGTGTGGTCATTATGAAAGCGGCGGTGGTTGCACAAGTCTGCTATTTGCTGAGCCCAGTATAACAGGGAGAAGAACGCTTCGACAGGGGTGGCTCTACTGATGGCGGATGGAGATTCGAAGCATCTATAATCTTTGACGCCCTCGCCCTCTCTCTCTCTCTCTCTCGTC
>GL876966.1:4213892-4230580 GCA_000193285.1 Magnaporthiopsis poae ATCC 64411
CCCTCCGCCCTCCTCTCTCTCTCTCTCTCTCGGAGCCCGTTCCTGATGTATCTGCGGTAATCGCTCATTCATTGCTCAACAACCACGCTCCCTTGTGGAACAAAACACACCCAACGCTGTTACCGTCACCACAGCCCAGCCTATCGTGTGCTTGAGTGGGCACAAGATCGACCACTCCACTCGCGAAGCCAACTTCGAGCACCGGACTCGGACACGGTCAAGCTGGCGTGCAGATCATGCGCGCGTGAGAGATAACGAATAGCTCTCTGTGGGCAGACCCCGACGCGCACCACCTTGGACGCTGCGGGTGATATCGAATCCCTGTTCCGAGGGAGCCACGCAAAGATCCCAATAAGTCCATCTCCTCGGTCAGCTCCACGCCAATTTCCATATTTTTCCCCCTTGTTGCCGGTAGACGAATGGTAGCCTTCGAAGGGAGGTTGTCCTTGCCGAGCTGGGCGGCTCTCTGATAGGGAGCACGCACGGTGCTGCCCCTAGAAGCTGCTCCCGGCTGCGTCTTGATCAAACGCCTCTCGAAGGGAGCATCATAGGATCAGCTGCCGTTGGCAATAATCGTGCGGCCACTCTCAGCATCCGACTGCACTGGCCCCTTCCCACCAAAAGGAAGGGCACCAGGAATAGGAACGGCAGAGAATTAGCGCGCCGCGATTCGGGCCTAGCTCCCTTTGCCACTTCCCCTGCAGTCGGTGGTGGCTATTGGTCCTTTTGCTGGGATTTATATGCAAGCTAACCGGGGGATATTGCGCGATAGGGAGTCGAAACACATCGGTCGGATCATTTTCGGCCTTGTCAAGCCCAGCCCGGATCGTGGGGGCTTTATTTTTATTCTTTTTTTCTCCGTCTGCGGATCGACGCCGGCGGCTTTGACAGACAGGAAAATTAGAGCCGCCGAGTTATCGTTGGTTTTGCGCCAAGCAGAGGACCTGACTAGCGACGCCCGCACCACTCCGACCACGGCGTGGAGAGAGCCGACACCGTCCACCGGCGGCTGCTCTGACATTCCCTCAGGAAACTAGTCCGGAGCTGGCCGGTAGGGTTTAAAAAGCAAAGATCGACATCGATTTCTCGATCTCCCCGGGCATTCCCCGCCAGCAAAGGCACCCCAATCCCTACCCTCGCTCTTTCCAGGAGAGGGCCAGGAGGAGGGCAATTGGCCGTCGTGCTCCGCCCGCCTCGCAATAAACCAACGACAACGACAGGCTACAGGCGCGTTTACAAGGGCACCGGCATTTCCAAAAACACGATTCCAGCGCGCCCTGTAAGTGGAGAGCCCTTCGCGCCATCCCATATTTGACGGACTATTGAAGGACGTGCGGATGCGATAGCGTGCAAGAAGCGCCGCCGCCTCTTGCAAGGGCCAGACTGACTGGTCTCCAGCTCCACCCCACCCCCAGCGACCATTCGCGACCCCCCCTGTCAGTACTGTCCCCGTTTCCAACTGTCCAACTGAACGTCGCAAACGGGCTCGCTCGCTGCTGGATTGGTTGGAGTGGGCCTCTTTCTCGTGTCCACAGACGGACGGGGCCCGATACGTTCACCCCCAGGGGTCGCCGTACGAACTCAACTCACACCCTTTTTGCTGTTGTCGCGACTAACAACCAACTCCGCCCGTCTATTAGGCCGCAGGCAGCGGGAAGGCACGACGCACCAGACTAGGCCCTTTGCCGGTACCTATCCATTCGGCTGGCCTCCAAATACCGAGTCGCCCAGAGGTAGGTGGAGGCAGCAAAGTCCCGCCTTGATGCATGCATGCACACAGTTTTTTTCTGCCCTTCACCCTCCTCTTCTTGCCCGCCCTCGTCCACGGCCATTCTCCCTCCCTGAGATGCCCCAATAAACCGTCCCCGTTTCCCTCTGCAGTCGTGGCCATTGGCTTTTATCATCGGAAAACACAGAAATATCCCTCTCCAGAGGTTGCAAACGAAGGCGAAGATGCCTGCCAGATTTCCACCTACCCTGTCCAGGCTCGCTCGGACTTTGTGTCCGGGGGGTCCCCCGGCACCCGCTTCTGCACACTACCGGCAGTGGGCCGGGTCCAGTTTTTGTCACCCACAATTTTGTCAACTGGCAGTTGAGAGTTGAGCCGTCATCCGCTGGAATCTGCCACCACTCGTTCTTCCCGGAGGAATAGATCGGGGGCGTTTCGCTTTTGCTTCTTTTTATTTTTATCTTTTTATCTTTTTTTTTTCTTTCGCTTCCAAGTGGGAACCAATTTCCACCTTCGCGCCAGCCACGCTACCACACAACCTCCCTGTCCCTGTCAACTAGGTGGCCTGCTACCCATCCCAAAGGTCGAGGCAGTGGGCACAAGCCTCCCACCCAAGCCCCATGACTCCCTGGGCGCCGCGACGAGTGATTCCCCCACCCCTCCTCTCCCACCCCGGCCTCCCTCCCGAGCTCATTCCTACCCCGTATGATGCGCATCGCCGGTCCCTATCTGGGCTAGGACTTTTGCACACGCGGGAGTACCAGCCAGGGAGAGCGCCTCCATGCCTCTCTTGGCCCGAGCTGGTCTCTTGTTTTTTGCCTTCTGGCAGGCACCCCAACGTCACCCACAAGATGTGGATAGACGACGGACGAGCATCCCCGACACCAGGACACCAGGGCCAGCAGCACCAGCAAGACACACATTCCGCGCGTCCCCCACCCCGCGCAACCCAAGGGAGAGACGAGAGAGACAGCACGGCCGGCGCAGGGGAGAGAGAAAAGCACCAAACGCGCTCCTGCTCTAGTCATGCCATGACGGCTTGGACGTGCTCTATCTTTTTTGCCGATCAAGATATGCGCTTGTTCTTCTCGATTGCCCTTGCTCCCTCCCTCCCTGATCTAAAGCCCCTGTCTCCTCTTTCTGAACTCGTCCTGGTGCTAGCCAGCCTCCTACTTCACCCGGCTGTCTCGCTGGTCACTTGCATATGTGCCACTTCTCTTCTCTTCTTCCCCCAGGATACTTCTCCCGTCGACAACTCTGTCATTCCTCTCGCCTCAGGCCACCACGTCCTTGCCTTGGCTGCTGGCGTCCGGCTCCTGTTTCTCCGTGGCTCCCCCACCCCAACCCAGATGTCTGTGGTCACCGTGCGCCCGTCGCTTGCTATCATTGTCCGCAGAATATCACATCAACGCGAGAAGCCTAGCGTAGGACACACCACATTGCACTTCGTACGGGATCCTCGCCATGACATCGACCGTGTTTTCCCATAGCAGCAGCGGAACACCCAGAGAATTCCGATAGACTGACAAAAAATTTTATTTGTCTCCAGAAACACAGGAGCTTCCGTGGGCTGCATAACGCAAGCACAGATTCCTCGTCCCGACTCCAATAATAATTATCACCGCATTTCTTCCTCCAAACGCCAGCGACACAACGACGAGTCTCTTGCACCAAACCACCTTTAGCAGAGCTACCACCCATAATTAACTCAACAGAGCGGAGTGGGCCTAATAATGTACGTTCTTGCTTGTCATTTTTCCCTCAAAATGGAAGAAAACCCGCGTTCCCCGGCCTGTTTTGGCCCTGCGCGCCCGAGACCAGTCTCACCTTGGTAGCCTAATGGGCCTGCCTCGAGTCCAGTCCATCATTACACTTCACCGACTGGAATTCTGTCCTCGCATATTACCCGATGGGCCTACATTGTTTATAAACACTGCCAATCGCACCATTCCTGCTTCCTTTTAGCGTGAGACGTGTATCTCAATCACCGTGGCGCCGGGGCAAAGATTCAAAGACATATCATCCAGAGAACTGACGACCTCCCACGAGTCTCCAGAACACCGAATTCGTCGTTCCCAGACAACAAACATTACCCTAGCCGCCCAGTACCTGTGTCGGGAGCAGGAGTTGATTTCCCGTCCCGGCCGACCCCTAATACCGCCCTAATACACACACACCTGTCCACGAGAACTCTCGGGACACTCGCTTGAATGTCTGCACCAAAGTTCGAGCAGTTTTCCTACAAGCTCTTCGATGTGAGTCAAGACATTTTTTTTTTTTTTTTCGTTTTTGCAGCCTTTCCTATCCGTCCAAAATATTGGCATGTGGGCAACACGACGCAAGGCAGCAACACAGCCCCAGTTGCCAGGTTTTGCGGGCGAGGCCAACAACCGTAGGCCTCAGTCCTGCTCCAAAGATCTGAGCCGTGGTTATGTTTTGGACACTGTCGAGTGAGCCGGGTCCGAGAACAGGTCTAGGCAGACTTGTGGGGATGCGACATGTGGCGGAGGCCAGGGGTTTACTTTTTGGCCGGAGAAGGCCTAGTTTTCACCCAAGGATCGTATCGCTGACTTTGCGTCTGTCAATCTGCAGCCTGGCTTCCACTCACAGAGGCCCATAATCGTGGACGAGGAGCTTGAGTCGCCAGACACGGTGACTTTAGCGTACGAGGAAGAGGCGGCTTCGGGGGCCATGTCCATGTCGGCATACAAGCCTCAGCCGTCCCAGGTTCATGGTGAGTCGTCCTAAGAGCAGAATCCTTCCTCAGTTTCACGTTGTGGCTTGGAGTGTGCGGGTGGTGGCCGTTTTTGCCGGCCTCTGTAGGCAGTGCGGCGGCGATGTGATGTGATTCGTCCTCTGCGACCCCGCGGCTCGGTCAATTTGCAGAGTGTCGACCAACAGCCGGACCGACCCCCCTGCATCAAACCATCGTTGGCAATGCATGCAAGGCGGGATGCAACCGCGGTGACAGGGGAGCAAATCTGGCGAATGGGATCGCTCCATTTTCAGCGTTGGCGCTGACCAGTCGTGCTTTTTCAACATGGCTTCCAGGGTTCGTCGAGTCTCCCTACTCGCAATTTTCGCCTCAATCCTTCTCCAGCCATCCGACGGACCACGCGACGCCGCAGCAGATCAACAACATCGCATTTTCCTCCAACAATGCCACCGCACCTGTGCAATATGAGGCGAGCTCGCCCGCGGACGACTCGTCCGCCGGCTCAATCCTCGCCGTCCTCTCAGGCCACCCGATGGTTGGACCGTCGGGCACAAGGGTCATGTTCAAAGTCTCGAGCCAGCTGGACCTGACGACATGTGCCGACTACATGTACGCGACGTTCGGATCGCAAAAGTGCGAAGTCGACGTGCGCAAGAGCGGCATGTCGTGCGAGGACGGCAGCGCCTGGCTCTTCAGCGTCACGGCCGTGGCGCCGCAGTTTATGCTCACCAACTGCGCGTCGCCCGCCAGCGTTCCCCTGACTCTCTATGTGGACGGCGGGAGCGACGGCATGGCGCGCGTGGTGAGCGGCGGCACGTTTACTTATCACCTAGATGACGCGCATGCGCATAGCGGCCCGCTATCCAGTAGTGTCGGTGCGACCGGTGACCCGGGTCAGCAGTGTGAGGACTCCAGGCACAAGACTGGGCCGCACGCCCACGTGGACGCCCACAGCACTCCGACTACACCCACCGCCCAGCCGCAGCCTCAACAAATGCATCAGGACGAGCACCGGCAGCAACAAAATCACCACATCCCGCACCCGCCGCACTTGACTGTCCGGACATCAGACATCGCCAGCCCGGTCCAGCATCAGCACCATGACCAGCACCAGCCGCACCAACAGGATCAGCTGCATACCCACGGCATCTCGCCGGACGCGAGTACAAATACCTATCCCTACACTCCTGTCTCTGGAGTCCCCATCGCCGAGACACAGATTCCCACAGTCGCCCCGCACATGCAGACAGACGACGACGTCAACAACGCCGCCGCCGCCACTGCATACAACCAAGGAAGCGAAGACATGCTTGGCTCTTACAGGAGCCGGGTATCCTTTGGAGACCAGTACCGACCGCCGAGTCTGCGGCAGAGCTCGGGGGCCTGGTCGGCCTATGGGTCCCAGGATGCGTCCGAGAGATATGACATTGTGCGCGAGGCCGCGCTCGCGCACTCGCAGGGCAGCATGATGAGGCAGACCGTCACAATGTCGCCGAGGGCGTCGCACCATGCCGAGCCGGGCTCGTCCAACCTGACGCGTACCAGCATCCTCGCAGCCTCGGCGCAGAGTCACGGCTACGGCAACGGTATCTACTCGGCCGGCTGGGCAGGCGCGGCGCCGCCCCCACGCAAGGCGGAGCTGATAATGAGGCCCGACGAGCTCAACAGCATGGCGGACATCAACAGCTGGACCCAGGAGGAGTGGGCCAACAAGCGTCGCATCGTCATGTTCACCAAGAAGCAGACGGGCTCCCAGCTCGCGGCCTACTGCAAACCCGTGCCCGTTGGGGACCGGCCGCCCAACGCCATCTGCATCAGCTGCATCTGGTGGGCCGAGAGGAAGGACTGCTTCGTCACGTCGGTGGATGCTATCTACCTGCTCGAGCGGCTGATCGTGCCGCCCAGGAACAACAAGTTCGACGTCGAGGAGAAGAATCGGATCCGGCGCAACCTGGAAGGGAACAAGCCCATCACGGTCAGCAAGAACCGCCGCGACACGGAGGATTTCTTCAAGGTCATCATGGGCTTTGGCAACCCCAAGCCGCGCAACATCGAGAAGGACATCAAGGTGTTCTCGTGGAAGGTCCTGGAGACGGCCCTGAGGAAGATCGTGTCCAAGTACAGCTACAGTCCTCCGTCGGTCCTCCCTGCGCACCACCCCGCCCCGGCCCCGACCCACCACCTCGTCACCCCGGTCAGTCTGCCTGCTTTGCCGGCTGTTACATACTCTGGCCTTCCACCGACGCCGGTCTCGGCGACGACAGCCACAGACCCCTCTATGGCTGCGGGCTACGTCAGCATCGCCACCTCGCACGGCCACCATCACACCCACATGGATCATGGCCTACCAAGCCCACGCTCCCTACCCCCAAGCTCGTCGTGGGCTGCGTCCTATCCGGCGAGCAGCACACGCACACTCTCGCCCGGGCTCGGCAAACCGTCGTCTTCTCCCGGCTCAGGGCTTCGGATCTCGACACTTTCGTCGAGCATCTACGACACAAGATCACCCGGCCACTCAACCCGCAGTGCTGGTGGCGCCTACGGCCTGCACGCAAGTCCCCACCACCACCACATCGGTCACGGTGGCGCCGTCGGCGCTGGTCGCTACGACACCTACGATGTGACCATCCCCAGCTATGCTAGCACAAGCCACACCGACCCATACAGCACGCATTCCGCTGGTGGTCATCATGGCCACTCTATGTATGGCACCCATACTGGCTATGCTGGTGACGGTAGCACTCACAGGGCCTAATCACGCTACTTATTTTCTCTTTTTTTTTTTTGTTGACTTCTAGGGATACGGATCCCTGGGCCGGTTGCTAGCAAGCGCGCGCACCGACTGACTTTTGAGCAAGGATTTTTGTGCCGATGGAAGATACCCTGTCTGGCGATTATGACGCCAGATATCATTTGCTTTCTTGGTTTTCTTTTGCATTTTCCCTCCTCTTCTACACCATCTCTCTGTAATTTTTCCTATCTTTATTTCCTTTCTCCCCGGTTCCCCTCTTTTTTGTCTTATCCCCACCCTTCTAAAGGCCGGATGGCGGCTAATCCTCCGTCCCAGAGGGGTTGGTGGAATGGCCGGATGGGTGGAGATTTTGCGCTGGGCAAACAACATGGAGGAAACGGCAAATCATAGACGGACGGGCGCAGGGAAGGGGAGCGGAGGAAATCTTTTCGTTTCGGGCGGGAATTGGGGGGTTGTTTCGAACCAGATGTCGAGCTCCCGTGAGCTCGTCATTTGAGTGGGCCTCGACTCACGAGGAACCTACCAGTCGGCGTCTTCTTGGAGGGGTCGATGGGTGGGTGGTGCACATGGCGTTTTGGAAGTAGCCATTTCTTTCCTTTCCTTTCTTTTTCTTTTTCCCTTTTACCCATTTATCTCATCTATTTTTCCTGTTCTCATCATCTCCTTGGCGGTTTTGTCCTGGTTGCACTGCTTATTACCGGCATATCTGGTCTTGATACCACTGGAGCGAAGTCGCGGCCGCCATAGCATGCACATAGACGGTCTGGGTTGTTTTGCTATCCATAGCCATAATCATCATCATTACCTCGTCATTTGATTTTTACCGACAAGCCCAAACCCTGTTCCTTTGGTTGCCCCAACGCCGCAAAGTCGGGTAGGTTTACGAAAATGGACGGCAAAAAGGTGACTGATATCCACCCACCCACACACACACACACACACACACACCCGCACAGACACGCCCACATACACAGACACAGACAGACGGACGCCGCTCCGACACTTGCCTCACAAAATAATCAAAAATATCATATCAGATTCCACACATTTCACTTTTCCCGCCTTCGCAACGGCCCAGTGCGCGGCCAAGCAAAGCGAAGGCTGCAGCATCCGGTCTGATACGGGCGGCAACACGAGAAAGACAGGGGCCCCATGGGCAGATCGATAAGGGAGCCATCACGAAGGCAGGTCTATCAGCTGCACCGGATGGCAGCCCGTTGGTGGGGGTGACATGCAGATGGCTGCAGTTCCCCTCCCACCCTTGTCTGGCAATGGTCAGCTGCTTGTGGCGCAGGCCAATCAGACGTGCAGGCCGGCACCACCCCGCGGGATGCACTGCACCCCCTCTCGGGCACTAGGCAAAAGTCGACAACCCACCACACCACCACCGGGGCAGACCCAGGCAAAAGTCGGGGCGTCCTTCAGGCGCATGCCGAGGTCTCCGATCATGGCAGCACGGCCTACCAAGGCGACATGAGCGCCACCTACCAAGCCGACGACAAACCTCGTCTATCCTGGCCGAGCCCGCCCCTCCCCCTCGTTCTGGCGATTTGCATTCCCTTTCGATGAGGACAGAGAAACGAAAGAAATGACCCAGCGTTGCAATGAACGACCGTCATCTTTTGCCTATCTGCCTGTCTGACTGACTGACTGACTGACTGACAGCCATGGATAAGCCCATACCCGTCGTATCCCTCCACTTCTTGCCAGGCAGAGTGTCGGCGCCACCGACACTTTATCCCATGTATGGACACCGTAAATGCGTCCATCCGCCTGCCCACATCCTGGTCCGTCATGCCATGACCTTTTTTTTTTTTTTTTTTTTTTAATCCTTCATCACCTTCTTGGCTCGATGTGTCTATTCCTTTTCGGCACTTGGTACCAATCCACGGGGCGATCTTGACCTCGTCATTGGTCCTGATAGTGGTGGTGTCAAGCAGTTTCCTTGTTTATCAATGCTTTTTTTTTCTTCTGGCGGGCGTTTTTCCCGCGCTCCTGCGCGGGTCCAATCGTGCATATCTGTCTGTCTCATTTTCCGGTTCCCACCACACTTCTCCTCGCTCTCTGTCTCCCACATCCAGCCACCCTCCACCCCGAGAGGATCTGCTGTTTCCGACTAGTCACCCTTCGTACATACCCGGCCGCATGAAGAATATGCAACTCGTGGGTTGGGGGTGTTGAGGCGACTGCAACAAAAAGCCCCAGCCGAGAAAATGGAGCGGCAGAGTTTGTTGATGTGCACTGGTCGTGGAGCTAGTGGGCACGCTACTGCATGAACGATGCACACGGGACGTGCCCAGCTGCACCCAATACGCATGTCATCTGCGTCAGCCTTTACACCGGCCCTTCTTTTTTTTTGTCTTCGCGTCTTCTACTGTTTACTTCTTCCCTACCTGCCGCTTTCTAGGTGGTCCACTTATTTCTCGTTCTTTTTTCCCGCCTTCCCACTCCCGCTAGACATTGCCCCTCAGTTCGTTGGTCGGTTATGATAAAACACCAGGCCACTGCGTTGCCGCCCGCCCATCGCCCATCGCGGTAGCGGCTGCGGGGTGATAAGTTCGTCACGCTGCAGAATCGCGACGTGACGATCTCGAACTACTCCCCCCCAGGCTCGATATCTGCCTTGATCGTCATTGGTGCGCTCCCCAAGATGGGCTCGTGGGGTACATGTCCAGTCGGGAGAATGCCCTGCGACGGTGGTACTAGGCGTTCTAAACACCCGACAACCATCACGGTAAACGACCAGGCCAGACTTGCTGGACTTAGAACACCGTGTCCAGAGGCAAAAGCGGGCGGGAAGGACCGACCAACCGTACTCGCGAGTTCCCTCAAAACAGGATGGGATTGGATGGGATGCCTATGGGATGACGACCGGGTGTGCCCTCCTTCACCCCGCCAAGGTTGCCCCATACACAGCCACAGCAAGACAGCTGCCTAGAATTCTGAGAGGGGTGGTGGTGGTGGTAGGCACCTAGGTAGTCGGAGGCAAAAACACCCTTCCCCTCCATCCTTGCCTTCGCCCCGTCTTCATCTACACGAAAATGCGTGCGTGGGTGCGTGCGTACGCGGCGCGCCTCCTTCAACCATGTTTCGTGCCGTCCCCAAAGCCGGTCTTTTGGCAACCTCTTCAGACTTGGCCCAGGCTTGGTAGTTGAGTAGCTATGATGGTGCAGCAAGCCATTTTTCTGTTTTGTCTGTGGGTCAAAACACACCAGGCTCTCAACCTACCATGACATGCCCGTACATACCTGCTCCCCCATGCTCTTGGCTAGACATGAAAGGGCTCGGCCAAGGCTTACCATCCCACCCACACCACACCCCTCCCCCAGACGCCACAAAAAAAAACCCTCCGCCCGTTGATCATGGACAAAACGAATGCGACTCTGCGCCTGCTGCACTCTCTTCTACCAGAAAACCCCACCGGATGCAACCGCACGCGCAGAGCCCACATCCGCCAAAATCCACTGAACTTCGGAGCAAAGACATGCAGAGGGGAACTCATGTATGTTAGGAGAAAACAAGGATGGCTTGCTTTGTCTGTTCGTAACTCTGCGGCCGCCCCAGCGGCCCAGCCCCACAACTCCATGGCGCTTCGCTTCCACCACCACAAGCAACCTAGACTGAGGACGGACGACGCGGAGGGATAGATATGAGCGCTACCTAGGCCTAGGGCGAGGTATGTTTTCCGCCCACGACCTTTGTCGAGAGCGCGTGATTGGCTCTCGTTGAAAGCTCTAAGCGCCGCTGTGGCCTACCTGCCTGTCTGCCTGTCTGCCTGCCTACACATAGGTATTTCTCTCCTAGTCGCCCGCCTACATCCAGCGGGTGATACAACGGCCGTGACTCCTTTTTGCCCGGGGATGGGCTGAGGGAGCCTTTCAAGCCCAAGCCCGTCGTGGTTGAGCGTCATTACCCGACGGGGTTAAAAAAAAAAAGGCCCTATACCCCTCGGCTTGAGCCTAGACGCCACAGTCAAGAGGTGACTGCCGATCACCGAGCCCCCGGCCCCCCGATCCCTCCTCATCAAACGTTTAGTTTCCATCGGCGTCGACGGTCTCGCCAACGATACCGTATCGTACCGCACCGTCTTTTCCGATAGCCTCACCCCTCCCCGTCCGCCGAGCCATCCTTGCTACAAACACCCTCCCCGTGAGGGTTCTTATGAGTCACGTAACGTTCGTTCGTCTTCTTTTCTCCTCCTCCCCGTGCGCTTGCCCAAGGATACCCTGCGGTCACAAGGCCAGTCACCGGGTTACGGGTTACCACCACACACGCACACACCTGTTCCTTTGCCAGCCCACCTTCGGGGTTTGGTGAGGCATCACGTCTCCGAGCGTTTCCTTTGATTTTTTTCTTGTTCTTTTCCCTAATTTTCTTTATTTTTTTTTTTTTGCTCGTTAATCTACCGCCACCGTCGCCAAGTTTCGCCTCCCAATGGAGGATGTTCAACGCCTCCCCATGGGCGTCCATGCAATCTTGCGTTTCTTGTTTTGCCCCGCTTGGCGGCCCTCGTAACCGCGAGGTTTCGGCAATCACCCGGATGCTGGGGAGGGGAGGACGCGCGTGCTAACAGTCAACAGCCGGGTACGCAGTCACTATCGGTGGCGAGCCTCGCGATGCTACTGACATGAATACACGAACAAGGATACGAGTGCAGTGGCCTTGGCGCTGGTATCTTTTGGGATGCTACGCTGCAGGGTGCTCTGCTGCCTTGATTTTTTGGTTTGGCATTTTCTTGGGTTTGTTGCTGCCTTGGGTAGTTATAATTAATTCTACAAAGGATGCAGACATTTATTTGAAGAGCATAAGGATAAACACTCAGGTTCTCTTATACATTCACTCTTCGCACAAGAGAATTCATATTCCATAGCTACGACACAAACGTTCCTTTATAAAGCAGATGGTAGGTATCAAATTCCCGCGCCGGTGCCCTCAAGGCTGTGTCAACGTTGCATCATCAGTTAAGCGTTGTCCTGTAAATTCGGCGTACGCACAACCATGCAATTTCCAGGGAAACGAAGCTTGTATGTCCTGATGCCGGGTATCCTATGTTATTAAACCAGAACAATAATTGCTCACAGGCTTGTAAACAAAGTCAGGAATGGCTCTGACAACCTCTCCATCAACATAGAGAGGCCTCGGAATTTAACTCGGGTGTAACGCTTCTTCTGAATACACCCTTCCAGGACCATAAATGTTATTTCCACCTAAACTCACTCCCTGATTTTGTAGGGAAAAATGCGTTCAGATGGGAAGCGGGAATGATAAAGCTCACGGAACTGAGATGGTGTATAAGCTCTCACCTCATGATAATTAGCATCTCACTTGAACTGACCATTCATGCCTCAAGCCTCCGAAACGCTAAAGTTTGCCGAGGTTGTTCATGCCACCGTGCCATCGAACTTGCCAATCAGAATGCCGCAAATTGAGTGATGTGCCTCGTGCGCATACTTTCCCGGGTCCTGTCACAGCACGCTGCCGTCACATGACCACCTGGAATCACTCTTTACAGTCAATGAAAAATGCGTACGACTTTACAAATGCGGTTATGGACTTAGATTTGAGAAATTGCCAGTTGAATGCGGAGCATGCACGCTATGGCGGTTTTATTTGCGTCATGTGGCTTTTATTGCTTCCATTTGGTACGTCGGAAAAACTCATTCCGAAATTCCAGTCACCCATTAGCTCCAAGAAGTTCTTCCAGAATTCTTGTTGGTGAACCTTAGGATCCGCATCCATGTGTTTGGCTGGCATAGTGGTGTCAGCGAAACAAACCTAAACCCAGAACCGCGGTCAGCCTGATGGCATGCCAAAAACGCAAAAAAGCAGCCGCCGCGGGGGCAGCTGAGGTTAACTTTGTGCTCCGCCCAGACAGTCCCAGAGCGGCGCGGCGATTCGGACCGCTATATATTGCTGTCAGCTCCACCACACCCTTCGGCGCCAAGCCCCGACCCTCAGGCGCATTTCCATATCGGGCCCTCGGAACCAGTCAGACCAGACGTTGCTTCGCCGGCCCGACCTCTGCGGCGGCGGCCCCTTGTCCGGCTAGACCGAGCTGGTTCATGCTCCGACAGATGCCCAGATTGGCGGGAATTCAGGAGTCGAATGCGCAGCAAAAGAAGTGGCGGCGGCGCGCCCTTTTTCTTTTTACCCTCTCAGGGGGCTTCTCTGTCCGCCCACAATCGCAAGGTTAGCATGGAGCATGATTGAGCCATCCAATGCCAGGCCGTCCTTCGATTCAGTCGGGCGCCCACCTACCACGGTAGGAAGGCAGCTTGACCGCGACTAAAGGGGGAATTCAGAAGGTCTCGATCGTGACTGTGACTATATTTCGTTGGCACCAGCAAACAAACCGCCTCACCGGCTTCCGTGGACTCCGGCGCCCCTCAGCCTCCCCACCGGCCTTTCACTCTTTACCTTCCTTTATCATCCCCCACTTGCCCACCCGGCCCTGCTCTTCATCGGGAGAGCTTGCAACGGCAACCACGATGGCGCTCGCTACCAACCTGATCGTTTTCCTGGCGGCCGCCTCTCTCGGCGTTGCCCAGGCCGCAAATGTGCCGCGACAGGCACCGACGCAGCTGGAAAGCTGCCTCCAGAGTGCCAAGGTCCCCTTCATCGCCAAGTCCTCTTCCGTCTGGAAGATAGACTCATCAGCCTACAACTTGCGCGTGCCCTTCGTGCCCGCCGCCATCGCCATCCCGACGACCATTGAGCAGATCCAGGGCGCCGTCTCGTGCGGCTCCCGTCTGAAGCTCAAGGTGACGGCCAAGGGCGGCGGCCACGGATACTCTTCGGCTGGGCTTGGTGGTGAAAATGGGCATCTGGTCGTCCAGCTGGATCGCATGAGCGACGTTACTCTAAATACTGCTACCAATAAGGCCATCGTGCAGGCGGGTGCCAGGCTGGGAAAAGTAGCAACCGAGCTGTTCAGGCAAGGAGCGCGCGCTATTAGTCATGGAACATGTCCTGGGTGAGTTTTAACCGGTTGTCAAAAAGGATTGGTTTCTGGCCATGGCTGACGGAAAACGCGATATAGAGTTGGAATTGTTGGACATGCCGTTCACGGCGGGTTCGGCTTTTCCTCACACACCAGGGGATTGGCGATGGACTGGATGGTCGGGGCCACCGTCGTGCTCGCAAACGGGACCGTGGTGCATGCCTCAGCGACGGAAAACGCAGACCTGTTCTGGGGTCTTCGCGGGGCGGGCTCCAACTTTGGCATCGTGGCCAGCCTCGAGTTCGACACCTTCCCGGCGCCCTCGACCGTGACCACGTTCCAGGTCGCGCTGCCGAGCTGGAACACCGAGCAGAACGTGGTGGCCGGCATTCAGGCCATGCGCGACTTCGCCGTCAACAAGACGCCCAGCAACCTCAACATGCGCCTGTTCAGCCAGCCCAACCAGTTCACTATGGAGGGCGCGTTTTACGGCACCATTGATGAGCTCAATCCCGTCATCACCCCGCTCATGAGGGCCATCAACGGCACAATCACATCAAAGACCACCGGCTGGATGGATTCTCTGCTGGCTTACACCTACGGAGACCCGATGGCGCAGACGATCCCGTACAACATCGTGAGTCCCCACTGCGGACAGTGAGTTGGTAACTCTGGTCGCGGTCCAACAACTAACATCAGACTTCTTCACCATCCTCCTAGCACGCGAGCTTCTACGCCAAGAGCTTGGAGCTCAAGGACCTCACGGGCCAGCCGCTCTCCAACTTTGTGCGCTACTGGCAGAACACAGCGAACAGGCAGGGCCCCTTCAGCTGGTATTTCCAGCTCGACATCCACGGCGGCCAGAACTCGGCGGTCGGCCGCGTGGCCCCCGACGCCACCGCCTATGCGCACCGCGACAAGCTGTTCCTGATGCAGTTCCAGGACAGGGTTGCCGGCTCCGGCGGCAAGCCCTACAACAAGTTCCTGGACGATTGGATCAGCTCCGTCACGAACTCGATGCCCAAGTCCGACTACGGCATGTACATCAACTATGCCGACACCGCCCTGAACAGGACAGCGGCACAGGAGCTGTACTACGGAAAGAACCTGCCCAGGCTGCAGCAGCTCAAGGCCAAGTATGATCCAACGGAGCTGTTTTACTACCCCCAGTCGGTGCAGCCGGTCGCATGAGGGATACCTACTGCACGAGATGTGAATTTGGGCATCGAAACGCATGCGGAGCCGTGGGCATATCTCAAGATGCAGCCAACGGGACTTCAGGGCCTGGGGGATCATTCATTTGCTTAAAAGAACTGCCTGGGCTCTGAGACCAGTTCGGGGGAACATTCATTCGTTTAAAAGAAACATCAGAGCCTCGAGTTCCAGTTCGACTCTATCCCAACAATACGTGCCGCGATGCAGCCCCTGACTCTGATCAGCCGTGAGCAGCCCCCATTATCAGACCTGGCTCGTAGATAGCCCAAGTAATTGCGGCACAGACATCCGGCAATGTGCACACATAGAGTTTCCGGCCTCACTGATTCAGGGTCGCCGGCGTCCATCTGAACGTTGCAGATGCCGGCGGTCCCTGAGAGCCCTCTCCAGGTGCCAACCACGGACAATTCACCCTGCCACAAACATCAGACTGCGTTTCCCGTTTTCCCCAGATGACACACAAAACGCCCGCCTCCGAAAGGCCGCAGGGCAGTCGGTCGAAGTCTGATAATGTCAAACCAGCAGAAAATCCGGACAAAGAATCCTGCCTAATGTAATTGGCCGACGCCCCGTCCTAGGTGTTGCGGTCGACCTCATATTCTCCCAAATTGAGTATTTCATGCTCATGCAAGGTCGGGTCAGGTCACAGGTTCAGCTTGCGAAAAAAAAAAAAAAGAAAAATCGTTTTTGCAGACGGAGAATTTCCAAGATCGACGACGGGTGGGCACGTCGGGCTCTCGGACGTCGATGGCGCCGGTTGAAACAGCTTGGGAGGGGAAGCTTGCGTGCCGCTAGAGCACGACTAGCCACCGCCGTCCAGTTGCGGCGCCGAGCTGAGCTCCCATTTCAGTATAACGAAGAGTCTGTGCGACTCAACAGCCTTGTTTGGAGAAGTTGCTCGGATGAATTCTACATGCCAGAGAAGGATCCCCATGCGATCGCGCCCGCGCACAGTCTTTGTATCACACCGATTCTTCATAAGGCCTCTGGGATATCCCCAAGCCCTGGTCGTTGTCTTCCTTCCCCTCTTCCATTGAAATGTCGTCCAATCTCCTCGCCAGCTTCTTCTCCGTCACCTGCGGTCCTATACGGCGCTGTCATTATCATCATTATCACCATAATTCAGCATATAACGGCCTGCGAGATGGGTAGCGACACCAAGTCTAACAAAAAGAGTAGCGGGGGCGATAGCTCCTGCTCCTCCTGCTCCTCCTCCTCGCCCCTCCGCAGTACCAAGTGCGCCGCGGCGCCTGGCGATGACTGCACTGCCTGTCACCTGCCGCCGACGAGAGGGATCCTCGGGCGCCTGCGCCGGCGGTACCCGCTGCTGTTCGGC
>GL876966.1:4276669-4289475 GCA_000193285.1 Magnaporthiopsis poae ATCC 64411
TGGATCAGCGGCACTGCAGTCGACATACCCTTCTCAGCCGCGTCGCCGCCGAGCAGGACCGTGAAGACGAGGCCATAGTCGGGCACCATGGCCAGCGTGGAGCGGTAGTTGAACAGGTCGCCGCCCTTGGTGATGATCTCGACGGCGCGCTGGTCGCGCGTCACGTTGGTGGCGCGGAAGATCTCCCAGGGCGCGCCCAGCTGCGTGCCCAGCGAAGCCGTGTTGGTCATGGGCTTGAGCCACTTGCGGGTCGCGGCTGGGGACAGGATCTTGTTGGACAGGATTGCGTCGCCAAACTTGAGCATGTTGTTGGGCGTCGAGTAGAACCCGCCGGCGCTGTGCTGCGGTGTTAGTTGCTTTTCTTACTTCCAGGGAGGGACTTAGGGATGGGTTACTCACGCCGTCTCGAACCCGATGTCGGTGCTCCACCAAGTGTCGTTCAACGGGATGACGCCGCGGGAATCGGCCGGCTTCTTCGCGCCGGTGTCGTTCAGTCCCAGGGGCCGCAGGACAGCGGCCTTGAAGAAGTCGGGATAGCTCTTGTTGGTGAGCCGCTCGACGACGAAGCTCAGCAGAGGACTGCCGATGTTGGAGTAGGCTGGGGCCGAGAAAGGGGCAAAGACGGGGGCACGGCTGCCAAATCCCTTGAAGAAGTCTGTTGTTTGTGCATTAGCGAATCGTAAAGCAAGAAGAGGGTGTATATCCGGGCTGGAAATAACAGCACATACCTTGCTCCGTGCAGGGCCTGGTTCCCGGGATTCCAGCGCAACCAGGATTTGTGATGTTCTTTTTTGGAGGCAGACCTCGCTGCGCCGCGTCGAATCCTGGAAAGTTCGCAAAGTCGATGGCGTCTTGACAAAAGTCGGGGTCCAAGTGTCAGCAAAACAAACTCCCGTCGAATCTACAATATGGACGGACCAGGGGAACTCACAGTCGGCGCCAACCCCGCTGAGATGGGAGGCAAGTGCCCCAAGGGTAATCTCATCCCACTCAACCTGGCTGACGACATTCCTCACCGACGCCTGATCGCCCAGGGTCCGGAGCTCCGGAAGGTACTTGGTCACCTTGTCGTCGAGGCTGACGCCGTCCAGCTTGAGCAGCGCCAGGACGGGAAAGATCTTGGAGATGCTCCCCAGGCGGTACACCGAGTTTGCGTCCACCTTCTTCACGCCCCTGGGATCGAGCGTCGACGGCGTGTGGTGGAGCTCAAACAGCGGGCTGCTCTCGTGGATCGACTTGACGGCGACCGAGACGGCTGTTCTGTTGAGGCCGCCGACGATCTGCTCGACGGTGGTCTTGAACTTCTCCAAGGCCTTTTGCACCGCCGCGTGTGATGCGGGCTGCGTCGGGGCGGGCAGAACTGCACCCATAATGGGACAGAGGCCATCGACGGCGGCCAGGGCTCCTGATGGGGCGAGGAGCCCAAGGCCCAGGAGCGCAAGGAAACGCGGTGGCTGCATTATCGATTAAGTCTTTCCTGTAAATTTCCTTGCTGCCCTTGCTAGAATGGTGCGAACGAGGAACGAGTGTGCTGTTGGTCACTCGAGTCTGATGGCCACTTGGAGTCCATGGTGACGGATTTGTTATATACATCATCTTGGAATCCTCCAATTTTGATCAACTCCTTGGCTGTAAGACGAACTCGGCCCCTATTACACGGACCTCGTCGACAATCTACGCAGGCATCGTGGCTTGCTGCCGGAACCCCTGCCTGCTGAGCAGAGCCATCAGCAGGCAGGGAGAGGGCGGTGTTGCTGCTCACGGCGACAATCCAATCATGCCTGTCGCCGCAATTGTCGGGATGCCTGAAGGATTCGGCAAATCTGTTGTGCCGTCAAGGTGAACGCTTGCTCGGACTCAAAGCTGGGCATCTCGGATCTGGAGAATTGGGATTATAAACCTGGGCAGCCACAGCAGGCCAACCCGATTCGATTGGCCGCGCCACACCCCGGGCGTTAAAAGAAGGCTGCCTGATCTAAAATTATCATCTTCCTTGCCGGATACAACCGATCCGGGCATTCGGTAGGCAGGGCTGACCCATGAGCAGGGGAGACGGTTTGTTGGTGAACTCGAAGGGAAACCAGCCCAATTCTGCCAACTCCGCAATTTGAAGCCATTGCAGCACCAAACAAAGGGAGTGATTGTGGATTTCGGTGTTTCGAGGTTGCATTTGTTTGACTGGCATGCCTGTCTGTCGGTGTCCAAATTTTTCTCTTTTTTTTTTTTTTTTTTTTTTCTCCCATGAAAACCCCGAGACTAGACGTCGTCACCATCAAGTGGCTCCGGCCAGGCACAGCCCCTTGTGGCAGGTCGCAGTTTGCATAGGCTGAATGCAATTCGATAAGGCATCGCCACCTCATCGCGGCATCCACCTTTAGCGTCTCGCAGCCGCACTAAATCGCCTCGATTCGGCCTCCTCACCCGGTCGCAACCCTCCTGTTCCCACGCCGCGGCAAATCACAGCCAAGGTATGACCGGCGACTCTAGACCAGCGCTTGTCAGTGCCGAAGCCACCTTCCTGTTCAGGCAAGTCCCAGGGGTCTTGGCGTTCGGGCAACCCCGCCGCTTCGCCCTGCTTCGACCACCCACCTTCGGTTGCCGGCCAAAAGCCAAAATGGCCCGGCACGTATATTCAACCCCCCGCGATGGACGCGCGCGTATCCCGCGTTGCCCTGGCTTCCGGCATTGACACCTGCCGTTTTAGATCTGGGGCCCGAACTTTCGATATGGTGATGCCACCCTGCGGGAGCGTACCTCTGTGGACGGCGGGGTTATCTGATTGCCGAGCACGTCTTGCAGACAGACCAGCTACCCATAAAGTAGCCGCCCAGGAGTTGTGTGTATAATAAGCCTCTCAATGCCTCTGCTCCTCCTCGGCCTCAGGGAACGCCTTGGCCATCAGCCGTCCTCCTTCTCGTCGCAGCTCACGGCCTGGTACCACCTCTGAGCGCCACTTGTCCGCGTCCCTTGCACAGGCGAAACTCGCATCCGACACCATGAGGACCTCGGTGGCATCCGCCCTGCTGCTAGCCCTCGGGCTGGCCGACGCCGCCGCCATTGAGCCCAGGCCGGCAAAGGTTGACTACACCGGCTTCCGTGGCCTGCGCGTCACCCTGAACGAGCACACCCAGGAGGTCGAGGACAAGCTAACGGAGCTTGTTGCCCACATCCTCAACCCTGGTGCCAAGGTGCTGGATGTGGTCGTCGACCCCGCCAAGGTCGACGCCGTCACCGAGTTCGCTGCGACCGCTGATGTCGTCGTTGAGGATGTCGGGGCCCTTTTGGCCCAGGAGGAGCATGCTGCGCCGCTTGCGACGCGTGCGGTCCCTGCCGAGTCTTGGTTCACCGCGTACCACAGCTACAATGATCATCTGCAGTTCCTCCGCGACCTGCAGGCCGGCTTTACCTCCAACTCGGCCATCATCACGGCCGGCACCTCGGTCCAGGGGAGGACCCTGACCGGCATCCAGATCTGGGGTACCGGCGGCAGGGGCTCCAAGCCTGCCATTGTGATCCACGGTACCGTCCACGCTCGCGAGTGGATCTCGACCATGGTGTGTGACAGCCCCCTCCCTGTCAGAGATGGAAACACCCCAAAAGAAGTGATTTAAGACAGCTGACCCCGTTTGTTCTTTCTGCAGACCACCGAGTACTTCGCTTGGCAGCTTCTGACGAAGTACAACTCGGACGCCTCTGTCAAGGCACTGGTTGACAAGTTCGACTTCTACATCACCCCCATCGTCAACCCTGATGGTGAGGACTGCCCGCAAGTCGCGACTGCGGCGTTGATGATGATAGTGCATCTGCTGACACCGAGCCCCTTGCGGCGATCTCGCGCAGGCTTCGTCTACACGCAGACCAACGACCGTCTCTGGCGCAAGAACCGCCAAACCGTCAGCGGAAACTCGTGCGCTGGCCGAGACATCAACAGGAACTGGCCTAGCTCGTCGTGGGGGATGACGGGAGGTGCCTCGACCAGCCCCTGCTCCGAGACTTACAAGGGCCAGGCCGCCGGTGACTCTCCCGAGAACAAGGGGCTGGTGGCTCAGGCTCAGGAGCTGCGGAGTGGACGTGGAATCAAGCTTTACCTCGATATCCACTCGTACGGCCAGTATATCCTTTGGCGTAAGTGCCTTCCTGACTTCTGGCCGTCATCACCGGATAACATCTCGTCTACTTCATGTCTCTGTTTGTGCAGCAACTGAAACCCCCTACTTTCCACCTCCAGCATACGGCCATGACTGCAACTTCGTCGACCCTGCCGAGGAGACGTGGCGGTCACAGGCATCTGCCGCGCAGGCGGCCATCCGTGCCGTTTCTGGCACCAGGTACACCATCGGCAACAGCTGCCGCGTCCTGTACAAGACTACCGGCGACAGCACCGGCTATTTCACCGGCTCGGCGGGTACCCCCAGCGCCTTCACCTATGAGCTCCGCGACACTGGCACGTATGGCTTCTCGCTGCCCGCCAGCCAGATCCAGCCCACCGTCCGCGAGACCTGGGCTGGTATTGTGGCCATGCTGCAGAAAGTCTAAGCACAAGCATTCTCGGTTGCTACTTAAGCTTGGGGGCAGCTGTTCAAAGCCGGGCAACGAGATAGGTACATATTCGTAAATAGTTTGGTATGTGGAGGCGGGTAGGTGTTGGCCGCCTCCTGAAGTACATGATTAATGAAACGTATATACGATTTACTTGCTTACGATTCTAATTTGATCGGTGCGACGAAAATGGCCCGGGCCGATGGAGGAGGCTATGGGAGCTTTATCGGGCCGACATCGACTAGTGGTGTCTTTTACTGGGTTAACGCTGGTGACTGACATCGATTCGACAAAAGCACAGTTGAGCCCCAGCGCTAGCACGTCACCAGACGTCTGCGAACACGGATATTCATGGTGTGCTTGTCGACAAGGGCCTAGGCGCAGTTATCCCGTCCACTAGGTTGTCACAAAGTATTGTGCAGAGGTCGCAGCTGTCCATATATGGCAGCAATCCCGTGCCAGATATCCAGGGTGCGTCGATGAAGCGCGAGGGTCTCACCTGGTCAAGCGCCACCACTGCGAGCGGCTGAAATGAGCGGAGGGTTGCTTGTTGAGGATGAGTGAGTGGGTGTTGTGGGGTGATGATGCGATGATCCAACGGTGCCTAACCTGGTTGTCTGATTCAGGGGCACGTCGACGTGGGACAGTGGAAAAGTGCATGGAAGAAATAAAAAATTGCGGTAGTCGTGATGGCCAGCCCCGATCGCGTCATCGGCAAAAGTGGGAACTCTTGACAAACATTTTCCACCAGAGAGGCAAACACCGCCAAAGTCGACCCCTTTCCGCTCCGTGCGCGCCAAGATTCGGCTTTTCCACTCGGAATGGAGCATTACTGGGAGGTCTCGACGCTTCCACGCTCCCTAGGCTGCGAGAATATACACCAAACTTTTTGCCCGTTGGGATGAGGCTCGCACGATGCATCCACCCTGCCGGAAACCGAGCCCCTTTTTGGACATGCACACATCCAGTCGTACAGGGTTAGCCACCGTCCCACAACCTCCCATGACGCGAACTCCCTGCGCAAGGCGTGATCTTAGGGTTTTTGGAGGATCCGGTTTTGCAGGCAAGTGTTTGTTGCAACCAAGCCGTGGATCTGGAAGAGGAACCATGACCTTTCTCCACTGCGTCTTATAACTACCCCGGGGCCGCCGGACACGTCCGTTGTCACTTGCTTGTCACTCCAATTTGATACGCGGCTCGCCGTATCCTAGAATATCTTGCCCAAGGTCCCTGACTTCCACAGACGGTCGTCATTCCTGGGTAAGGATTGGACATTTCACATTCGGTTTGGGTAAGGTATTGGCAGCACAATGACCCGGCTTAACGAAGACACGCAAGAGGACGGTGTCCCATCCTCTATCAAGAAGGATGGCAAGCCCACGGTCGCTGGCGGAGAGGCGGATGTTGGCGTCGGTAAGTTACCTACTTGTGCTGCGTTTGCGTTGTGGCTGGACACCCCTGCCCAGGCTTCCCGACTAACCCGTTCCACAGGACATCTCGAGCAGGCGCGCGAGCAAAAGAGGCAGATCGGCATCCTGACGGCCATCTTCCTCATTTTTAACCGCATCGTCGGCACTGGAATCTTCGCCACCCCCGGCAGCATCCTCGCGGCCACGGGAAGCGTGGGGCTTTCGCTCTTCATCTGGGTCGCCGGCATGATCATCGCGCTCGCCGGGACTGCCGTTTATATCGAGTGGGGGACGGCCATACCGAAAAACGGCGGTGAGAAGAACTACCTCGAGTACGTGTTCCGCCGCCCGCGCTTCCTGGTCACGGCCATGTACGCCGGCTACGTCGTGCTGCTCGGCTGGGCCAGCGGCAACTCGATCGTGTTCGGCGAGTACATCTTGCACGCCGCCAACGTCGAGGTCGGTCGTTGGAACCAGCGCGGCGTCGGGCTCGTCTGCATCACCGCCGCCTTCCTCATCCACGGCCTGGCGCTCAAGTGGGGGATGCGCCTGCAGAACCTGCTGGGCTTCATCAAGCTGGCCATCATGTTCATCATCGTCGTCAGCGGCTGGGTCGCCCTCGGCGGCCATCTCAAACTCCCGGACGACAAGAAGCCGCGCAACTTCGACAACGCGTTCGAGGGCACCACCAACAGCGCCTATGGCATCGTCACCGCGCTGTACAACGTCATCTGGTCCTACATCGGCTACAGCAACGCCAACTACGCCCTCAGCGAGACCCGGAACCCCGTCCGCACCCTCAAGATCGCCGCGCCCGCCGCCATCGTCACCATTTCGGTGACCTACATGCTCATCAACATCGCCTACTTTGCCGCCGTGCCCAAGCAGGAGATCGTCGAGGGCGGCCGCCTGGTCGCAGCCTCGCTGTTCCGCAACGTCATGGGCGGCTCTGCCGAGCGCGTGCTGTCCGTCTTCGTCGCCCTCTCGGCTTTTGGCAACGTCCTCAGCGTCATCTTCTCGCAAGGCCGCCTAGTGCAGGAGCTGGGCCGCGAGGGCATCCTGCCCTTCTCGCGCTTCTGGGCCAGCAACCGCCCCTTCAACGCGCCGCTGACGGGCCTGTTTTGGCACTGGCTCATCTGCGTCGTCACCATGCTGGCCCCGCCGCCCGGCGACGCCTACAACTTCATCGCCAACCTCATCACGTACCCGCTGTCCGTCATCAACGTCTTCGTCTCCGCCGGCCTGGCGTACTTGTACCTCAACAGGGCCAAGTGGGACTGGAGCCCACCCTACAGCGCCTCCCTCCCCGTCGTAATCTTCTTCCTGCTCAGCAACATCTTTCTCGTGCTCGCCCCGTTTGTCCCGCCCGAGAATGGCGGGAACGCCTACAAGGAGCTGCCTTATTGGCTGCACTGCGTCGTCGGCATCATCATCTTCATTGCCGGTGCCTTCTACTGGCTGGTCTGGGCCGTCATCCTGCCCAAGCTTGGCAACTATGAGCTTGTCAGGGAGGTGCAGGTGGACGAGATTGACGGCTGGGAGAGGAATGTGTTCTCGAGGAGGCCCCTGGGCGAGCCGTTTGACACGGATCGCGAAAGCACCGCACCAGTGGCCAAATAGGTTGTATGCGACTACAAGTATCGTGAACCGATTGTATCAACTACAATAATACGCGTGGTGGTGGCGTTTGGAAATGAGATACCCCTTCCGCAACCTACATTTGTACATTATTTTATTCTATAGAAATTCCAACGCTTCAACGCCTCCAGTGTGACTCTGCTCCTCTCAGTTGTTGACCGATCTACTCAATCTGCATTTTCTATGCTTTTCCCACCCCACAAGCAGGTGCAAGCCGACGAAAAATATCATTATTCTGCTATTCCTCCCCGGACACCAGTTAGCCCCGCGGCACCACAGAATTCCATACCCCTAACTAGAAGACTGAGTATAAGTGCCGATTACAGAGTCCGGGTTATTCTTGTAAACCATGAAAGTGTAGGTAGCACCAAACATGTCCAGAGTCCCGACTTCCTTGAACCCTAGGCTGTGATACAAAGGCCTCCCCATAGGCGACGCCGTAAGAAAGACGTCCTTCTGTTCTCGGATTGTCATCTCAAGTCCCCATTGGACGAGCTGCTTTCCAACCCCCTTGCGATGGTGATTCGGATCCACCGCAAGTATCTCGAGCTCTACAAACATTGAGACATCAGCGGCAAGAACGAGGCAGGAGCGTGTAGTCGGGTGGTTCACCGAATCCTTGAAACGCACCATACCAATGGCGCTGCGCTCCCGTCCCAAAGACGGCCTCTTCCCCAGCCAGGAGCGCCTTGCGCATATCCGTGACGGCGTCGCGGTCGAGTTCGGGCGGAAACGTCTCGCCCAGGGACTTCAGGTCCTCCTCAGAGGCGCCGATGACGGAGGCCACGTTGCTCGCGGCCTCGGGTCGCGTCCACCACGCGTACCCGACTACCGCCGCCTCGGATTCCGGTCCCGATCCAGATGCCTCGACGGCGACCATGAGGATGGAGCCCGCGTCGTGCACGCGGGCCGATTTGCGCGCGGCGCGCCAGGCCTTGTTGGCATCGTGGCCTGGCCGCTGCAGGTGGGCGGGGAAGAAGGCGGCGGGCATGCGGTCGTTGGATGGGTGGAAAGGCCGCGGCGCCGATGCGGTCCATGGCCGGCACGTCGGCCGCCGTGGCGGGACGAAGATGGATGGGCATGCTGATGTTGGGGAGGGAAGATACGGAAGGATTCTTTTTTATGAATTAATATATTCCATACGGGTTCGGAGAGCAACATGTGGCGTCTGCGTATATATAATGCGGAGGCATCAACAGTCTCAACAGAAATGATGCGCGGTCTGACTGTCCGGTTGAGTCATCCCGGAGCAGAAGTGGTTCGCATTCGGGGCCAGCAGCAGGATACAGCGGGGACATGGCACGAATGAGGGAGGAGCTGATGTGAGGAGATGCAGGGCCGGCAGCCGAGAAATGCAAGTCCAGGAAACGTAAAGCCAGGGAGAGGGAAAACAAAAGAAGAGAAATCATCTCCGAAAAACATCGATGCCATTGCAAAACGGTGGCCCGTGAAGAAAAAGAAATGTCTCCCCTCCCAGAATCGAACTAGGGACCTTTCGATAAAAATTTGACAATTACAGTCGAACGTGATAAACCAACTACACCAAGGAGAGATCTTGTTTTTGTGGGATGGGGGCGGGAAATTGTGGATAAGAACGAGTGAGGCTTGAGAATGTGGTGGCAAAACTTATGATAAAATCATGCCGAGTGGCAAAACAAACGAAGCAATATCCACAACCAAAAACGATGTAAAGCCAGACAATGTCAATGACACATTCGGACCCTATCTTGCGTGTGCCCGGACTCGAACCGGGAGCCCATCGATGGCAACGATGGATTTTACCCTTAAACCACACACGCTGGTGGTTGCAGACGCTGACTCATCGCCGCGGGTGCGCGGATATTGCCCCTCCCGGTGCCATTTACATCTATCGGAACTTGATCTCCGGGCGGTCAGCGACGGACCCCAGCATGGTCGACCGACACCTAAGCTAACGTCTTAGTATTCGAATGGAGCGGGAGGTCGACAGATGAAGCAAAGTACTCGCAGCCAAGGACGGAAGGGAAAGCTCGCCATGTCATGCCAGGAGTCATCCATGCTCATGCTGGTCGCCTTGGGTGCAGTGCTGCCGCTGATCGCCCCGCTGGCTTGCATTTCCAGGCGCGAAGCAGACAGCAAGGATTCGGCGCTTGGGAGGGCTCGTGTATGCCGCGCTGACCTGGCCAGACGATCTGGCCGACGATATCGGTCACAATGAACGAGATCGATATCCCCATCGACAATGCCCCAGCGGAACACGACGGGGGGCAGCCCTCGTCGGGCCTCGTTTTATATCCACCGAAAAACACCGGGCGGCTGGATACTAGCGCGACCGCGCTCGAGTTCCTAGCGTTTCCGCGTAAGTGCACGCCGCGCGAGATCGAAACATGCGGCATCATCCTCGAGCGCGAAAAGCCCGGCGCCCGCGACGTGATCAAGTTCAGCCTCATCAGCATGGGCTGCACACTGGATCCGATCCTGTTTGACACGACCCGGACAATGCCCCTTCCGACACTGACTTGACGTGCTGCGCATCACGCTCAGATCGAATGTCGATTTTCGTCGCGCGTACTGGTTGGGGCCCAAACTCCTCTCTACGGCGCCGGTCCGACCTCCCCCCCAACGAACTTGTCCTCGGACCTGCAGCTCACGCCCACGCAGCTCGCGGTCCTGCACCACCCTGCTTCGACCTCGTGCCGTGGCCCGAGTTCCACGGGCTGGTCTTGCGCCGCCCTCGCCGAGGATCCCCCCGCGTTCGGCAAGGGGGATATGTGTCTGGACGCCCTCGACGATGACCTTATCTGCTGGGGCGCCTCGGTCTCGCCGCTGCACAGCGTGGTCAGGGCCGCCCCTTGGAGGCCGCCCCGTGGTTCATCGAGGAGTACGCGTCTCTAACCGGCGGTCCCCGTGGGGTGATGTTTAGGAACAGCGAGCGGTGGCGTGGGATCCGCGAGGGAGGGATTTTATGCATGGCCGTCCATTGTCTATGGGGGATCCTGATCACGCTCTGTCGATTGTGGACCATTCCCAGATTGCTACCTGATATCTTGTCCTTCCTTCTCCCAAGTACCTCTCCCAATCACACATCACACGTATGGCTTGACCTGTTCTTCGCACCATTCCCAGGACTTCCCCACGCTGTCGGCGTCTAACAAGTCCGCTCGCAAGTTCTTGGTGTTGATGCAGCCGTATGAGGCAACTATTTCCACGAGGACATGTGGAAAATACCTTGGATATTAGCATACTTGGCGCACTCAAGGGGTTCTTCAAGTTTAATTCTCCAGCGAGCGACATATCCCATGCCCCGTTATCCTCGTGCGCGATGCTCTCATGCAGCCCAGCAAAGAGCTCCGTGCTAGTGCCTTCCTCAGCCGACTCCTGAAAAGGCGCCCATGGCAGTGGCGAGACGTTAGCCCCCGACACTGCAACATATACCGACGTGGGCCAAGCAGGATGGTACAAACTTACAGCAATAATGTCCGCAGCAGTGGACAGGTTTTGGGCGATGTCCGACCTTATCTGTCCGAGCTCCAGGGCCTAATCATCGATGATCGCGGAAGAATTGTCAGCCTCTTAAAAAGAACGAACGTCTTGGTCTGGGGCAAGTTGGACTCGCGGGTGCGCACAACACAAATGACGCCATCCCTGGCTTCCTCGCTCCGCCTCGCCATCTCCCGCGCGAGGAAGATATTGCCGGCCTTGCTTCTAAAGTGCTTGGTGAATGGGCTCTTGTCATGGACGCGATAGTCGATATTGTCAAAGTCCATGGGCGGGCTGGGAGCCGACTGTGCGCCACTGGACGAGACCCAAATTACGCGAGTGCTGGCGCCTTGCTTGGGGCCAATCGCCGCCGTAGACGCCAGCAGCGGGTACAGCAGCTTCGTGAAGAGCAACGGCCCCAGGCTATTGGTGCCCCTGCTGCAAGTCGTGGCCCTGGGCCGTCTTTGGCCCCCTGCAGCGACGCCATGACGCCCGCGTTATTCCACAAGACACCGAGGCGAGACTTCCGAGCGAAGAAGGCCCGTGCCGAGACCCTGATAGTAGACAAGTCCGCAAGATCCAGGTGCAGGAACTCGAGGCGCCCGGTGGACTCGGGCATTTACGACGGATCTCGTCAATCGCAGCCTCGGATTTGGCTTTCGAGCTGGCGGCCATGTAGACCACCGAGTTTTTGCCGTACACTATGGCCGCAAGGGTCTTGCCGATGTCTCCTGAGCTTCCGGTCACGATAAAGACCTGCTCCGTCAGTTTGTCCTGCTGCTAGCGCGGTTGGCTGCGGCTGGGTCACTTTTCACCTTTCCTTTTTGGTCTGGCAGGTTGGCTTCCGTAAGGACGGGTTTGAGCGGAAAGGACATCAGAATCTTGTCACTCAAGGGAGCCATGCTGTCGACGTGTTCGGACGGCTGCGAGGAAAGTCGGGTACCCCCCTGTCCGACCAACTCCCTATCGAACCACTCCAATTTTGTCCGGAGGCGGCAAGATCATATCCATTTTTATTTTCGCAAATGGACGAATTTGGTTTAAGTGCGTACCGCTTTTTTTAACAGCTTTTAATTTCGATTTTAGTATAAAATGTTAACGGGTTATAAATTGCAATTATTTAAAAATAAGCCTTAAAACGTCGTAACGCAACCGATTTTAATAAACGTATTTAGTATAATGAAAGGATTTTTTTTTTAAAAAAAAACCCCCTAATAGGATAATCGACTATTAGCTTCCCTCCCGTGCTGCCCCTGTGTCCCCATCATGTCCCGTTGGCTTACGCCTGCCACAACCCGTGCCAAAGGCATTCTTAACACTAAGGAAGGTACTTAGCTATCTGCTACCTATTGATAATATTTTGAACGAGTGCGAGTTAACAGAAAGGCGAGGTGGCAGCCCAGCCAGCACGCGGGGGTCCTTTCCTTCCTTCCTCTCTGGCTTTCCGCGCCAGCAGAGACGCCGTTTTGTTATGTGTCGTCTTTACACCTAAATTCAGCAGCACACTCCATGAATCGTCCTACTATTTACAGCGTCGCCTAAATGCCTCTTTAAGGCTTTCGATGGGTATAAATGAAGCGCTTCCCGCCCTTTAAATGTCTTTTAATTCCTTTCTCTCTTCATCCGGTTTCGAATCATTAAGGTATTCTGTTGGAATAGCATTTTTATGCGCGTGCGCTCCGGAAAAGGGGTTTTTCCTGGGAGGCCGGGGATCCTCCGGATCCCTGCACGGGCCAACCAATCCGCCTAGGTTAAAGCGGA
>GL876966.1:4313515-4328427 GCA_000193285.1 Magnaporthiopsis poae ATCC 64411
GATGAAACCTTCCATATCGAAAATATCATCACAATAAGGAATCCTTTTTTTGTTTTTTCCTCTCTCTTTTCTCGCTTTTCCTTTTTATTTTTCCTTGAATGTTCCCTCCTATGCGCCCGGAAATACAGAGTTACTGCAGCTCCCCATGCGGACCGAGCACCCAGTCACCTCGATTTCCCTCCAAGGGTCGGCATACAACGTCGCCTCCTTTCAACTCCCACATCCCGCTGTTCCGATAAAGGCCCAACCGCACCGGGGTATACGTCCTTGGATGCCCCGAGGGATTGGAAGGGCTGGGACGTGCATGAGAAAGGAGCCAAAGAATATTCAAGGGCGGTGATAAAACTTATTACGTATTGGAAACATCGTGCTCGGGATCCGGCGCCGTCATTCCTCGAAAGGCCCGAAGGCTGCGGTGTATGAAAGCCGCCATGCCTCAATGTGAGTGGAGCTCAAAAGCCCTCATCACATTTCCCTAGAAGCTTGTGAGGAAGTACCTTGGCACTTAGGGTTCCTCCTGTGCTACCTTTCAGGTCTTTTGCTGTATATGTCGATGTTGAATCCATCGCGAGCCTGGTAGTACCACGGCCCGTAATCCCGTTGCCAACGGCCGCAGGCTTTCTGCTGTGGCTTAAGCTACTGTAAGCCACGAGGATTTGAAACTCCCTGGAGGATGGAAGTGCTGATTTTTTGTCATACGTTCACGTAATAGCACACAGTGGCGTTAGGCCATCAGGGGTCAAAAAGAGGAGCCAAGAGGACCACAAGACGCTCCTCCTCATACCACAACATTACACCGATGATTTGGAAAGGTTGCATGTAATCTGATGGAGCCGGGCCGAGTGCCGTGATAAAACCTCTTGCTCTCTCCGGTGTCAGCAAATGATCCTTCCTGTGGGCGTGACGAGCCTGACTTCACCGGTCTTGTGAGTGGCTAGCTGACGCAGCGACGCTGAGCTGTACCAGGATTAAGCCTTGGTTGCGGGCAAGAAGTGGCCCAGGCGCCAGGATTTGGTTTTCGTCTTGGCCTGTTGTGTTCCCAATTTTCTCGTGGTGAGCACTGTGTGCGGGCACGCCAATTTTTAGCAAGGAAAACACCCACACATGTCGGGGACGGTGGGTGGACTGAGCCGCCATAGGACAAAATATATTTTTATATGGCCCTGCTGTCAAATTAATTTTGACTTTTCTCGGATCGAGGCCTTCCCTGTTCTCGGCTGCATGCATGCAACGGCGGCTTCAACCGCTGGTGTTTAATATCGAACCGGTGCCAGCCAATGCTGGGAGCCACCCGGATAGCAACATAATATACGGCGCACCCGAAGCGTGGGTTTTGGTAAATGGAATAGGAGGAGGGAGGGGCGGATCCATCGTCTCAGCGCTAAACCACGTGGAGCAAAATTTGGCCGACGTGACGGCAAGCAGACCGAGAAGGGGTGGGTGGGATACACTCAGCCTCTTCATCAACGTCAGCCAGTCGGAAGGCCTATTTCCTATCCATCCCGCGCAAAGGATTACGCGACGTCACACCGCAGATGTAGCGGGCCCAGAGCGGAAACGACTCCTGTATCCCGGCCGGCCATGCCGCCGGGCAAAGCAGACGTACGCACGCGCCATGCTGAGTTTTATTGGGCGGTGTGAGAGGTGGACAATTACATCGAGCTGCCTAACCACTTTACAATATTGCGATTCGCCACTGCATATGCGCTTCTTGTCACATTGGCGGCGTTGTGTGCCCATTCCCATTCTGACAACCATCTCGCCGGGCACACAGTGTTGCTCTCGGGTGCCCAGCGGCCTCGCAGCCTCGGTTGGGACCCGGGAGCCTGGCCAAACCGTCGGTCAGCGGATCCGCAGACGAAGGTTCACACCATCATCGGTCTTGGCAAGTTCGTGTTGTCACATCCATCCCGACGGAAATACCGGGGGTCAGCCCTACAGGAGACGGGTATTGCGGGCTTTGCACAAGGCTTTCTCGGTGGCCTATGTGGAAGCGCCTTGGCAGGGAGGGCATCAGGTGATTGCTGAGGCTTACCACCATGATGGCCGCAGATGATGACAAACAAGGCACCTAGTCCTTGACCCAGCCTCTTGGTCCCAACTATTGCCCTTGCTACCAAAGATTCCAGGAGCACAGCAGGCACTGTATGCCATTCCAGTCTCCTGTGCCCCGCCGCACATCTATCCCATCACAGTGGAGAAATTAGATCCAAATGCATCACGAGAACGACGTAAACCTCTCAAATCCTCACCCTCGTCACGTATTGGGATGTCGGCGCGGCGGTCCGGAGCGGTAGGCATCCACATCAGAGGACCTTGCTTCCTCACAAGGCCGGGTGGCTCGGCGGTCATAGTCCGCCGGCTTGACAAAAGGACCGATGTCATGATGGGGCAGTGATGGAAGTGTAATAGTGGCAAGAACGGGCAACGAGGCGAGAATCTCGTCTATAAAACGCCGACCGCTCCTCTCCTCGGAAAAGAGAAATATCCAGTCTTCATCCCAGCACCTCCAGACAGCATCTGCCCAAGACCTGCAACAGCCAACCTTGACACTCTTTGTCTGCCCACCGCAACCCAGCAAAATCACCCAAGATGGTCAAGTTCGCCGCCTTCGCTGCTGCTGCCGCCTTCGCCGGCCAGGCCATGGCCCAGGTCGGAGATACCTGCTTCCTCCGCCGCTCCTACTGCGGCTTCCAGCTGCTCAGCGGCTCCGGATCCAGTAAGTTTCCATGAGCTTGTATCCAAAAAGGCACTTTGACCCATAGTTATTCGGTGTGTGACTGACACTGTAATCACCGTAACCTCCAGACTTCGAGCTCTGGAAGCAGCGCATCGACGAGGCCCTCGCTGCGGACAACCTCCCCATCGACGGAGACCACGAGAACAACACGCTCTTCGTCTGCATCGGACCCACGTCTCTGGGCGTCGCCCAGTACTGCCCTGCCATCGGCCAGCGCTGCCAGCCTAGCACCGCCAACGCCTGCGGTGCTGGCTCCACCCAGAACTCCTGCTGCGGCAACTAGGTGCAAAATGTTGGCACTATCCCTGATGTTGTGACCGGTTTTTGGGAGCCGTGGTGACAGTGGAGGGGAGAGGCGGGAGGCGGATATTGTGAAGCCAAAGCTCAAGCAACCATGTATCCAGATTCCAGATCTTGGCGGAGCAGATCCGTTTGTTGTGGGCCTGCTTCCCTGACACTCGTTTGTAGTTGTTCCTTACGAATAACAATGCTGGCCAGCTAAAACTAAGTCCTGGGTGAGTGCATTGCGGTAAACTACAGAAGCTGAAACAGTCGTATCAAATGGAACAAATCGGCCAAAAATTCCACATAGAAAGTTGAAAAGGGGCACACTTGCCCCAGGGCTTTGATTTCTCTCTATCTTTATGTCCACACATGTATAAAGTGCACGCTGAAAAAGTCAACTGATGACTCTGGGTGTTTGCGGTCTAGCCAAGTGAAAATCTAGCTAAAAAAAAGTGAGGATGAGAACAAAGACTTGTTACTTATGTTTGTATAAGTCCCGCGCTAGGGTGTTTGCGACACTGCGAGTTTTTATGTTTTTAAGTTCTTTTGCATTTGAAAAAGACACGACGAAAGAATGCACGTGATAGTTGGAAACATTCTATTAAATAAAAACGCTTATAGCCAGTTTATATTTCATTTTATGACAATTTTACAATCGTTACGCTTGTTTCATCGCAGCAAAAAATGATCTGCATTCGACTTTCATACGGAATAAATAAGAAAAAGGCCCTCAGCGTCGCATAGGCACCCTGGTTCTTTATAACAACATAAAAATGTAAAAGAAAAAGGCAATGCTTATATGTGGCTACCACCCTCTCCTGCAGCGCCACAGGCCACCTCGCCCTTCTCAACCGTATCCTCCCACCGTCTCTCGACAGACCTCTCTGCAGGACTTAGCGCTCCTTTTTCCCATCACCTTGCTCCATCTTGCTGGTCTCCGCAATCTTCTTTTCCCGCCAGTACCACGTGCCTGCGTACATGGCCCCCGGCCCCACCATCACTGGCGAGGCGGCCACGGCGGCAGCCACGCGTAGAGCCTCGGTTGTAGTCGTGTAGCCGAGCCTTCGCATTTCGAAGACGTTCCAGAGGCACCACGCTAGAGATGTGGCCACCATTATGATTTGGTCCCACCTAAGCACCACAAAGAACGCTTCCCTCGGATCCACCGAAGCCATCCAGTTGTCGCCCAACGGGCCCCATGGCAGGGGCACGTCGAAAAAGGCACGGTAAAGCGAGAGGCGGCCCGCTGAAAGGGCAAAGTAAGCGAGCGTGCAGAGGTGCGCGGCCGCTGTGGTCCAGAAAAGGGTCGCGTAGGCGGTTAAAAGGTGCGGCAGGTCTTTGCATTTAAAAACCTCCACATCGGCGTCCTCGTTGCCGGACCGGAGTCTGCGGAGGATGGACGCGAATAGGACCGTCAAGGGCCCCACAATAACCGGGGCGACCTGCCACAGGGTCGCGAGATCGAGCCAGGCGCCCGGGCTGGACCAGTGCGGCAAGCACAGGAGGACCGACGAGATAACGTAACCCAGAACGACGGCTGGCAGCACGGACCGGGCTACGTCCACGTCCACGACGCGGGCGGTCGGTCGGTAGTAGAGCGGGTTGAGGCTGGCCAGAAGCGTGAAGAGGAAATAGATGGGGCCAGTCCTGGCAATCGCGAACGTTTGGTACATCAGCGCCCAAAAACCGGGGCTGTTGATTGACGGAGAAAGAGATGGTTAGCTTTCATTTTATAACACAGTGGTTAAAGCGGTGGCGTTGACCGACGACGAGCATGATACAATAAAAAAAATAAAAACAATAAGCAATGAAAATGAAATGGGGTACCTACAAAGTAAGAACACGACCGCTGAAGGCCTGCAGGTTGGCCCGTCTGTGCCCTTCGACCACCCAGATAAGCACGGTGGGTGTCAGCATGCACAGGATATACCCAAGCTGGATGCGCTGCTCTGCAACCGGACTATCAAGGGCGAGCGAGAAAAGGCGCGTTAAATAAGCGAGAAATGTATCAATCATCCCGTTGCCGGTGAAGGTTTTCCTGAAGGGATGGCCGAGGAACGAGTTTGGGACCTCGCCGGCTTTGATCCCGTGCGCGGCTACGTGCCAAAGCCCCAGAAGGACAAGGCCCATGATAAGCCTCGGAAGGAGCGCATTCTTGATCGGTTTGGCTGGTAGATCGTCCGTCCAGGCGGGATTTGGGCCTTGCGGCGACGGGGCCCCGGGTCTTGGTTGCTGACGACGGCTCGCCATCTTCGCCGCTTGTTCGTTGCTTGTTGCTGGCGCGGCGTGGTGTAGTTTGAAAGGTGGGAGCTGGGCTAGTTATCGGAGAATTTTAGGCCTGGCTGCCGGACTCGCCCGATCTGACCGGCGCAGCAGGGAGCATAATATATTACATAGCGCGAATGGAATACGATCTAGCTCAGTCTCGGGTCCCGGGGTTAAAGCCAGCCGCTTCGGGACAAGTTCGCGCCGCACACGAACCTCTATGACCATTCACCGCCCGTATGCCCAAGGGGGGCGAATAGGAATAATGAATAATGCCTGTTGTGCCTGTCAGACTCGATAACTCAGGCGTTGCCTGGGGGGTTCGTGGAATCCAAGAGTGGTGGCTGGAACCGCTTTCTATGATTCGTAATCCCTAGGGCCCGTAGTAAATGGTGCGTCCCACCAAGAGCTCCAAAAAAGGAAAGGGAACGGCGATAGCGATGCGAGAGTGTGAAGGAAGTTGGGGCCAAAAAAAAAAGGAAGGAAACGCGAGGCCGACCGCTCCCAGCATACGCCCGGTGCAGCCGGATTACGTCACCACCCCCCGGGCCGTTGGCGACCGGCTGAATATTGGGACCCGAACCCCGCGGTTCGTGTGTGTGGTGTTGTCCCATCGGTGCCACGTTTGGCGTGCCGAGGCGCTGCCTGACGTTTCGCGCCAGTCCGTCGGAATGGGGGACCTGTCAAAGGGTATTCCTGTGTACAGTAGAATATGCCATACAAGCCAGGATTGGCTTGGGCAGCAGCTATGCAAAAGAAAACACGGGTCGAGGCGTATGAGCTTTCAAGGTATACGCTCCTGAAAGACCGTCTTTGCCGGTTTCCGCTTTCCCCGTTGTCCACAGCCGCAAGCCTCCTCCCCGCCGTCCTCTTGGACTTTCCGTGCCTCTCTAATGATCACTCTATCTTTTCGCTGGTTCGTACCCGGCTCCAGGTCGAGAAACTTGTTTGTATTGTAGCCACAGGAGCTCACCAAAGCCACAGAATCCTTCCATCTTTCCCCGTCCTCTTGAGTGGAAGCCCACGGAGGGGACTCCTTCCCGTATGGATTAACCGAAGGTTCCTTTTAAGCCGCACGCCCGCCCATCCCATCACGTCTATAGCACCCATTTCATTATCCCCTGGCATTGCACGCGCTAGAGCTCGGCATTTGCGACGAGGACTTTCACGAGGAAGGGCGACAGAGCCTGCAGCCACCACCCATCAGTTTTGTGTTGTTCCCAAAAAGGTCACGGTTTTTATTCCTGGGGTGCACAAACTCGAGGAGATTCCCCTACCAGCGGACCCGAAGCTGCCTAAGTGCGGCTCGTCTCAGCGTCCACGCGGTCAACCCGGGTCCGACCCACCGAGCCGCAGGACGCCAGTGACCCCCTGGAAGGCATTCCTTTCCGGGATGTCCTAGCCGAGAAGCAGGGCACACAAGGAATAGACGGGTTCGCCGTTCTTCGACATCGCCGTGTTCAAAGACCACCTCTTCGGCAGGGTCAGCTTGCCAAGCAGCTACTCGCCGTACAAGTCTAGCACCGGCTACGAGCAGCCGGTCAAACAGGCGCCACCCGCGCAGGTGCACTCCCTCGCGTCCCCCTCGCGGTGCGATTTCAACAGGCGTGTTTCCGCGTCCCTCCTGGACGTCATCGACACCAAATACGTCGAATTCATTGTCGAGGGCCGCTTCTTTTCCGAAGAGCGGACTATGCTGGACAATGGGACCGAAGAAGAAGAAAAGGAGAGCATGGGAAGTGTTGCTCAGAGTTCGACCTGTCCGCCGGTGTTGCCGGAACTTCCCTTGTCATTGCTGCCGAGGCCGCGGCTTTGCGTCCCTGGGAGTTCGTCAATCTCGATGACGAGCGCTATCCACGAATGCGCTCTCTCACTCGATTGGTGGGCTGCAATTGGGCCAAGGCTGCGGATGTGTAGTAGTCAAAGCAGGATGCTTAATAAAGGTTGCTATAATTATCCCCATCACATGTGCTCTGCGGTGCGGCATGCTTATGCTTCGTGCCATACTTTTCAAGCCACCTGGCTCCAGGGACGTTCGTGAGCCTTGATACCGGAAGTCACCGACAGGTTTGTCTGCATACACAAAAGCGTCTGTGCCACGCATCGCCTTGCAGTTTCCCCCGTGGCTCCCCCAGGCAGAGATGCGATGGTGGCCAGCTTTTGCCCTTTGTTCAGGGCCACCTGGCATGACCATTCTCCGTGTGCCGGCGTCAAGATTGCAGTCTAGAATCGGCTTTCTGCTTCACCCGAGTCGTAGCGCACGCCGCAGCCCAAGATGGGATAACATGCGCACAGATGCTTTCGCCCACCAAGGCGCGGGGACCAAGGACACGCAGGAGTTGTCTGCAAGCATAAAGTCAAGACGACGAGCTTTGCGACGTCGTCCGATGACGTCTACCGACAGGTGCGACGGCGTGTGCCTTTGACTGCAGCGAACCAAGTAAATGAGGGGAAAGCAGCCCACCTACTAGGGTGTTGCCCCCTGGTCCTGCGAGCTCAGGCCGTCTTGTGCTTTCCCAACTTAAGCTTTAGTGTACTGCCGAGAGCGTTTCACGGGACCCTGCCTGCATCTTCCCGGCGTGCGAGCTCTGGATAAGGTTATTCAATCCTAGTCGGGATGCTCACTTCATGAGTTCGCAGACTTCTTGGCACGTTTCGATGAGCAGACTAAAGTTAGCGATGGGAAGAAACAGAACAGCCTCGATTTTGGTTGGCTGCCTACGAGCACCAACAGCGCTGGCAGTTTAATTAAGGCATTCCGCCCGGCGATGCTTTCTATGGCGATGACATCTCTTCTCGATTCTGGACTCTTTGTTGAGCCGTGACCTTGATCGACAGACACATCGAGCCCTAAAACACAGAAAAAAAAAAAAAACAGGAAAAAGCACGGCACCAGGCTTGGCAAGGCCTCATCCGGCTCCACGATGGACACGACGCCGCCTGTGGACCTTTCGAAATGGAAAGAGGACAAGGACCTCGGATACAAGCTCAACCTCCTGTATTGGTGCCTTAGCGTCCTGTCGGGCCTCGCCGTCGGCCTCAGGCTCTATACCAAGACAAGGTCCACACATGCCAGTTTGTGGTGGGACGACTGGATAGCAGTTGCCTCATGGGTAAGCTTCGCCCATGCGCCCCTTCGCCTCGACAGCTAGCGTCTGTCTCGAGTCCAAAGAGTGGGGGTGTGCTGACGATCATATTGCCGTATTCCCTTTCCTCCTCCAAGTTTCTGGTATTGTTGCAAAACGTCGCCGCCGCGTTCGAGCTGCGCCAGGGCCAGGGGATACACGCGTCCGAACTCCCCTTCGACGAGATCTCCCAGTTCATCCTGTCCGCCAACATGGCGGCGACCTTTGCCATCATAGTTACGACGTCGACCAAGAGCGGATTCTGCTTCACGCTTCTCAAGGAGCTCGACGTGTGGCGCCGCAGCGACTCCGCAGGCGACACGGAGGGGACGCGCCTCAAGGCGCTAGGCGGGCAGCTGGCGGCCGCCAACAGGGGCGAGCAGCGGAAAAAGAGCGTGCTGCGCGGTATCGTCTGGAGCATACTGGCTATCATGAATATCGTATCCATGGTGGCCGGGATCCTGCTCTGGGTCCGGTGCTCGCCCATCTACAAGGGCTGGCGTCCAAGCGTGGAGGGGACTTGCTGGGGCGAGTTTGCCACAATTACACCGCCGAGGATAAACACAGGTAGGTACCTTTTCGGCTCTCCTCTTTCATGCTGCGTAGCACCTCAGCCAGCTGACCAAAAGATGATGTACCTCTACCGACGAAGCGGTCACCGGGATAATGGACTTTGTTCTCTCCGTCCTGCCGATGTACATGCTCCGTGACGTTCCTCTCCGAACTGGCGAGCGGGTCGGACTCATGTTCTGTTTTTCGCTGGGATTATTGTGAGTGTCTGTTCGGGCTTTTCTGGGACATGGCATCAGCCGCTATTGGTGAAAGAGTGGGCTGCTAACACGAGGTTGGCGTTGCAGCGCCGCGGTGACGGGCTTCCTCAAGACATCAGAGGTGCATATCCTGGCAGGAAACGATGTGACTTGTGCGTGCCACACACACCCTTTCCTCCACCAAGCATCAACGCCTGCTAACCAGACTAACCGTGGTCCCACAGTCGATATCGTACCGCTGACCATCTGGGGGTCGGCCGAGCCGAACCTGATCCTGATCGCCATCTCGCTCCCGGAGTCGCGGCATCTTTTCTTCAAGGGCAGCAGGTACGGCACGCAACCACCAACGCCGCAGGGCTTACGCGACGCCACCACCAGCCAGATGGCCGCCAGATCCAGCCTGAAGGCGGATGCGGCACCACCCGACCCCGACTCCAAGACCGACGCGGCGCCCGCAACACACTCCGTCTCGGCGCGCACGAGCCGCGATGACATCTGGGAGGTGCTGTCATACTACGGCGTCCAACGGTCACCACCTCAGCCCAGGACCGCACCGCCGCCGCCCAGGGCCACTGTCGTGATGAGGCCCCGGGATGGCGGGCGTGGTCGCCACGCCCAGGCGCCCATGACTCGGCCTCCTAGGGAGATGAGTAGGGACAGTAGGGCGGCCTGGCTGTACGGCAGAGATGCCTACGCTGCTGATTTGCGTAGGGACGCAGCGGACATGCCAGCTCCCAGGCGCAGCAAGTGATATAATAGAGGCCGTAGGCATGGGTCGATGCATGGCGCCCGGTGTACTGCTGCAAGATAGGTACTATTAAAAGCCCGTTGAGAAAATCGGAACGAGTTCGAACTTTCCCAAAGCCAGTGGTCATGGCCTAGTTTTTTGCCGACATCGGATCCAACCCCTCAGCAGCCAGGTTAGTGACGTCACTCGTGAAATGCCCTCAATTTTTCACATCCCGTCAATCCTCGCCAAAATCATCAAAGGCCAGTAATCGATTTTTGCCTTCCTCGCCTACCAGGCAACGCCAAGATCCACCAGCTCTAGTGCCGTCGGAGCCGATTCCGTGTGCCGACCGATTTCTTCTCATTGGCGCGCATCCTGCCGGCTCTCGGCACTCTTCGCACTAGAACCTGCAGCGCTGGGGGTCATTTTTAGTGGAGAACCAGCCTGGATGCTGGGCGATCTGCCCCGTAAGGCCCGCTAACCTGGCCCACCAGTCCTCGCGGGGCGCCAGCTTCGGCCTGGCTTTATGGAGGTTTGGGGGTCTCGTGCGAGGTAGCACACGATTCCGAGAAGCTGCAGCTCCCCAGGCTGTCGTCGCAGAAGGAGGGGTTGAATGGGGCAATGCTCTGATCAAATGGCCGTTACCTCGGGTACCGGGCGCTGTCAGGCGAGCTATAAGGTCGGGGAAAAGCCAAGGGCAGGTGGTTAGTAACAAACCTTACTTGGCTTGGAAATTCCGCTATTGATGTCGTGCTTCATCACATCTTCTAGCGTGGCGTTGAAACAGGGTGCGTATCGAGTCAAGTCCAAGAACGCGATGGCTGGAGCTCTCCAGACTGACGTTTTCCTAACATACGAACAAAGCAGGTACCCGGTTGCTATACGATGACGGGGATAACCAGACTCGGCGGCTTCAATGTCGCCAACCATTTGGAAAAAGGGCGGCTATTATTCGCCATCAACTCGGTCGCCGCCTTGTCCATATTCTTTTTTGGCTATGATCAAGGAATGATGGGTGGCGTTAACAATGCCAAGAATTACATCGATCTGATGGGATTTGGCTACGTCGACCCAGAGACTAAGGAGCCGGTTATTACGGACAGCTTGCTCCAGGGCGGCATCGTCTCGGTCTACTATCTTGGGACCCTATTCGGCTGTCTTCTCGGCGGCTGGGTAGGCGACAAGGTCGGCCGTATTAAAACTATTGCTCTTGGAGCCATCTGGGCCATTCTTGGTGCATGCCTACAATGCTCGGCCATGAACGCCAGGTGGATGATCTGCTGTAAGTCGAGATCAATGTGTTGCGGCAGTCAGAAGCGCCCCGTAGAAAAAAAACCTAACAGATCCGATTGCATAGCACGCGCTGTCAATGGCATTGGTACCGGCATCCTCAACGCCATTGTGCCGGTGTGGGCAACTGAGACCGCCGAACACATATCGCGGGGCCAGTTTATCGCCATCGAGTTCACTCTCAACATCTTCGGTGTCGTGGTCGCCTACTGGCTCGAGTTCGGGCTTTCCTTTATCGACAACGGCGAGTCGGCGTTCCGCTGGCGGTTTCCCATCGCCTTCCAGCTTATCCCGCTCATCATACTCCTCTCGGTCGTCTGGTTCTTTCCCGAGTCACCCCGATGGCTCGCCAAGGTGGACCGTGACGACGAAGCCATGTTCATACTACAGCAGCTGCGCGGCACGGATGAGGAAGGGCGGCGGAGGGCCGAGGCCGAGTACCACGACATCAAGAACGTGGTCGCGCTCGAGGCGAAGGAGTCGACCCGCAACTCGTACGTCCACATGCTCTTCGGCATCGGGTCCGGCGAGCTGCACACGGGGCGCCGCGTTCAGCTGGTGATATGGCTGCAGATTATGCAGGAGTGGGTAGGCATCGCGGGAGTGACCGTGTATGCGCCCACCATCTTTCGCATCGCCGGGTTCGACACGGAAAAGTCGCAGTGGATTTCGGGGTTGAATAACATTTTCTACATGTTCGCCACGCTGGTGTGCGTCTTCACTTTGGACCGCATCGGCCGCCGATGGACGCTGTACTGGGGCGCGGTCGGGCAAGGAGTCGCCATGTTCCTCGCCGGGGCCTTCTCGCGGCTGGGCATCGACGCGCGGGCGGTGGGCGACAGCGCCAGGGCTGACCAGTACGGAGCGGCGGCGGCAGCTTTCGCTTCATCTTCACGTCGGTATTCGGCGCGACCTGGCTGACGGTGCCGTGGCTATACCCGGCCGAGATCTTCCCGCTACAGGTGCGGGCCAAGGGAAACGCCTGGGGCGTGGTCGGGTGGAGCATCGGCAACGGGTGGCTGACGCTGCTGTGCCCCGTCATGTTCAAGGCCATCGGCGAGAACACGCTGCACATTTTCGGGGCCTGCAACTTCATCGCCCTGCCCATCGTCTGGGCGCTATACCCCGAGAGCAACCAGCGCACGCTCGAGGAGATGGACCTGCTGTTCGCCGCGCCCACGCCGTGGGTCTGGGATGCGGAGCGCATTTTTGCGCGCCTGCAGGAAGAGCGGCCAGGCCTGGTCGTTGGCGGTGGCGCGAGGCAGGGGCAGGCGAAGGTGGTCGACGTCGAGGTCTCGGCCGAGCATGGCGATCCGTTGTTGGGGGGCAATCCTCCTCCGGCGGCCACGTAGGCCTTCCTGACCGCCGGTCGGTGCTCCTCGGCAGGCTGGGGCCTTGATGACATGATCCCGCGGAATTGGGCCAGCCAAGGACTTCGTGGGGCTCAGAGGCTCCTTCGGCTCCTTCCACTGGGCTGAGCCACGCATGCATGTTTCGGACAACACATGTCGGAATAGAGCATCACCTCAGCTTGGCCGCCAAAAAAAAAGTTCCATTTATCTCACGGCTAGGCAGCCGTTGGCGCACAATGTTCCCTCATTTGTTAAGAGCTGACATCAATTGCAGTGGCTGCCTCTGCTGAGCTTCGCATGGCAATCGCAGCCGTGACGATGTAGATCCTTTTGGGCACTTGTATTTAATGCCAACCTGCCGCCCGTCTCTGGAGCTGGCTGACTGTTGCTCACTCAGGCACGGCAACGCATCCAATACTGAGACATAAGCCACCACGCCAATAATCCCAGAATATCCCACAATGTCTACCAGTCTTTCTCTTCCTGCCATCACGGCCACCGCGGCTTGCTCGTCCGTCTACTCGGTCCTTTCCGCTCAGTTCCCCACGCCTACCGAGTTCAAGTCCCAGTTCGCCGCCGCCTCCACAAACCCCTGCGCTACGATCGGCCTGGAGACGGTTAACCCTCAAGCGTTCTTGGCCTGGGCCGCGGATATCCAGTCCATCCTCCAAAGGAACGAGGCTTATATTAAAAGCGCCTCCTCGGTCTGCTCAGACTTCATCGCGTCCACCAGCAAGGCCGACGAGGCACGGTCGTCCTCCTGCGTCGCCACCCGAGCCGGTGCCTCCAACCGGACGGTGACCCCTACTACGGCCCCAGGGACGACCTCAGCGCCCACTACCGGCACAACCTCCCTGCCCACTACCGGCACGGGGCAGCCAGCCACCACCACCACGGGCGCCCCGGGCGCGGCCGGATTGTCCATACGTTCGTCGATGGGCCTCCTGGCCGGTGCTGTTCTTGCCGTCGGCATGCTCAACATTTGAGGAAGAAACAAAACGGGTATGAAGGATGCATAGACAGGTCCAGATTTCGGTAGCATGCTTGCGTGGTACGGTAAATACGTTTAATTAAATAATGAAAACACACTTCGCTATGGCAAGGACACGGCTTGCACCCACATCGGTATCTGAACTCAAATACAGATTTCAGGGATGATGAAGGTTATTTTTAGCCAATATGATCGCCGAACCCCCACTTCCCCGGACCTGCCAAGCGGCACAGCCAGAACGAGGCAGGTTGAAAAAAAAAAAAAGGAACCATGGCGGGTTCGAACTTACCGCCTCGGGCAATCCTCAGTGCTCCTCCATTCTTAGTGCGGTGGCCAGGGCTAATGCCAAAAGAAAATTGACAGCGTTGGAGCGCAGAACATCTGTTTGGTTGCTTACGCAGCTATAAAGAATGCGCCTGTTCGAAGAGGGCGGGACTCAGGGCAGACAAAACAATCTGGATGATCCCCGAGACCTCAATGTCGCCCTGCCGTTTCCTCTCTTTCTATGTAATGCAACACCCATAGTTCAACTAGCGCATGGACTCCTTAATCATGGGCATTTTGTGCGGGCCGCGAGGATGAGCCGCAGGACTACCTCCGGACGGGATATCAGCGGCAGCCGTTAGATAGGGCTGAGGTATCACATTATAAGTGAAAATCAGCTCCTCAAATCCAAAAGACGAACGGAGAGTTCCTCATCCAGAGGGAAGCTCGCAGGAGCACTGGGTGCGACGCCCGTGAAATCCGCGCCCGCTAATTTTGCACCCCAACCTTATTAAATACGTCTCACCTGGAGGGAGGCGAGGATATAGACAGCATAATTTTACCAGTGCACGGAACAAAACGCATCCTGCCTTCCAATACAACCTTGGCCGGGCTCGCTGGTCCGGGGCCGCGCCCACCACCCTCTCTGACTGGCGCTACCCGCGGAAATATCCCGAAGGCGGGTAGAGACGAGAGGGGTACCTTGTAGATAGTGATATCATCGGCATTTGATCCCGCACGATGGCCAACCCTCGAGGAAAGCACCTACCTGTTCAGGTTAGCTTGAGTAGGACGCTCAAGAGCGGATAAAGTCCAGAGGGATTCACCGACGGGACTCGTCGCCTCATCATCAGCGTTCATCCGCCCGCCGTGTCAGACGCCAGCCTGCCTTTCTTTTTCACCAGCTCGCCAAGCCAAGCCAAGCCAAGCCGACAAAAGCAATCCCCATGAGGCTCAGGTTCACATCCTTGGCAACACTGGCCCTCGCCAGCGCAGGGACAACCCCCCAGCGTCGCGATGCCGACCCCGGGAACGGCACCTGTTCCAACGAAGGCTTCCCGCCCGCAGTCGCAGCCAATGCCGACATCTACACAAACTGC
>GL876966.1:4333373-4347562 GCA_000193285.1 Magnaporthiopsis poae ATCC 64411
GGCGCCGACGGGCAAGGGTCGCGGACGCGGCGGCAGCTCCTGGGGCTCAAGAAGGGCGAGCCCGACCCGACGGTGCGGCCGTACGGCGTCTACGCCGGCTTCTTCTCTCTGGCGAGCTCGCCGTCGGACAAGCAGCTGGCGACGGTGCTGCTGGCGCCCGAGAGGCGCACGCTGATGACGCGCGTCGACAACCCGCGCACCACGCAGGCCTACCTCCTGGTGCACGGCGAGAACGCGCGGGCGCCCGAGCTGGCCGACGCCATCGCGCGCCGCGACGTCGAGGCGCAGCGCCGCGTGTTCGCCGACATCTTTGACGGCGCCGGCTGGGAGAGCCAGCGGATGGTGGGCGCGCTGCGCGGCCGGATGCCCGAGGCCGACGACTTTTACGCCACCGACGTGTGCAACGTCGAGGGCCGGTCCTGGACCAGGGGCCGCATCACGCTGCTGGGCGACGCCGGCTACAGCGCCGCGACGCTGTCGGGCTTCGGCACCTCGGGCGCCCTGATCGGCGCCTACGTCCTCGCGGGCGAGCTTGCGCGCCACACCGAGGCCGAGTCCGTCGACGTCGCGACCGCGCTGAGGGAATACGACGCCAAGCTTCGGCCGCTGATAAACGAGGCTCAGAACATCCCCGGCTGGGTCTTCAAGTGTGGGATGCAGAAGAGCTCGTGGACGATAACCTTGACATATTGGTTCCTTAGGATTTTCACCCTCCTTCGGCTCGACAAACTCATGCAGATGCTGGGCTCGGATGACAAGCCGTGGGATCTGCCCAACTATCCCGAACTGGAAAATCTGAAGGCGTAGACTTCTGTTGTAGGATCAGGGGCGCTCGTGTATTTGCTTTGTCGTTCTTTTGTATGTATACCACCCATCCTCGCTCCAGCATGTAATATTTGACCGTATTTCCTCATTGATCGTCCCTGTGTTGAGTTTGTGCTTCGCGTCGGGTTGATTGTTGGTGCAAGTTTTGGGGTGCAAGCGACTAGAGAACAAAAGAACAAGGGCAGTTCGATGCACTCAAATTGGTTTCGTTTCAAGCCCGACTTGCGTGAGCTATGACCGCCGCCTGTCGGTTGGCTGCGATTGGATCAAACAATTTGGACTCGACGCCCGCTTGTGGCCATGCCGCCCGTCTAATTTAGTTCAAAAGATGGCGTCCAGTCGCAGTCATTAGCGAATGGAAACAGCCTCGTCGGGCTTTCCGGTTACGAGAGTGGTTGACAGGGCGTTAGCGACGTTTAGGGTAATCACGATCTTGGACACAATGTTCTCTTTTGGTTGGCGTCCCGTATTTAGCCTGAGCTGCCTTCCATCATCAATGGATGTTCCTCCCTCCATGCGTCAGGTGGTGGCCTCCACCTTCGCGGGGCGCAGGGGCAAGGGTCAATCGCTCAGCCGCAACAGCAGGGGCCCGGTGAAGTTCGTCACTTCCAGTTGTCTTTGGAGGTGGGTCCAGTTATATGCGCCCCGTATTCCAGCGTGCCTGATGCTGCGGCCCGCCAAAGCCAATTTGATGGACGTCGCACGCGGTCGGCATCCAAAACAGCCTAACCAAACCACCACCTGCAGGAAGAGGAGAGAGGACGGTTGGGTCCCGAAACCTCTTCAGCTGAAGTTTTCCCTCAAGTCCTGGAGCGAGCCCGACCTGCTTTCAATTCATGACATTCCCTATTCTCCTTTTTCTCACGCAAGCGAACCACATCCTCAGTTCGGTTTTTCGACTCATTTCCTGACACACTCACGACGAGACCCAACAGCCGTCGAACCTTTAGGGCCGTTTGCCATGGCAATCCACAGAAGACGTTGGCATTCCCTATTGCCGCTGGCGGCGATACGCCAGCTGCGCAAGCTCTCCACCATCAGGGACCGCGTCGTCAAGCGAAGGTCCGGGGCTCCCAGAGCGAACGGCAGCCCTCCCGATACCGACCCGCAGGCCGCTCAAGCCGCCCCGCCGCCCACGTCTATGGATGGCACCCAAGAAAATGATGAGCGCGACATCATCCCCGCAGCGACGACCAGCGCCGAGCTCGAGTCCAGGTCGGACCCGCAGCTATCGTCACTCTTCTTCTCCCGCCTCCCGCCCGAGATCCGCCGCCTGATCTACATCGAGGTCTTCCGCGTCTGGATGAACGGCAGCCGCCGCATCCACGTCTCGAACGAGAACCTGGTCGACACCCTCGACTTTGCCCCCTGCATCCTCGACCACTCCCATCCCCAGCACCAGACGGGAGGCGAAGATGGAAGTTGCATCCGGGGCCCGCTGACGGTGGCCAATGCCAACGAGCGTAATATCCTCATCGACGCAAACGTCCACGCCTCTGGCGGCCCGGATCCGAACCTCTGGTGGTGGTGGCGCTGGTCGCTCCGCGTGCGCTGGGGCGACCACATGGATTGCGTGTCTCGTGCGGTCCGTCCGCGCGCCGGCTCGGGAGTCCGCCCCACGGCTGCCGACGCCATGGCGCATCTCAGGGCCATGTTCTTGACCTCGAGCAGAATGTGAGTCTATCTTTTGAAATCGGAATTGCATGCCGGGTAACGGCGACTCGAGCTGATAATACCCATCCAATCGCCACCCACAGGTACTCTGAATCCATCGCGACGCTGTTCGAAACGACGGCGTTCATTTTCAAGTCAACTGCCGACGTCACCCAATTTTTCGAAACTTCGCCGCACCGATACACGCACCTGATCAAGTACATCGAGTTTCACTTCATCTACGATAAAGATTGTCTTTACTTGCGTGCCATCGAGCCTATGTATCCCCGCATCGCCTCCGCCGTCGCTAGATCCACCCCGGTCGTCGGGATCGCTCTCTGGAACGACCTTGTCCGCGCCCTCGCTTCGGCCGTGCCCGAGCTGTCCAGCCTCAGGGTGTTTATCGGCGCCAAGCCCACGGCGGAGAAGGAGGCCTTCTGGAAAGCTTTTGACACAGTGGGCTGGAGGCCTCGCACCCTGCAGCTTCGGTTCAGAGACGAGTGATAAGCCTTGGCGTCCAAGTGATGTCACCCAATCCTTTTCGGTCGGGGCTGGACGTGTGGGACTAGAAAGGAAGTTCACTTCTACTGGGTATGCTATAAAGACTAAATTACTCTTAATGCTGATTATCACCCGTTCCTCGAAGGGGGAGACTCGAGAACTGTCCACCTTGACCCCTGAACTCCGTCGCACACATGAGTTAACACCCGTCAAAAAGGTACCGCACCAGATCCTCCGAGCAACGTGAATCTTTGTCAAACCATGTTTGCTCCAAGCCCGCTGCGATCGCGCCTCTCACTTCCGCCCACACGAGGCGTATCCACCGCGCCAGGAACCACGCGACCTTGGTGATGTCTATACGGGCCGCCACCGTTCATGGTCCCGGTCGTTTGGGGAGGCGACATGGCGGTCCGAGTGTCATCCGTCCGGCTCCTGAACATCTCGCCGTCCCTGGCCGACGACGTGTTCTCGGCAGATGCCGGCAGTTTTTCCTGGCCGCCAATCTTTGCTCCTCGCCTCCGTCCCCAGCCTGCGCGCCGCGTCATGGTCCAGCCCATGCCTACCACATCTTCGGCAGGTGCGAAGGCCTTGCGGCGATGCAGCGGGATATGGTTGATGCGCCAGTCCCAGATTGCGGCATACACCGTCCGGTAACTAGACAGGGCAAACATGGTACCGATGATGCCGCCGGCGACGATGTCATACCTTGATGTCATGAGTCAGCTTTAACATGTTTTGGGTCGTTGGAACCGAGAAGGGGAAAAGTCCAGGTGGGCTTGCCGGGATTTCGGGTTCCGATCCATGTGCATGTGGCGCTTTTGGTCGGCAAAACAAAAGGGTTGGAGCGGGAGAGACTGACCAGTTGTGGCTCTGATCGACAGTCAACGACCCTCCGATCAGAGTAGCACCCAAGATGGGCGCATAAGTAAGCGCCAGCTTCCACATGGATGGGTGGTAGTTTGAAAAGACCTTGAGCTTGGCGTTTAGGTAGAGATACAGGTAGACGAAGCCTGCGAATGACGCTGTGGTGTGGCCCGACGGAAACGACTCGAGGCTGTTGAAGACCCCGCTCATGTCCCCGTTGGTTCCTCCGCGGCAGATCTCGTAGGTGTACATGATGCCGCCGTACCCGGTGCCTTCGAGCCCCGTCTTGTTGCCTCCCGGCTGCCGGGCGAGCGACGGATCCGGATTGCAGACGGTCAGGAAGTTGGGCCGGAGGCCACCGATGAGCCACTTGATGGTGACCTGGAACAGGGCGCTCGTGATGAGGCTGTAGAGCAGGCCCATGATGGCGTTGTTGAGGTCCCAGAACGACCGGATCCGGATCTGGGCCAGCAGGAAGGTCGCGATGGGGACTCCGGCCGCGAGGACGGTAGCGGCGTGGCTGGGGATGAACTGGTCCTGGTACGGGTACGCGAACTGCGGGTACACCACGTCCCCGGACCCCGGGCTGATTCGCCCGAAGACCGCGTCCTGGTTCGGCGTGAACGTGACGGGGAAGTTTCGGTGGGCTGGTGGGGGGAGGCGGAAGATCTATGAAATGACCCGATGAGTGGGGTGTCAGCACGGGCGTGCCAGGCGTGTGAGATGGGGACCTGGAAGTTACTTACGACAAGCGATAGGGCGCCGAGAACGGCCATGGTGATCAGGTCCAGGAGGGTGATCTTGAGCCACTCCAGGAATGTGGGTCGACGGCGCATGCTGTAAGGCTCGAGCGGCGAGGTTTTTGTGGACTGGCTGCTTGCGCGCCGGCGAGACAGACGGTTGTTGTGCCTGGGAAGGGTCGGGCCATCATCTTCGCGTCGGCGACGGAGGAACGGCAGTCTGGCCATGGTGCTTTTCGTTTTTGTTTCTTTTTTATCCCTCTCTACGAGATCCGCCGTTTTTTCTCTATTTCAACGTCGCGACGGAGACGATTTTGACGGCCTCAGCCTGGAAATGAGACGCGAAATGGAGGGTGGTCTGGGCAGCAGAGAGCAGTGGTGAGATGGCTGGATCGGCCCAGAGGTCTGGGTCTGAGGTGGACCTTCCGACAATAATCTACTGTGTGCTCCGAGAGGGAAGTCGGTGAAATACATCCGACTTCCATCCGAACTTTTGTTCCCTGATGCCCAGAGTACTGCGGGTATCCAAATCATTGGCTGTGATGTCATGATTCCTTGATCGTGTTCTAGGGCCAATTGCTTTTTGTGCGCCTGGGCATACGTCACCCCGCCTGCTTGGTTGATTGGTTGGCTGAGAATCCGCGCTCAACCATCACTTGCAATCAAACTTGGATGGAAACCAGGAAAAAGAAAAGTTATAGAAATGAGACAGAGAAGCGATAAAGAACTGTCTCCTCATCTGACTGACTCCGAATGGGTATCGAGGAGAAAGGCAGCCCAAAATGGGATGTGGCCTTCCCTTTTGGGACAGACAGATGTTGGCGATATGGCGACCAATCATTGTCGTCAGTTCGTACCACAGAGGAGCCGACGTAATGGTCCACCACCAGCCCCTGTTCCTACCCGCATGACAACCGACACGCCACGAGCATTTGAACGATTGATGCATGGGGTGACCAGGCATAATTGTGTTTGCCCATGATCGAGTTCCGCCGAGCTGGGTGACAAAGCCACTTGCACCAAGATGCTGCTGGGAAAGGCGGAAAGACACCGCGGTCAAGTCCGTCAGCTTCCTTACGCCGAGCCGCGTGGAATGATGGGAGACTTCATTATTTGTGACCCCTTGCTTATGGCAGCATTAGGCACCCCAACGGGGCCTACATTGGATCAGTATCCCCTGACTTTCCCTATTCAGGCTTTCGTTCTGATTGGATCGCCGGGGTGTTAGATCGCAGCCTGATGCAGGAACACCGACTGCGTTCTGACAAGATAAGCCTAGTCTCGGCTGTCTCCGATCGAAAAGGGCTGACTGGATGCCAAGCAGCCGAGAAGGATTCCTCGCTCCACTCATCATTGACGCGGGTATTCGGGCCTGGACTCAGATAGCTTAGGTGTAACGTTAAGTCTGTCCCAAAAAGGGAAAACAAGCTCCTTTTTGCTCGGCCTGTCCCGCTAAGGTGTGCGCTGAGTGAGGGAGACGGCAGCGGGATCCGGCCAGATCCCGGCTCACCGATTCCCTGAGGGGTAGCACACCTCTTACAGATAATTATTGCCTCCAATTGGTCGCCTGGTCTCGGATGTGGTGAGAGGCTCTCGGCCGTTGATCCACAGTATCAGCGCTTGCTCCTTACGGCGGCGCGTATGGCATGGTAATTACAGCTTGGTGTCGGTCGAATGAATATTGAGACCACGATAGAACCGAGATACGGCCACATCGGGACACCGAACGACACATGCTGGTGGAAATATTGAAGCTATTGGCTGACTTTTACGCGATGTGCGGATGGAGCTACGCTGTGATCCTTCGCGCGGGGTGCGAACACATGAGAGGAAATGGCCTCACTCAGACACAGACATGGTGACCAGCAGCAGCGGGAGGTAAGAAGTATGAGTTTCATGCGATGATATTGGTGTGGGCTGATGAATATAAATACGCCTTTATTCCTCGCCGTCTGAGAGAATGGGAATATCATCATCACCACCAGCAAGGTCTTATCAGACACTCGTGGCATCAAGATCACCTCTCCCTAATCTCACTCACCACTATAATTTCAGCTTCGGCTCCAACTTCACCCACTCCACCCCATCAAAATGCAGTTCCGCATCGCCGCCATCGCCCTCCTCGCCTCGGCCGTCGCCGGCGCCGCTCTCCCCGCCGAGGCCGAGGCCGCCGGCAACGAGGCGCGCAGCGTCATCGAGCCCCGCGCCAACGGCGACATCACCTGGTACAACGTCGGGCTGGGCGCCTGCGGCCAGACCAACAAGGACAGCGACCTCATCGTGGCGCTCAACAAGGCCGACTTCGACCCCTACACGCCCGGCGGGAACCCCAACAAGAACACGCTCTGCGGCAAGAAGATGCGCGTCTCCTACGGCGGCAAGTCGGTCGACGTGACCCTCCGCGACCGGTGCGACGGCTGCAAGAAGGGCGACGTCGACCTGAGCCCCGCCGCGTTCAAGAAGCTGGCCGACCTCGGCAAGGGCCGCATCAAGGGCTCCTGGAAGTGGCTGTAAGAGACTACAAAAACTGAGGAAAAGTCTCGGCCTCTTTGAGCAACGTCCCTCACAAATGTTTCACTTCACTGGCTGGGAGATTTACATTGAGTGGTGGTTTGAATGAATGATCGTGTTGAAAAGGAAGAGGGTGAAATGAGTTGATTCACCGTTATGAAGACTTTCTCTAATTTCCTTTTTGTATATATCTTCACTTCTCACGGTACATATTATTACCTCGCTCAACGAGGCACTTAAATAGTCGAATGCAACACCGCTCGACCAAACTGCTGCAGATTCGTGGAGTCTTTGCAAGTTTGCTATGACAGTAAAGTCGGCCAAAAAGCTTGCGTACTGACTTTGAAGACGAATGAGAATGCTTGACGGAGAAGTTTTTGAAATTACCATTATCGAGTGTTACTCTGATTCATCTCGAATTTATGTAAAGAAAGTACCATTAGTTTGAGCGGTGGTGAGTCCCAGCTATAAATCTATCCACGCATTCTCACCTCCACCACCAAGGCTAGTTATGGCTTGTCGAGCCCCATCATTCTCCTAACCGCGCTGTTATGAACGATAGCGAAGCCCGAGGAACCCACAGGCTTCACTCCTGAGCCGGCGAGCTTGCTGGCATCTGACCATTTCCCGATCGCCATGTCCGTCAGGAACCTGCCAAGAGACTCTGTAGGAGTAGTCTGGCTGCTCAGCAGGGCCCTGAAAGCGGGCAAAACAGCCCTGTTCAAGAGTGGCTGAACGGGCATGTACGGCTTGATCGCATCATGACCAGTATAATCGATGGCGCCGGGGCGGACGGTGTTGGCCCTGAACAGCGGGTTCTCCTCGCGCATTCGAGCCAGCTCCGCCTCGGTCTCGCCCTTGACGCGCGCGAAGATGGGCGAGAACCGACCCGGCTCTAGCGTCGCGCCCTCTCCAGAGACATAGACGAAGTTAAAGGGCTCGCCGGTCGAGCGGGCCATGTCGGAAAAGGCCTTGGCGGCCTCGAGCGCGTACGTCTTTGTGATCTTGATGTACTCGTCGCTGCCCACGGCGCTCTGGCTGATGCCCAGGGCCCACACGACTCCGCTTGCGCCGCGCAGCTGCGAGATGAGGTCCGGCCCGTAGCGCTCAAAGTCGGGGTGGATGATGGTGTTGACGCGAGGGTCCTTGGCGTCCTCGGCCATCTTGACGGGTCGCCGACTGAGAATTGTGATCTTCGTGACGTCGGCGGCCTTGAGCATGGCGTCAAGCACGCCGGAGCCGACAAGGCCGGTGGCTCCTGTGAGGATGGCGTGCATTTTTGTAGGGCGGGCTGGAGTGTGGTGGTGTGGATATGGCAAAGTTTGGCTTCACACTGAGAATGACGGATTGAACGAGGAGAATAGTAATCGCCATGATCTGAATTGGCAATCAGAGCAGGCACCGTCGAGGCTAAATACTCCATTTATGTTGAAGGCCTCGGTGCGCATATCAGCAAGCGCCCGATTTGCATCGATGGATCCGGACGAGAACGGAGATAATATTGATGTGTGCGATTCTATCGGCCAGCCCGACAGCATGTGCTGCGGACTGAAGCGGGTTTGGGCGGCCAAAGTCCGCTGCAAGCGGCCGCTAGCGCGCTGGCTTGGCGCTAGGAGCGCAAGTAGGCGCAGGGATGACAGAACCACAATGAGCGAAGAAAAAAAAAAAAAAAGGTGGCGCGGGAGACAAAAGGAAAGCCTCGACAGGAAGAGAAAAGGGAAGGTGAACGGCTTTCGGAACAATAAGATGCCGTCGTCAAAAGGACGGCGCGATTCGCTTACTTCAAAGAACGTTTCACGCGTCAAAATAAAGTAGGGATAATCTACATGGCGCTTCATGCGATGCAGAGGTGGGGGAGGGCTCCAAAGGGTTCCGGCTTCAGTTCCCCACTGCGGGGGAGTCGAAACAGGGTCCCGGCCATTTCCGCACATCCATCGAAGGCACCTGCGACAGCGCCAACCGCGCGAACATCTGGCCGGCCTATCAAAGACGCGCAGACCCAGGTTGGGTGTGTGACACCAAGTTGTCGATCGAATCCGGCAACAGCCGGCGCGTTTCCCGAGGGCGAAGCCCACGCGCACCGCCCCGGCCTCGCATGAAGGCGTTTCTCCATGATCCACGATGCAGATCCACGACGATGCTCGCCCTTTTGCTCGGCTTTGCCCGCAGCGGCTCTTGCCCTGTTACATACAAAGAGGGGATGCCTTGTCCCTCTTTTGTGAGCATTGCCGACCTGGCCTGGCCTGATCTGGCTCGGTCCATATCCGCGACAGCAATCCGTTTGTGACGGGACCATCTACCCCGGCCCTTCAATCCTCTGCCCGCTGGCTGGGAAGCCCCTTCAACCCTGCGCTCAAACGCCCTCAATATACTCGGAGCTTGGCTTCTTGCCTACCTGATGCTCGCTCGACCCGTCGTCCTCATAACCGCCCTCTCCCTGACCGTCACGACCGGGTCGGCCCTCAACCTCCTCAACGTGACCGTGCCTGACGGCTGCAGGCGCATGTGTGAGCCGGTCGTGCTGCTCTCGGGCGCCTGCACACGGGCCGAGAGCGGCGTTTTCCCCCCACTCGCACGCGTCCCGTGCGAAGACGACCCCGAGGCCGACGACCCTGAGGTGGAGCCTCCCGCGTCGGTCTGGTCGCCGCCGAGCGGGCCCGCCAACCGCACTGTAATCCTCAAGGTATCCCTGCCATTCTCGGGCGTCATGCTTTCGGTGGCCGGCGCCTTCGACCCGATCGGCGTGCTGGCGTCGCTGCTCAACAACACTCTCCCTGTGCTGGGGGGCAAGGGCAAGGGTAACGGTAAAGGCATAGGCATGGGCAACGGCAAGTCGCGCCCACCTGGCCCTCCTATCCCTCCCCGCCCTCCTCGCCCTACTTGTGAGGCCGAGCGACAGCGGCTGGAGAGAACCTCTTTCCAGAACGCCTGCTACTGCCAGAACCGGAGCTTTGACGTCGCCAATATATCCGGCCTATGCGCCGACTGCGCCTTCCAAAAACGCGGCGACAGCCTGAGGGCTCGGAAAGGTGAGCAGGACATGTCGCAAACCCGCGGCCCGAGGCTGGATCATCTTCTAATAATGAGTCACCGTAGCGGCGTTTGATTCGCGCAAAATCGTGTCCCAGTGTGGCTTTCCGCAAGCCTCCTTCACGACCCCAGACTCGGAAAGGCTGGTCGATGGCATCACCATCGTCGCCCTGATGCCCACCCGTGTCGCCTCTCCGCCAAGCCAGAATGGTACACAGGGAGGACTCTTTGCCCCAGCCGCAGCGCCCAAGCCACCACCTCCTACTCCGGTAACATCATCATCACCATCATCATCCTCCACAGTGAGCAGGAATCCGGATGTGCCGACAATTACCGCCATCCCTGTCCCAGCCCCGCAACGACTAGGGAGCGGAAGCGCACGTCCGGTTTCGGTCTTGCACTTTGCACTCGTTCAGTTTGTCGCCCTGAGCGCTTGGCTCGTATGACATGGCCAGCGCCAGGGGTTTTGATCTTGTTGGACTCTTGTGCAAGAAGGGCAGTGCACATCGGATGCCACATGGAGACATGCAGGCCATATGCAGGCAGCTGCAGTCGGGTGGGGCAGGCCATTCCTAACCCGCAGCTTACACTGCCCACCAGAGTAACCCCGCATCCCTCTTCGACAACACTCCTGCCCGGACACGCCTACAATACGTCGCCACGATGCGCCTCCTCAACACTCGAACTCTGCAGCTGGAGGAGTTTGGTGACGGCGGTGATGCCAGTATCCCGCCTTACTCTATCCTTTCTCATCGATGGGGACGCGAGGAAGTCGACTTCCAGGGGATGCAGTCGGAGCAGCGTCACCATCTTGAGGGCTTCCAAAAGCTAGCGAGGTTTTGCGCCCTGTCGCGCGAGGAGGGGTACTGGTACGGGTGGATGGATACCTGCTGCATCGACAAGTCGTCCAGCGCCGAGCTGTCTGAGGCTATCAACTCTATGTTTCGCTGGTATCAGGACGCGTCTATTTGCTACGCGTACCTCAACGACGTGACGGACCCGCCTTGCGCCGACCAAGCTTCGATCGATGCCTCGTTCCGACGCAGCCAATGGTTTGAGCGTGGCTGGACGCTTCAGGAGCTCGTAGCGCCGGACTCGGTCGTCTTCCTGAACTCGGAATGGCAGGAGATGGGAACAAGGACAACGCTGGGTCCCCTCCTTCACTCCATCACAGGCATTCACGGCGAACTCTTCAAGCCATCCATTCGCCGCGGATACGGCTTGTCTGCGCTTCTGAGGCGATACTCGATCGCGCAGAAGCTGTCCTGGGCGTCCCGACGAAAAACCACACGCGTCGAGGACCAGGCCTACTGTCTCATGGGGCTGCTCGACGTCAACATGCCCCTGCTGTATGGCGAGGGCGAAAAGGCGTTCCTAAGGCTGCAGCAGGTCGTCATGAACCAGTCGGATGACGCAAGCATCTTTGTGTGGCACAACCCGACAGTCGCTGGCGCACGGCCGCAGCGGCATCTCGTGACGGGTCTTCTGGCCGGTTCGCCACGTTGTTTCGTCCACGCCCAGAACGTAGAGAGCAGCACGATTAGTTGTTCTAAAGTGCCTGCCGGGGGGCCAACGCCCTTGCACTGCTACGAAGTGTCCAAGACCAGCGTCATCATGCGAGTCCCGATCTTGGACGAGAAGGTCGTTGGCACGACTCCAGGCAGCAGCAATAATGATAAAAACCTCGGGCTGCTACGCCCGCTCTACGACAGGCTGGTGTTTGTCGTGCTCGACTGCAGGGACGCCGAGTCTGGCTGGAGAATTGTATTGCCTCTTTTGGACATAGTCAGTGGCGGAGCCCGGGTCTTGTACAGATACCAGGTTGGCAAAACACTCTATCACACCGGAGAAGACTCGAGCCTACCAGCACGCAAGAGCATAGCCGCATACATGGGGACGGACCCACGGTTCATCGAGTACAGCCGCGGCGGAGCCATTGGAGACCTGGTCCCCAGAGGGTTGAACTTGGTTACGGTTCGAGTCCACGTGCCCCTCGGTAGCTGCTACATTCGGCAAGTCGGCGGTGAAGGGTGGGTGTGGGGCATGAAGGACGAATCCGTGGCCTGCTCCACGGTCGCAGTCGAGCTGTGGGAAGCAACCTTTGGCATGAGGGATTCTACGCTAGGCTGGATCATGTTTGATCGCCGCGGGGCCAGCCACCACCGCCCCTTTGCGTTTGTGTGCCACCCCCAGCCGGGCGGGCACATGCGCTTTACCCTGGGCACGCTCATCAGCGGTCAGAGCGACGAGCTGGCGGACGCCGCGGCCGTCACGCGATGGGGCATGCACCACAGCGAGGAAAAGAGCGAGAAACGGCTGACGCTCCCGGACGGACTGGAGGCGGTCGTCAAGGCCAGGGTCGGGGCCGCTACGTGCAGCTTCCTCGTCCTGGTGTCCGCCATGGGCGTGACGACCGCGGGCACGACGACATGATGTGATGATAGCTGTCGGCGGTGAATGGCCGCCGGATCGGGGTGTGTAAAGCTACAAAACGAGCGGGAAAAGTAAATCTTCCAATGAACGGGCGGGGAGAAGCTTAAAGCATATTAGAGTAACGGACCGCCAAGTCGCTAAAAGCAACAACGACCCCTTGAATCGACCGACTTGTGTCTCTGCCCAACCCCAGTTTTTATGACACTGCCATGACACAGCTTGACGGCACTTGCACAGACTCTTCGAAGACCGTGGGTGTCGGGATGCAGTGGCACGTCGCTGCATGGGGTGATTTGAGAGGAGAAGAGGGGCCTTTTTGATAAACTTTGGGTCAACGGATGTGTCAACTCCTGATTTGTCCTCTGCGTTCTGGAAGGCCGGTATTTTTGTCCTGCAGCATCGGAACTTTTTCTTCCAAGTTTGTTCTTGTCTAGACATGAGACGAGCCGTCTCTGCCCGCCTACGGACGGTAAAGGGCACGCCAAGAACGTTATCAGGCGGCCTGATAAGGCTTGTTTTGCTCCTATCCGTCGTCGATTGTATGGGGACTTTGGCAGGACGGAAAGCTTTCTTTGAGAGCCCCCATCATGGACGGACGGCTTGACTCTCCACTCGCCTGCTTCCCTTCCCTCGTCCGTCGACAAGTGCCGATTCGGTTGTATGCTAGGTGGAGGAGGGAGGAAGGACACAGCCCATCGCCACCGTATTGCGCCTTGATGAAGCCATCCAAGCTTTGATGGTGAATGTGGGTAGACTCGAGGCCCCAGGTGATGGTGGTGATGGTGGTGATGCGAGCGAAGACGGATGTGATCGCCAGAAAAGCACTTTGAACTTTTGTGAACTTCTGTGAACTTTTGTCGGTCTAGAGAAGATATATCGTGTATAAAAGGGCAGCGTCGTTGCCGCAGTAGATGGGAGGAAAGATGAGATCATCAGCCCGGACAGCCTCGACCACTTCTGCTTGGCCCCTCCCCTCATCATCAGGACAAAGTCTCAAGTTTTCTGCCATCCGATCTACTAGCAGCGCCACCACCTGATACATACTAAAAAAGCTCAACAACATGAGGTCCAACGCCTTCAGCATCTACTGCCTCCTGATCGGCGCGGCTGCGGCCGCCCCGGCTCCGGTACTCAGGGGTGGGTCTCCAAGGCTTTATGCCGTCCCTGCCTTGTATCGAGACAACAACAAGAGTTTACACTGCCGCCACGATATGGGTTTCACGTGCTAACCGCTGGATAAAAAAAAAACAGGTCGCCAGGTTCCGCCGCCCGCTCCTGGCGCTCCCGTCCCACTCCCTGTTCCTGGCGCTCCTGTCCCACCTCCCGTCCCTGGCGCTCCCGCTCCGCCTCCCGCTCCGGGCGGCCCTGCCCCGCCCTCAGCTCCTGGGGATCCGCCTCCGCCTCCCGCCCCCGGAGCTCCAGCCCCGCCCCCAGCTCCCGGAGGTCCGCCTCCGCCTCCCGTTCCGGGCGGTCCTGCCCCGCCGCCGGCTCCTGGGGCGCCTCCTTCACCCCCAGTCCCAGGGGCTCCTGCTCCGACTCCCTCCCCTGGCGCTCCCGCTCTGCCTCCCGCCCCAGGAGCTCCTGGGACCCCGGCCCCGCCCCCGGCCGAAGGTGCTCCCGTCCCGCCTCCTG
>GL876966.1:4401180-4418998 GCA_000193285.1 Magnaporthiopsis poae ATCC 64411
ACGTCGGCCCTGACGCTCCCTTCTGCCTCCCGTACAGGGGCAGCCTGCTTAATCCAGGCACCACCTACTACTGTACGCCGCCCCGTTTTGCCAGGGACCTTGAGAAATATACCCTGTGCCGCTCGGGCCTGCTAACGACCCAATCTTCTTTCTTCGCCCAAACAAGTCACATGGGACATCGACTTCTTCGGCTCCGATCCGAAACAGGACATCGAGGTGCAAGTCAACTACAACGGCGGATACGGCTTCGTGTCCCAAAAGATGCCCGCCGACGTCGGCTACTACGCCTGGACCGTGCCGGCCGACCTCCTCAACGACCGGGCCGCCATGAACGTGACCTGGAGCCTCAACTTCCGGGACCCGGACGGCTCCAACTCGACCATCCACGACGAGGGGCCAACCGTCACCGTCACCAGGGAACAGATGCTCATCGACGACGGCCTAGCCAAGGGCGGCGGCACCAGTCTGCTCGGCGTCTACGTCGCCGTTCCCGTCGTCATTGCCCTGCTCGTCCTCGGCCTTGGCGGGTTCTGCCTGTGGAGCTGGCGCAGGAGAGGCGTCGTGCCCGGCGCGGCCGTCATGGGAGCCCTCAAGCGTCGTTCCGGCGGCTACGGCGAGCGGCGCAGCAGATCCGAGCGGGCCGCCGGGCAGCAGCACCAGCCCACGCAGGATCCCACCTCCCCGCGTCCCGCAGGGCCGGGCGACCAGCTGCCAGATGACAAGTTCCCCGGCATCCAGCTCACCGATCGTGACAGCTGGTCGCCCACCTCGCCGTCCGGTGGACGCAATGTGTTCCAGGAGGAAATCAGGAGGCAGGAGACGGGCCGTCGATGATGATTCTGGTTCAGTAAAACTGTCGGGTTGTTAGAGTAACATTGTTATAAACGACTTGGGCGACAGGCCCTGGACTTGGAATTCAAGGGTGCAGCGAACGTCAGGATACCAGCTCTCATGAGGCCAAGACGTGATGAGCAGCGGCATTAACGATGACTACGAGGTTCGCCGTTCTGGCGCTGCTCATCATTAGAGTGTGATTATTGTGTAAGAGAAAACAATATCATTCTGGACTGTTCGAGGCCCTAGGGGTCCTAATCACAAACGCTAAACTGGTTTCGCCAAAAGAAAGAAGAAGCACCCGCATCCCAGTTACGCCTTGCCAACCCATCCTGCATTGACAAAAAATTCAAAAATGCGACCGCCCTTTTGGCTGTCGAGGCGGCAGATCTCGCGCGCCTGCTTCTTCTTGAGCGTGCCGTTGCCCTTGAGCGCTTCCTTGAGAAGCTGCTCCTTGATCATCAGATAGGGCTTCGGCTGGATGCGGATCACCTCGCACAGCTTGACCTCTTCAGGGGTCAGGAGCTGCAAATCCGGCGTCGCGTCCAGCGTGAACTGGAGCGGGGTCACGCCGACAATAGGCTGTGGCACAAACGGCTCCTTCTTGATACCTCCGGAGCCGTTGACGACGATGACGCTGTTGCCATCGCCATCGAGGAACCCGTTCAGGCCCTCCGTCTTGACGACGAGATCGTCGTTTCCGGCCATGCTCTCTGCCCCTGCTGCTGCGGCCGCAGCCGCCACCGCAGCCGCCGCCGTCTCGCTCGCCAGTGCGTTTCCGTTGCTCCTGCCGCTCGGGCCAGCGAGTCTGAAGGGAAGCTCGGGAGTGACAAGAACTGCGGCGCCGCTTGGCGGGTCTGGCGCTTGTTGCTGCTTGTTCCGCTGGTTGCTCGCCAAACGCTCGCGGTCCATAGAACCGAGCGGGATGGACTTTTGGATGCGCTGCGCCTTTTCCTGCTCGTACTTTTCGCCACTTCGCAGATCGCCGATGCCAAGGTGGCGCCACTCTTGCAGCTGCACGATGGCCTGGCGCAGGTTGAGCTCATCTACAAGGCCCTGGGAGAAGGCCTCGAAGTCGTCGTGGTTCATCATGCGCGCGAACGGCTTGGCGCGATTCAGTAGGTCGCGCTCCTCTTTCGACCTCTTCTTCTCCAGCTTGCTGTTCTCCCTATAATCCAGCAGGTTGTGTTCAAATATGACTTTCTTGCGCTCGACGCGCTGGGTCAGTCGGCAGTTGTAGACCTCCATCACGGTGAGCTTGAGCTCCATTTCGGGCTCAAGCTCGCCAGTGCGTGGATTGATGCCGTCGCCAGGCTCGAACTGCATCAGCTGGACGGCTTCCTCGGCCTCGTTTGCATGCTCCGTCTCGAATTCGAGTCGCCCAGGCATGTATCCTTGGATCTCGTGGCATGAGGGGACGGAGGCGGTCGGCTTCGTCTTGGGTTGCAATGCCGGTGCGTTCTTGGCGGCATCGCGCCTGTCCTCTATCCTCTGCTTCTTGCGAGCCTGGAACTCCTCCCGAGTGACCTCGTTGGCGAGCTCGTTGTCGTGGGGGCTGCATCGCTTCGGCAGTGGGAAACACGGCGAGTTTACGTAGGCGTCGATGTAGTGGTCGCGGACCTCGTCTTTATACCTGTATCCGCCAATATGGTCTGCAATGTCGGCCCAGGAGCCCAGACCGTACGTCTCTGCGCCCTCCAGCAGCAGCAGCTCTTCGTCGGCGCCCCATTCTGGATCGAAGATGGGAAACGAATTTTGTTCTATAACTCGGTAGGGGTGTGTTGCCGGCTGATGGTTCCCGCTCGACTCTCCATCGGCAAAACACTTGACGCAAAGGTCGTAGTCGTTGCAAGCACTATGGGCACATCGTATCCGAACCTATTGGTGACAGTGTCAGCATCAGGAGAGCACTAGGTAGGCATCAAGCATATAGCCGTTATATCCAACTATGTGCTGATGTATTTTGTTGCCCTTTACAAAAGCGACGAAGCAGCTGTGGTGTCCCAAGGACGGGAGCGTCGCGGAGGCGGAAGGCGCGATGCGATGTGGTACAGTGTGGGGTGGGCAGGGATGTGGACCGCCAACTAGGCCGGCAGACAGCGGCATCCATGATATCGCAGCGGGAGTCCGCAGCAAAGGCTCACTCACGGTAGAGGTGATATCGACCGAGCACTTGTCGCAGTGGTATTTGACGCCGCCCTCGGCTCCCCTGGCAGCCGTCTTCTTCCTGATCACACCCATCGCGCACCGGGGGCTGAATGCCAGGCAGATCCGAGCGAGACGTTGCGCAACCGCCGCGGGTAGTCGAGTTTCAGTGGGGTGCCTGCGTTGTTCGGTGCAGCGGCCTCGACGCACAGCGACTAATTTCGCATGGAAATGCCTGGCCCAGAGAGGGGGTCCTGCAGCGACGATGAAGATTGGTTTGTGATGATGGATGATGTTGTTTTGTCGCGAATACTGATGGAATTCTTATGGACCGTTGGGCGCTGTTTGACGCTGTTCGGCGCTGTTCGCAGCATCGCATCAGCTGGAGCAGTCGTGCTCCACCACGAAAATCCGGGCCCATGCGCCACATTGTGGCTTGAATAAGCTACACGCAGAGTACCCGTCTCACGTGATCGAGGCGATCCTCAAAGAGCCGTTTCCCCCAACACATTCCAGTATAAATCGAGGTATCATGGAAAAATACCTTTTAAATCCCAGATAGTAGTCCAGAAGCAGCTCCAACCAGCCGGTATACCTAGGTTCCAAAAAATCCCTCGGGTTTATCTTTTATTTACAGGGACCTCCAATGTTTACGCAAGGACGGAACACAAGATAACTTCTCCATATCAAAGGTGGGGGGAATTGGAGCAAACACCCCGCATTGCTATGTCAGTGATGCGCTCCAATGGCGCGTGAAAGCGCAAACATGGGCATCTCCCTACCGAGGTGTAACATAAAACTCCATTTCTGACACACAAAAAGTAGAAGTACTTTTTGCCTTCATTGTATTCTATCCGTATCCCTTGGCTCGAGTATCTGTGCTCTCACTCGGCCGTATAAGCCATGCCTGACAAAATCCTGGACGACATCTCGCACCGGAGATACAACCCCTTGACCGGCGCATGGCTTCTCGTCTCGCCCCATAGGACCAAGCGTCCGTGGCAGGGTCAGCAGGAGGCACCGTCCAAGAACCAGCTGCCCAACTATGACCCCCAATGCTACTTGTGCCCGCGGAACAAACGTGCTCAGGGCGACGAGAATCCGGACTACAAAAACACTTTGGTTTTCGTGAATGACTACAGCGCCGTCAAGGAGGAGCAGGCCGAGTACAAGCCCGAGGCAAAGAGTGGCGGTAAGTCGCAGACGGCTCCGCATCCACACCTTGTCTTGAATATAGTCAAGTTATAGTAGAAGCCTCTGAACGCCTCTAACCGTCACGCTTTTTTCCTATGTGTACAGATCTTGAATCCCTGCTGCTGCGCGCCGAGGCGACCACCGGCAGATGTTATGTTCTCACCTTCTCCGCCAAGCACGACGTCACTCTGGCCGACATGACACCCCAGGAGATCCTCCCCGTGGTCAACGTGTGGACGGACATCTACGCCTCCCATGTATCACCATCGAGCCCGTTGGCCGCCGCTGCCGCTGCCGTGCGCGAGAGACTGGCCGTGTCGGCCGAGAACAAGGTCACGGCCCCTCCCCATCAGCTCCGGTACATGACCATCTTCGAGAACAAGGGCGCGGCTATGGGCTGCTCGAATCCGCACCCGCATTGTCAGGTCTGGACGACATCGAGTATGCCCGAGGAGCCGGGCAAGGAGCTGGCGCAGATGTCCAAATACAGGAGCGATCAGGGTGGACGCCACATCCTGGGGGACTATGTCAAGCTGGAGCTTGAGAAGCAGGAGCGCGTGCTCTGGCAGAACGACGGCTTCCTTGTCGTTTGTCCCTGGTGGGCTCTCTGGCCGTTCGAGGTGCTCGTGATTGCCAAGCGCCACGTCCGCGCCCTTGTCGACCTTACCGACGACGAGAGGCTACAGTTCGCCGAGGCCATCCAGGAGGTCACCCGCCGCTACGACAATCTTTTTGAGACAAATTTCCCGTATAGTACGTTTGCAGTGTTGTGGCAACTGTTGCCCTTTCACTCCCATCTTTCGGCATTGTTGCTGCTGCTCACAAGTACTAACATCTCCCTCTCCCAAGGCTCTGGGCTTCACCAGGCACCCCTTGACTGCACCGAGGACGAGGCCGAGAGCAGCTGGTTCCACATGCACTTCTATCCGCCCTTGCTCCGTTCTGCGACCGTCAAGAAGTTCCTTGTTGGATACGAGCTTATGGCCGAGCCACAACGTGATATAACCCCGGAGCGGGCAACGGCCCGTCTGAGGGCCTGTGGTGGCGACTTGTATCGAAAGTCCCTTTGAATTATACCGGTCTACCGTTTTTCCGACGTATTATCTGCATCAAGAGCCCTGAAGAGAGCTATGAACCATGCCTTGTACAGCGCCACATCCTCATCCTACTTGTTCCATCATCTAGCGCCACTACCGGGCCCAAGGCAGGACAACAGGCCCAATATAGTGCGCATACTGCAGTGCCATCCAGATCGAACCGGTGGATCCAGCAACGACGGGGAAAATAAGGGGTCCGCTCGGGGGACAGGTTTTGAAGATAAACAGTTCGGAGAGATAGTGCGAGGCGGCGACGATGTGGGTCAGGAGCGACAACTGGTAGAGGACCGGGTTCGAGACGTCGTAGGCCGAGTATAGGCGGATGACGCCAGTGATGAAGGTCCAGGCGGCAAAGAGACGAGCGGCGAGCGGCGTCATTTGGTCGTTGGCCTTCTCGACATCTTTGCCGGTGCTTGAGGCGGGCACGAGCTTGTGGACGCTGTCTTCCGGGTTCGACCGCGCAGTAGCGACTGCAGGCCGCCCTTTGGTCAGGGCCGGGTTCGGCACGAACTGCCCCTTGTAGATGCGCCGCGTGTAGTGCAGGGTCGCGAAGTTCTGCGCTGCATTGCCAATCGCGGCGACGGAGACCTAAAGTGTTGGAGACAAGCGACAACGTCAGACAAAGGGTGTTGGGCCATGGAGGGATTCCCTGCCAAAGGACGGCCCAACGATAAGCTCTCGTACCACAAGGAGATAGAGGGGCAAATAGCCTTTATCCAAGGCGGGCAGGTAGTCTGTGATGGCCATGGCTGCTTGAGTGTTCGACGGCTGCCGTCAGACTTTGGACCAGATGAGAGCTTTCCGGCAGCAGAGCCCGTGGGAAAGTTGTGTGAGAATCGATAATTGAGCCAAAAGCTCCAAAGCTCGGCCAACTGTTGCGAGCTCAACAAAATTCCATGGCGCGCCATGCTGCTCCAGCAAGACCCTGGATTCTTGCGTTTCCGCTTCTGATTGGTCAATGGACGGGACATAGTCAGCGGACTAATGCACCGCCAAAAAAAAAAAAAAAAAAAAGAAAAAGTGCACTGAACGTCACAATCTAATTTTCACCGCTGGGTCGAGAAATTCGTTTGAGCAGACAGAGATCCCGCTGGCTCTCTGCTTGCTGATTGTCAGAAGTCCTTCGACTGGTTGAGGCCAGGTCATTTCATAAGAACGACGGAAAAGAAGCAAAATCTCAGATACCTCCAGCCATGAACGGCCTGACCTGGGCGCTGGGCTCTGTGCCACAGGGCGTACAATGGGCACTGGCTGGCGTTGGGGCCCTTTACCTCGGAGGCAAGGTCCTCAGCTACCTGCACCTGGCACTGAACCTGTTCATCCTCAGCGGGACCAACGTATGATAAACTCTGTCCAGCCCTGAACGGAGATCTGATTTACGATCGAGTGCGTGCTGACACAACGTCCACCACCGCAGCTCAGCAAGTATGGCAAAAAAGGCAGCTGGGCGGTCGTGACTGGCGCGTCTGACGGGCTCGGTAAGGAGTTCGCATCGCAGCTCGCCGCCAAGGGATTCAACATTGTGCTGGTCTCTCGCACCGAATCCAAACTTGTAACTCTGGCCCAGGAGCTCGAAGCCAAGTTTGGCGGAAAGGGCCTGCAGACCAAGGTCTTCGCCATGGACTACTCCAAGGATCAGGATGAGGACTACGCCCGGCTGGGACAGGCGCTCGCCGGGCTGGACGTTGCAATTCTCATCAACAACGTGGGCCAGAGCCACTCGATCCCCGTGCCGTTCCTGGAGACGCCGCGTGAGGAGCTGCAGGGCATCGTCACCATCAACTGCCTGGGCACTCTCAAGACGACGCAGACGGTGGCGCCCATCATGGTGAAGCGGGGCGGCGGTCTGATCCTGACCATGGGCTCGTTTGGCGGCTGGATGCCGACGCCGTTCCTGGCCACCTACAGCGGCAGCAAGGCGTTCCTGCAGCAGTGGTCCAGCTCGCTGGCCGAGGAGCTGCGAGCATCCAAGGTCGACGTCCATCTCGTGCTCGGCTACCTGATCGTGGGCGCCATGAGCAAGGTGCGCCGGCCGAGCCTGCTGATTCCGAACATGAAGCCGTTCGTGTGGTGCGCGCTCAACAAGGTCGGCTGCGGGTCGCAGCGTATGGCCTACACGTACACGCCCTGGTGGAGCCACGCCATCTTCCAGTGGGTCGTCGAGAACACGGTCGGAACTGGCAGCAGGGTCGGCATCTGGTACAACCTCAAGATGCACATCGATATTCGCAACAGGGCCTTGAGGAAGGCGGCGAGGGAGGCGAAGAAGGCCTAAGTGAGATGGCTACCTCACAGTCTTGAGGCGTCTGATCGGGAATACCCCTGGTATGCACATTGTGAAAATGCGTGTTCCGTTAGACGAGGTTCATCACTGGCTGCGGTCCGAATGGAGCTCTCAAACAGGTTGTAGTTTGATAGTGTTTGACTAGAGACTAGCTATCACAACAAGTTGCTATGGAGATTATTTGCAAACACTAACCGCCAACCTATCCACGTACGCTGCGCAGTAGTACAAGCAGGTTTGGCGTCTGGTGCCTGATGTCGTACGAAAGTAGGTGTCTATTTATCGCTGCTGCAATGACGCGGTATTGAATGTCAACAAGGGGCGAGAAAAGTCCCGGACGATGGACAAACAGCAAAGATCAGACACGAACATATGCTGTATAATGTGGAGAGAAGACAGTAAACAGCATTAACCTGCAGTTCAAGACACGGGGTGTATCTTGCGGCTTCTTGAGAGAACCTCTGAGGCAGGCAACTTTCGGAAGGCACGGGTGGGTTTGCTGGAGCCGGTGCATATTCCGTAAAAGGACTAGCGCGTTCTGGGGTGGTTCCCCTTGCTGATGCGCTTTGCCTGCATTGAGTCGCGTGCGCCCGTGCAGTTTCGCGTCGACTGCCAAAAATTTGGGGGATTTCTTTGAGCTCTCCACCCTAGTAAAGAAACAGCTCCAAGCCGCGAACCTCACCACCAGACTCTTCCTTTGTCCGCCGAGCTGCATCCGGCCACGGCACTGACCCGCGAGGTGCTTCGATTCCCAGGCTTTGCTGCGGCCTGATTTCGACACCGTATTTGCCTAATGATTTCCTGACGACGCCGCTCAAAAGCTTCATCTCGACTTGGTCTTCTTTTGTCTCGGGGCCCAGCTTTCTTCCCCTGCGTCGACGGCTGTTGGCACACGAAGGGTCGACAAAGAAGCTATCGACGCGATACGGGATCCGCCCCGAGAGGAGGTCTTTGTGAGCGTCGCCAATGATGGCGTCCCAGACGCCAGCGCGACCTGTGCCCGGCGCATTTCTCGCGACTCCAGCCCCTGCCGGCCGTAACGACCCCGTCAGACGCCGACTCTTTGATACGCCTTCATCATCAACGCCGGCACAGGCGCTCTCCAGGCCCGATGCGACCTCCAGCTCTGTCGCACAGGTCGGCGGGCAGCTTCAGGCCCAACAGCCCGAGCTGCCCCCAGTCGAGAAGGCTGCGAACGCGATAAAAAATGCCCTGTCGCAGGATGAGAGCTACCCAGAGATTGATTCCTTCTACCGTCGTAAGTACCCAAGCACACGCATTTTGCACGTCTCTTTAGATACCACTCAGACTACGCGCATCTTTGAACTCACTCTGACCCGCTCCAGCCGGCGCCTCCTCCGACTACGACGTCCAGGCCATCGAGTCTCCTTGGACCCCTTTCCAGAGGACGCAGATGTACCCGATCCCCGACCGAATCTTCGAGACGTACAATATGAGCCATATTAGCACCAAGATGGGTCTATTCGCTGAGATCGGCCACGCCTACGCCTGCATCGACAACGCGCTTTTGATGTGGAACTTCAACCAGCCAAATCCCGAGATTATTGGGTTCGAGGACCAGCCACATAGCATCCAAGCGGTTGCGCTTGTACCCCCGAGACCCGGCGTCTTCCTCAAAAGCATCACACATATCCTGGTTGTAGCCACGACCAGCGACCTCATCCTCCTCGGTCTTTCGGTCACCTCACAGCCGAATGGAACCAAGTCGGTTGAGCTGTACTCGACCAAGATGACTTTGCACGCGCCTTCCAACAGCGTCACTCTCCTCGCAGGCACATCCTCGGGGCGCATTTTCTTTGGCGGCGACGGAGACACCGACGTCTACGAGCTCTGCTATCAACAGGAAGAGAAGTGGTTCTCCGGTCGCTGCAGCAAGATCAACCACTCCCAGGCGGGCTGGTCCTCCTCTATCACCTGGCTTCCAGGCTCGGGCCTGTGGTCGCCGCAGAGCCACGAGGGCCTGGTCGACATCAAGGTGGACAACACGAGAAACCTTCTCTACACGCTCTCCAACAAGTCGACCATCAGGACCTACTACATAGAGGGTGCCAACAAGCTCACACTGCGCATCACAAAGGAGAAGAACCACTGCTTGCGCGACATCACGCACATGATCAGCAGGACTTCTCTGCTTACTGATCGCGTGCGGATTGTCTCCATCAGCCCGATAGCGGCGCAAGAAGCATCTAAACTTCACCTGATGGCGCTCACAGACACTGGCTGCCGCCTCTATCTCAGCGCGACGAGCTCTGCCGCCTACTCAGACACCTATTCACCCTCTTACATGTCCGAGTCCAACGCCAACCTCGCACCGCAGTCGATGCAGGTGCAGTTCGTCAAATTCCCGCCTTCCGCGACCAACCCAGACGCCAATCCTCTCAAAACGAGCGAGCTTGGCTTCAGGTTTGCCCCTGGATACTTTCTGGATTTCATCAACAAACCGGAATCCGGCCTGGCGCTATTTGTGTCGGCGCCTGACGCTGGCCGTATTAATGCTGCGGGATCCGCGAATGCGCTGAAGTTTCATGAGCATGCCACCTGGGTAGATGTCGGATCCGCGGCAGTCGCACTGGATGCTGGGCTCATCACCAAAGGCTTCGCTGCGGCCAAACAACCGCTGGGATTTGGAAACGAGCTGGCTGTCCAGTTTGACGACGAGCCATGCGAAGTCGCGGTTCTTACTAGCAGTGGGATCTATATCATTCGCCGCAGACGGTTCGTGGACATCTTCGCGGCCGCCGTAAGGGTCGCAGGCGGGGATGAAGGACTGGAGAAGGAGGTGCGCAAATTTGTTCAGCTCTACGGGCGTGTTGAGACCATCTCGGCCGCCCTCGCCGTCGCTTGCGGCCAGGGCAGCGACCTGAGGACAGGTACCGGACGTGCCATCGACCAGGGCACTACGGACCGAGCCAAGACGGCTTTTGTCACCTGGGGCGGTCAGCCAACCCTGGCTGAGGCGGACGGCACTTTTACCACGCCCTCAGTCAAGCTGTCATCTCGCCATGATGCGCTTGTACTCTACCTCGCCCGTCTCATCCGGACGCTCTGGAATGCGAAGGTGATCGAGCCCAAGACCGACCCGGCCGGCGCCGTTGTGGTGAACTCGACTATCCCCATCGCCAAGCTCATCATCGTTCAGGAAAACCTCGAGAGGCTCCGCAACTTCCTGAAAATCAACAAGGGCATCATCCAGGGGCTCTCTGGTCCCGCAGACCTTCAGCGTGTCAGCAGCCGGCAGGAGGAGGTTGCACTGCAGGCTGAGCACCAATCGCTTCATGCGCTCCAGAAGCTCATGGAGAGCATATCCGAAGGCATTTCATTCGTCGTCATGCTCTTTGATGAGCGTGTTGCCGACATATACCTGCGGCTCGACGACAAGAGCCGGGAGCAGTTGAAGGGGCTCACCTACGAGAGCCTGTTCTCGCAAGCTGCAGGCAAGGAGCTGGCTAAGCTTTTAGTCAAGGCTATCGTCAACCGCAATATCGAGAGCGGATCAAATGTGGAGACGGTGGCCGACGCTCTTCGGAGACGCTGTGGCAGCTTCTGCAGTCCTGACGATGTTGTCATCTTCAAGGCACAGGAACAGCTGAAGCGTGCCTCGGAGCAGGCCTTCAACCCCAACTCCCAGCGAGCACTCCTGAGCGAGAGCTTGCGGCTCTTCGAGCATGTCGCCAGCAGTCTAACCTTCGCTAACCTCGAAGGTGCTGTTTCGCAGTACATTGACTTGAAGTACTACGCCGCCGCCATCCGTCTGTGTCTCACCGTCGCAAGGGAGCATGATCGGGGGAACTCGGCACTGGCTTGGATCAACGACAACAAGCCCGCCAACGATGTCAGGCAGACCGCTTTCAACCATCGCAAGCGTTGCTACGATCTTATCCACACCGTCCTGCAGCGTCTCGACGCTGCATCCAGCACGGAGCCCGACTTGGTCGATGGGAAGCCCACGCTCGCTGCAACGAAGCGGATGGAGGCATACTCGGTCGTCAACGACTCGGACGACGAGGTGTTCCACTTTGATCTCTATGAGTGGTACATCGAGCAGAATTGGACGGACCGCATCCTGGCGATAGACTCGCCCCATGTCATCACCTTCTTGAAACGCCTTGCCAGCGTCGATGCCCGCCATGCTGAGCTCCTTTGCCGCTTCTACACGCATCGGGGACAATTCTTCGAGGCTGCACAGGTACAGTCCGGGCTTGCCAATTCGGACTTTGCCATCGGCATCAAGGATCGGATCACTCTGCTCAGCCGTGCCAAGGGCAATGCCAGCGTGTCTACCCCGAGCGGGAACCGACAGCAACAGCAGCTGTTGAGTCACGAGATAACCGAGCTTCTCGAGATCGCACACATTCAAGACGACTTGCTGGAGAGGCTGAAGGCGGACCCAAGGATACCAGATGAGCGGAAGGCCGAGGTCGAGCAGGCCCTGGACGGACCCATCCAGGGATTGAGCGAGGTAAGTTTTGGGCTTCTTTTGGTGAAGGATCTCACGTCACAATACGCTAACTTGCTACCACTAGCTGTTCAACACCTACGCCGACTTTGCCGGCTACTACGACCTTTGTCTACTCATCTATCATGCTGCCGACTTCCATCAGACACAGCTCATTGCCGACACTTGGAAGAACCTGATCAGCGTCACCCACCAGGAGATTGAGCAGCGTCTTGAGGAGTACGAGAAGCAGCGGGCGACATCGCAGCGGCAGCCCTCGATCTCGCCTCCGCCGGCGCCCTACGAAGCGGTTTCGATGCAGATTCAGACGATTGCGCACCGAACATCTCTTGATACCATGATCTTCCCGATTGACACGCTGCTACCGATCGTGTGCGAGTACGCCATTACGCAGGAACAGGACGAGAGCATTGGAGCGGATAACTCGTGGCCGGTGCTTCTCTTCCTGCAGCTGCAGGTGTCGCCTTCGGTGATTGTGCGGATCCTGGAGCCCATCTTCGAGGCGCAAGAGGCTCCATTCACCGGCCGTCGGCGGCGATTCGTGGGCGCATGGATCAACACGGCGGTTGAGGCGTGGCTTCGCGAGGTCGAGCGACAGGGTCTGCAGTCCGTCGGCCGGGGCACCTTGGGAGACGGCGCCTCAGAGGGCGTCTTGGGCTCCTGGGTGCACGAGCTTCTCGGCCGTGTGGCGGAAGGCATTGGCCGTTTAGCGGCGACAGGCCGTGAGCATAACGCCGCGACTTTGGAGGCTGAAGAAGTGGCTCGGAAAGCGAAGCTGCTGCGCTTGTCTGTGGAGAAGGCCGTCAGACAACAAGGCCTGAACCGCACTATGAGGTTCATGGCATAGAGCCTGTTCGTTATTCTTGCGCGCCACAGCACTGGGCACAGGTTTGTCGTCACATGCTGATCGAGTATCATGCGCATGGACAAATCGGTGTTTGGACATGCTGGCATTTCTGCAGATGGGAATGTTGGTCCTTCGTCGTTGTCGTGGTAGGAGGTTATATCTTGGATGGCTGTATTCCCCATGCTAGGGGGGTAGCGAGGGACAGCACTGGATTTGCCGACTGAGGCAGCCTTGTCGTAATCTGGGTTGGCTTTCTGTGGGGGTTGGGGTGTTGGTATAGGCTGTTCATCTTTGTGTAAATAGCGTATTTTCCTCTTGTGCTAAAACTTTCAGCAGCCGGCGTTCAGCGCTGCTTGTAGTTGTGTCTACCTCTAGTTTATATCTGACCACGGGCACTGCCATCACGTATGAAAACTAACAGCCCGTGCATAGCTCTTACGCAGCGGTTGCATCATCCCCACCCCAACACCTTCCAGAAAACTGTCGGACGGCAGCTACACTAAAGCCCCACCAGCAGCGGGGCGTGGAGGTACCAAAGCTTATCTCCGGCCGAGAGCTGCCCGCCCTTCTACCATTTATCCCGCTAACCCAGCCCCATTGCATCACCGCACGAGCTGTATCGCGACCGCCGACATCGCCGCCACACCAGGCGCGCTCAGCAAGCAACATTGCGGCTGCAACGGACATGACTGGAGCCGTTTCCCGGCCACTCCGTATCTGCTGCCGGGATCATTCGCCATGGCATACATAGCTCCGATCCACCGGTCCAGCAGTGTGCGCCATGCCCTGCAGGTCCGGCTGTTACCCGAGAGCGAACCGTGTTTGGTCCTCGCGTACGAGCTCCCGCCATTCTTCTTCTTTGCTGACCTTAACCGTGCCCCTCAACTGCGATTAGCCTCGATCGGGAAGCGCTGCTAACAATGTGGCGCGTTTTGGAGGATTATAGCAAGTCCAACCGCCTCGAGGTCTGGCAGATCACTGACGGCCATCTGACTCTGACGCACTCCAAGACTATCCACGGCACCATCGTCATGCTCCAGGCCCTGCAGCCTAAGGACTCTCCGACCGAGATGCTCCTTGTCGGCACCGACCGCTTTAGATACTTCTCGGTCATATGGAACCGGCAAACACGCGAGCTGCAGACGCTGCAGGAGATCCACGACCAGGCGGAGCAGTTCGTGAGGGATGTCACGACGAGGCATAGGTGCCTGGTCGACCCCTCCGGCCGCTTCGTCGTCATGCTGGTCTGGGCCGGTGTCGTCAACGTCATGTGTCTACAGCGTAGAAAGGGCAAGCACACAGACATCGTCTGGCTGGACCAGTCGCGGATTTCGGAGCTCTACATCAAGGACGCGGCATTCCTGTACTCGGAAGATGCCCATCCTCGTGTGGCCTTTCTGTACCAGAGCAAGCCGAACGTGCCAGAGTCCAAGCTAGTCACGTACCGCCTATGCTCCGACGATAAAGACTCAGAGATCTCCCGTTTCGACCCGCTCAAGGACCGGGAAATCAATATCGACATTCCTGACCCTGGCGCCGTCATGCTGATTCCTGTGGAACGGGTTGACTCTGGAAAGCGGCACAACTTCCGGAACCCCGGCGCGGATGCGCACCTCGGAGGCCTACTGGTCGTGGGCGAGACGCGGGTTCTATACATCGACGATATGACACAGGCGACCGTCGAAACTGCCCTTCCGACCCCCATGGTCTTCGTCGCATGGACCAAATACGACGCTTCCCACTACATTTTGGCAGACGACTATGGCGGTCTGCATCTTCTGACCCTAGACGTCAGGCAGGACGGGGTGACAGTGAAGGACGTCATCGTCTGCATTATTGGCAAATCCTCACGCGCCAACGAGCTTGTTTGTCTGGACAATGGCTTTCTCTTCGTTGGCTCGCACTATGGCGACTCCGAGCTGCTGCGCCTCAACTTGGACCCCGAGAACACGGAGAGGCCACTAGCCGAGGCGGTGCAGACGATCCCCAGCATCGCCCCAATTCTTGACTTTACGGTTATGGATATGGGTAACCGTGAAGCCGATACCACGGCTGGAAACGAGTACTCTTCCGGCCAGGCTCGCATCGTGACCGGGAGCGGGGCCCATAAGGATGGCAGCCTACGAAGTGTCCGGAGCGGAGTCAGGCTCGATGACATTGGGATTCTCGCAGACCTGCGAGATATCAGGGGGTTGTTTCCCCTGAGGTTGAACGGAGAGACCAACGCCCTGGTTGCGACATTTCTCACCGAAACGAGAGTCTTCACCTTCGACGCCGAGGGCGAGATCGAGGAGGTCGAGGACTTCCACGGTCTTGATTTATCAGTGCGGACGCTTCTTGTAACAACCCTTGACGACGGCAGTACCCTTCAGATCACTGAAAATGGAGCCTCGGTCATCGGCGTCGAGGACGGAATAACAATCAGCTCCTGGACACCGCCGACCAACCGACTGATTACGAGCTGCTCAACCAACGGGCAATGGCTACTCCTCTCCGTCGACGGCAAGACGCTGGTATCCCTTCGGGTGCAGGGCCTCGCCGAGACCGCGCAGCGGGAAAGCGACCCGAATGATCAGATATCCTGCCTTACCGCATCGCCACATCTCCTTGATTTAGGAGCTGTAGGGCTCTGGTCAACCGGGTCTGTAGCCATCATAAACCTTTCCACCCTAGATGTCCTACACAGCGAAAACCTGCGTAGGACAGAAGACGACGCGATAGTACCTCGCGATGTTGTCCTCGCCAAGGTGCTCCCGGCTGACGTGGCAGGCCCAACTCTGTTCGTCTCGATGGACGACGGCGAGGTGGTCACGTTCACACTGAACGACGCTGCCAAGTTGTCGACACGCAAGAGCGTCGTTCTCGGCACGCGCCAAGCTCACTTTCACGTGCTGCCACAGCCTGGGGGCGTGGCTAGCATCTTCGTCACCAGCGAGCATTCCAGCTTGATATATGGCTCGGACAAGCGTATTATATATTCCGCTATAACCGCCGAGTCCGCGACTTATGTGTGTCCCTTTGACACGGCTGTCTTCCCAGGCTCGCTCGCCGTAGCGACCGACTCGCAGCTCAAGATCTCAAAGATTGACCCTCAGCGGCAAAGTCACGTCCAGTCACTACCCGTGGGAGAAAATGTGCGGAGTCTCGCCTACTCGGCACCGACACGGGTCTTTGGGCTGGGCTGCATCCGACGGGAGCTTTCTAAAGGCGTGGAGAAAGCGTCCAGTACCTTCAGACTCGTTGACGAAGTGGTGTTCCAGCCGCTGGGCAACCCGTTTGAGCTGAATCAAGGAGAGGTGGTAGAGACCGTCATACGTGCTCAGCTCCCTGACAGCTTCGGTAATCCCGCCGAGAGGTTTATAATCGGCACACGGTTCCTCGCCGATGACAACCTAGTCTCGGGATCCAACTCCAAGGGCCGGGTGCTCGTCTTTGGGGTGGACGAGGAGCGATCGCCGTTCCAAGTTGTCTCGCATCCCCTCAAAAGCGGCTGCCGGAGGCTTGCCGTCATGGAGGATATGATCGTTGTCGCGCTCACAAAGACGGTAGTGGTGGCTCGATACGAAGAACTGACGTCTACGTCGGGCAGGCTGGTTAAGGTGGCCTCGTATCAGACCACGAGCTACGCCATCGACGTCGCTGTCGAGGGTCGCATGATCGCAGTGGCAGACATCATGAAGTCCATGTCGCTTGTCGAGTTTGTGCCCCCGGCGACGGCGGAGGATGGAAAAGAAGGAGAGACGAAGAAACCAGCACAGCTCGTCGAGGTCTGCCGGCACTACCAGTCGTCCTGGTCGACAGCGGTAGCACATGTTGAGGCAGACTCGTGGCTCCAGGCGGACGCCGACGGAAATCTGATGGTGTTGAGACGCAACACCACCGGAGTCACGCTTGAAGATAGACGGCGGATGGAGATAACGAGCGAGATAAACCTGGGCGAAAACGTAAACTGCATCCAGAAAATTGCCGTCGAGGCTGGGTCGAACGCGCCTATCCACCCCAAGGCGTTCTTGTCGACGGTAAAGTTGCAGCACAGGCATTCCCCTACTCGGCTCCCCCTGCTGACACTGTCTTTCTGTCTTTTTTTCTAGACCGAGGGCTCTATCTACCTCTTTGGAACCATCGCACCGGATATGCAAGACCTCCTGATCAACCTCCAAGAAAGGCTGGAGGACTACGTGGGAACTCTGGGGAACATACCCTTCAGAAACTACAGGTCGTTCCGGAATGCCGAGCGCGAGGCGGATGGCCCGGTCCGCTTTATCGACGGCGAGTTCATCGAGCGCTTCCTGGACATGGATGATGAGACGCAGGCTCTGGTGTGCCAGGACCTAGGTCCTGGTGTGGAGGACATGCGAAATCTGGTGGAAGAGCTGAAGAACATGCACTAGACGAAAGCGTGGATAAACAAGCGATGAGGAATGAATGCTACTGGCGGGTTTGTTTGAGTACATGAGGCGTTTGTGTAGCCTACTTCTTTTTCCGTATGTAGAAGAGCATGTCAGATACCTAATGAGATGGTTGCCCAACTTGACTTCATTGGAGGCACGACACGTCGTAGATGGATCGTGCCATCTCGCAGCAGGCGGGCCCGCAAACCGCGAGCTCTTTCCAACGGCCCCTATTTTCTGAGGAACATGGACAGTGGCCACCGGCTGGGATTTGGGATAGAGGTTGACGACGAGGTCTATCTTCCCGTGCGTGTTAATGGTGATCACGTGGTCTCAAGCCGCCACACGCCAGCGAGTCAATCGGATGCTCTCGGAATGCGCAACTCACGTGACTTGATTGAAACCGCAGCTCCAGCCAATGATACCCCACCAATTAAAGAAGCCCAAGCTCCAGCCTGAGGCAGAACCTCGGGAAACCGACCCAAAGACGACGGGAAAGGCCCAGTAAAAAAGACCTCAGAATCGGTCGAGACCAACGCACCGTCGACG
>GL876966.1:4446950-4461476 GCA_000193285.1 Magnaporthiopsis poae ATCC 64411
CCGGCGAAGCTGAGGCGGCCCGCGAAGCCGCCGACCATGAAGGGGCTCGACTCGCTCGCCTCGGCCGCCGTCGCCATCCCGTCGTCGACGCCCGACGTGGCCGTCATCATCATGGGTGCCATCATGGCCGACTCGGCGTGCAGGCCGGCTCCGAGGAGCGAAATGAAGACGAGGAACGAGCCGAGGGCCACGGAAAGCACGTTCATAGGCGCGAGCGACTGGCGGCTGCGCCACCATGGCGCCAGCGAGAAGAAGGCGACGATGCCGACGCCGAGGAGGAAAGGGCCCGTCATGAGGGCGCCGATCGAGGCCGGAGTGAGCTCGAACGGGAGGTGAGCGAACAGCATGCTCAGCGTCGCGGCCACAGCCCAGAGGGCGGAGAATGGCAAGAACGAGACGAGCAGGAGGAGCATAGTCGTCGGCGCGATCATGGCGCGCGGTGCCTGCAGCAGCAGGTCCTTGGATATGGAGAGCGCGCTGTACGAGTGAGGCCGCATGCCGCCGAGGTACTCCTTCACAGCCTCCACGTCGATGTTGCCACGCGGCTTGAGCGACATCTGTCTCTCGTACGGCGCCGCAGTGGCGGGCGTGTTGAGGAAAACGAAGGAGCGGTCGTAGGTAGTCTCAGGGACAGCGAAGGCGACCAGGAGGCTCGATATGGCCTGGAACGCGCAGAGGACCTGGAACTGGACCCGAAATCCTCCAGGGTTCATGGATGCGGCACCGCCGAGGATGGGCCCGCCCCAGGTCGTGCCCACCAAGACGACTTGATGGATGGCCAGACGCAGGCCGCGCTCGTGCTCCTTTTCCGTGCGGAAATTCCCTCCGCGGTTAGTAGGTAATTCTTTCAAGATTGAAGAACAAATGGGGAGGAAGCTTGCTTACAAAATAAACGTCGTGGATGGTCCCCAGCACCAGGGAGTCAAACACGCCCCAGCCGATGCCCTGGAAAACGCGCGCCGCCATGGCGGCCCCGAAATCCTGGGCAGCCGCGTTGATGATGGAGCCCAGAAACATGGCGAGCATCCCTGCGATATACAGTGGCCTCTTGCCCCAGAGGCGGGCAGCGATCAGAGCCGCCATGCCGCTCACAGCACCAAGGAGGAGGGGCACCCCTGTCAGCGCGGCTATTGTCGTGTAAGACCGGTTGAAGCTCTGCTCCAGCTGAACGTTGACGGGAACCAGAGCCGTCTTCATAACGCCGGCCAGCGCCACCGACATCAAGAGGGCTCCAAAGTTGGAGTCCTTTTTCCACATGGGCCAGTTCAGAGGGTCGTCGGCGTCGTCGCTGGGCTGCGGCACCAGCTCCACGTTGGCGTACTTCCCCTTGCCGAACTTTATGGGCCTTTTGCTCGTGTCCACCGAGGAGAAAGACAGGCGCTTCGTCGATGATGGTATCGTCACGGGCGGCACGCCAACCGGAATCCCTCGGAATGGCACTGGCACAGGGCGGGGTGCTGTGTCACTGGGCAGAGAGGGCAGCTGCGGCAGTCGCGTGGCGAGAGAAGTAACGGACCCGTCGCTCCTGGAAGTTCCCGGGCGTGAGTGGGTGGGGAGGGGTGGTAGAGGTGCCGTGGGTGGTGGTGTTGGTGCTGGCACCATCTCTGGCCTGAATTCTTGCGCCTCGGACTCTTTGCTCGCCTCGGATGATGTCGCGTTGGGGGAAGGTGTCGCGGCGGCCGTCGATGCTGGCTCCGTCTCTACATCCGTCTTGGTCACCTGATCCACGGGCTTTGGCGCTTCCTTTTCCTCCACGACGCGCTGGCTCTCCTTCTCACTAGCCATGACCTTTCCCTCCTCTTTCTCCAGCTGCGCCACCACCTCTGCAGCCCGGAGGCCGGCATCCAGCATAGAATTCCGATCCATTTTGTGTGATCAACCGAGATGCTGGCTGGTCGACCGGTTCTCTCGGAAAGAAAAAAAAAAAACGAAAGGAGAAAAAAAAAAAAAAGCGAAGGAGTTGAAAAGATATAATCGAACCAGCGACTGCGAATCGAAAGGAAAAGGGACAAAAGAAAGATGGCCCGAGGCAATCGTTGCTGTCCAGCAGTGAAGCCGGAAAGGAAAGGAAAGCCGGGGTATAACGAAAGGGAGGCTGGAGGGAGGCTGGAGGGGAGGAATAAAAGAAACAAAAAGATTAGGTAGTATTAAGAAGGGCCGACACCACCTTGGACCAGCAAGGGGGGGGGGGGGGGGTCGACAAGAAGGGAATATTAAACAGGGCAGATGCTCGATTACGGACGCATCATGGATGGATACGACAAGAGCACAGACGAGGTCCGTCAGATCTCGCAGGGCAAATGCGACGCAAGGGCTCCAAGATGGCGCGAACAGACCCTGCACCGTTTGTCGACGTACGTGGTGGCGTGCGAGGAGGAGGGAGCAGGGCAGGAGAACAGACGGCAAAAAGAAAAGAAAAAAAAGACAAGCGAAGAAACACCTTTTGGATCAACGAGATGGGATGGCATGGGCCAGGCATGGCGCGACGGGGTATGTGACGCGTGCGTGATCAAGGGTACATGGGGCAGAAGGAAAGTCCGCGAAAGCTAGACCGAAAACGGAGACGACGCAGATGGGCAGCAGCGGAGCATGGTCCCCGTACCTCGGAGGCGCTTTGGTTTGGAGCCGAATATGCCATGAGACTTGCAACCGGGACCAGCGGTGACCAGCCATCATCGTCGAGGCCGGGCCGACAGGGAGGGTCCAGGCGTCCCCAAGTTCCCACATTCAAGAGAACGAAAAGATGGGGCAGCGGCGGGGATCCCGAGGGAAGTGAGACTCCAATCAATGGGTGCCCCTGGCGAGGCCCAAGTCCCAGAGTCACGGGAAGGAGGCTGAAAAAGTGCGTCTGTTCTCTCTCTCCCAGCCACCACCACCACCCATAAATAAGCGGACGTACGTCAAGCAAGTGCCGGGCTGGGGCTGGCTGGCTGGCTGAACATGAATAAGACGGGACGGACAGAACGACGTGAAGTTGCGTGACTGACCATATTCCTTGTTCTGGCCGATGTGGAAGTGGTTCAGCCCCGAACGTTGCGCACGCGGGCTTAGCGTGTGAGGGAGGGATGGATGGGTGCCGTTCCCGTCTGCGCGATTGGGGAGCTTGGGCCAACCCAGCTCAAAAGGGCTCAACCCGATTGGAGCGCAGCGTGTGGACCCCCGCGATTCGTTTTGCCCCATCCCCCTTGCAGACGCAACCTCGCGTGGCTGAAACCAGGGCGGGCACGTCGATCTGTCTCAAGATAGAACAAGACCACTTTAGCACATCTCAGTTTTTTTCCTTCTTTTTTGCGATGTCACTTTCAACGCATTTTCACCCGATTTCTTGCGTGTGTGTGTGTGTGTGTGTGGCGCCCTTGTGTTTATGCTAGGGGTGTGACTGGGCTGAACATCGGCAGTCGAGGCTGTTGCATAAAACATCTGGTCAAACTGCTTGAGCGTTCTATGCAAAAGACCTCAACCCTGCTTGGTAAACCTGCGATCATGATGCATCACACACACACACACACACACACACAACCGACGACAGGAAACAAGGATCGCGTACCGGCCACGGTCGAGGCCATACTTGTTTGGATGAGGAATACTTGGACACGCTGTCCCTATTTTTCGTTCGAAACTAGATTGTGTGGCTTCCACTTCAGACGCCGTTGGCGGCGCACGAGTTGTCAGAGGGCTACATCTGTTTTTTCGTACGACAAAGACAAGGTTGAGACGTTCTGCGCAAAAGGGCGATGTAACACCACAGCCTCGTAGGTGGGTACCGAAAATAGCACGCCTGCTCCAAAGTTCGCCGCCACGAGGCTCCCTATACATAGTAGTGCCTATCTCTTTCCAAATGAACGTACATTGTACATTAGGTTGGCAGGTCGTCTGGGGCTATGATGACATGCAGCGACATAAACAAAAACCGATTCGCCCGACGACGCACACGGCGAATCCTCCAGATTCTTCGCCCACCGATCTACTGATGCGCCAGCAGTATGCAGACCCGGGTACCCCGGCCCCGGAATTTGCAAGACTCAGTCATCCACGCGACTGTGGATGTTTTGCACCGGTTTGCTAACCAAAACACTTAGCGAGCCAGAGGAACAACCACCTGTCTCCTTGTGGTAAAACAATCTGTTGTGTGAAAAGATGATGAAGAAAAAAACCATTGTTGGTGGCGTGAATCCCCCGACGTCTCGTTGCACTGTTTCTTGGCACCGCGTCAGTTATTTTGGCCAGATGAACATCTAAAAAGAAAAAAATACAGATACATACATACAGGCACGGGAAACGAAAAGAAAACAACTACGGTATGAACAACCATGGCCAAAAAGAGGCGCTCCCAGATATCCACCTCATTCCCGTTGAGCAAGAGCCACCGGCATGGGCCCGCTTGGTCGATCACTCTTGCCCCGGTCCGGAAGCCATCTTCTCCGTTGAGTACGTACATAAGCAGCAGGTCCCGAAAGAGCATGATTCCGAGAAGTCGGAGCTGAATTCCACCCCCGCGCCCGCATCCATGTAGTGATTGTGCTCTGCGATTGGTCAACCATGCCCCCTTTCCATCACCCGGCAGTCCAAAATGCACATTGCCTGCCAAGCGTATCCGATCCGCTCGACCAAGATTTGCACTGCCCGACCAAGATCCTTTTCTGTGGATGTAACATGGCGGGCGTGGCCTCGATAATGCTTTCGATGGGTTTTCGATGTTATCTGTATTGCACTGCCCGTTCTGAATGTCGACTAGCGCCGGTTTCACGCGTGAGACCTTTGTGCGGTCTAAGCGATGGTCGTCGTCGACCTCCACGAACCGCAGGCCCACTTCGGTCGGTCGAAGTGGTGAGCCAGAAGCGGCGCGAGCTTGATGTTGCATGGATAGAACAACATCTGGGCGGGATCAAAATCCACCGCCTTGGGTTTGTTGTTTAGGAAGACGGCCGTATCTGCTTGCATCAGGAAAAACAATCCCGAAAGGGTAGAGTAAGGTTGTTCATCAGTAAACATGATCCCCAAAGCACAGAGTCTCGCATCGTCGCTCCTCTGTTCGATCGCCACAGCCCCATATCCATCATCCCCGGTTTTCTCTCTCTTTTGTTTCCAAGGGCGTAGACTACACCCGAATTGGGAGCAGAAATGGCATGTCAGTTTGACAGTCCGCACCCGCAGATGAATGGCAATGCTTCTTGCGTGAGCTTGCCTCCCAGCCGCACAGACACACACTTGTCCTGGTCTGATCTGCTAAACGCGGATCGACAAGGTCAAGCAGCGATGATGCGATTGGGCTGCACGAGCTTTCCAGCCCTGCCAGGTGTTGAAACCTAAAAGGAGGAAGCATGGACCGCGTCTTTGGGTAGCCGCATGAAGCCGGGCAATCACTGATCCCGGACATCCAAGCGAGCAAACCAGGCTGGGTTTGTCGATAGAGCGCCAACCTCTGGGGCTGGTATCTTTCTTCTTCTTCTTTTTTTTTCTCTTTTTCTTTCTCTCCCGCGCTCCGTTCAGATGGAAGCAATCACGATGGCTTTACCTGAACTTGTGGCCTCCTGCATATCCGACTTTTCAGTCGTGAGAAGCAAGTGGCTTGTACGAACCACGAGTTCTATGCTTAATCATTAGCCTGTGGCCAAAGGAAGGGGTTGATAAGCAGGCAATACGAAATAGGCCCGTACCGTCATACTCCAGCCTGTAGCTCACGGGCGGGTCATCATTGACGCCAACAAGCAGCGGCGCACGCCAGTGGTCCGTGATCTCGGAGACACGGAAACGCACGCCCACATGCTTGTGGGGATCGGCCCAAAGGATCCCCGCCCGTGATTTGCCGTCGACCCCCGGTCTCCTCTGGCTGTCCCCTGCCGCGGCCGAGCCGAGCCAATCGCGCCACACCCGGATGAGGCCATCACTGATGTTGATGTGGCTGGAGAAGAGCCCGTGCCTAGGCCCGAGTTTCACCAGGTTCGTCACCGTGCACAGCTGCGTGAACAGCTCGGCCTCATCCAGGTTGACGTCTAGCGACGGCGGCTCAGGAGTCGCCTCCTCCTCTCCCTCCATCCCCGAGTTAGTCGGCGCCGTGGCATTGCCATTTGTCACGTCTTGTTGCTGCAGTTGCTGCAGAGCCGCCCTCGCTCGTCGCCGGCGACCGACCCGGCCACCCTCTTCCAGCGGCAACGGGCGGAAGTGGGAGTAGAGCTGCCTCAGCTGGCCGAGGCTGCGCTCTGAACCCTCTTCCGGCACCTCGCCCTCGGCTGGCCCAGCGTCGACAGCAGAGCGGCTGATGCAGCGGCCGCTGTCGAGCGGGCCAGTCCCGAGGAACTTGCAGTGGAGGTAGGGCGTTGAAAGCTTCGCGCTCGGGTGATAGCACTCGAGGATCAGCTCATTGCTGGCCGAGACGGCGCTGGCGAGGCGATTGGACAACAGACGTAACACAATGGCATGGAAGCGCCGGCTAACAGCGGAGAGAGGGAGAAGGGCCTTGGCAGGGAAGACGGAGAGGACCGAGAGGAGGATCTGTTTCGTCGAGTGGTTTGTTGTGTCAGACAGCCTGGCGGTCAAAAGGGTCAACCGTTACACAATATCGACTGTGCTAACCTCGTTCGGCAAAGATTCCAACGTAGCAGGGTCGGAGGCCATCTTCCCTATCTTGAACAAGACTCGGGCGGGATGGATGCGCAACGATAAAGTACCGGTTCCAAGTAAACAAAGGGCAACGATCCAGACAGATCGGTGCCAGCAAGTGTTCTTGGAGAAAAAAGACACGACACGCCGGCGGTGGGAGCAGCCTCGCCGGGTCCCCCGAGCTTTTATAGCAGCGCACTGCGGCAAGCTCTTGGGCCTGTCTGGCCCAAAGTCCAAGACTGGCCGATGCTGACACACAGGTGATCCCTACAAGGGGTACTTGGCCTCAAGGCGAGATAAGGACGGTGAGGCAGGTAGCTTCTCGTATGAGGGAGGCGTCCGGCCTCATTGGTACTTCGGACTCAACCGGGAATAGGATAGCTGCGATGGCGTGTCGGTCACGGCAGAACCCACACGGCAGCAAGGGGCGGGTGGGGACGCCGCGGTCATATCCCGAGGATCCCCAGCCGGGATGGAACCTTCGGGGCGAAGCTTTGTCGGTTTGTTGGGACCGTGGTCTTGGTTGGTCGCCAGGAAGCGTCTGATGGCGCGGACAGGAGAGGTCCTGGGTTTCGTGATGGGAGCTGGGCGTTGCCTTATCGAATCATGATGGATGGGTTCGGTTGAGCTGTCAGCAAGGCGACCCCGCCATGCTCGAGGTCCCGATTCGGACGAACTTGATTGCTTCGACTCAGCTGGAGCAGGTTTGCTCATGCGCTGTGTGTTGGCGATTGGACTGATTTCGAAGGGGTGCCCTGCCAGCCCAACTTGTGGGTTGGAGATAAGAGAGGGCCGTCCGTTATTCGCCGATGTCCGAGCGAGAATGGATGAGCTCGAGCTCATGTGAGGGAGGTGTAGCAGTTGATCTAATTGTTGTCAATGGCTGGGCCCCACCGAAGCTTGGAAGCCTCGTTCGGCAGTCGCCAGACCCCTGCACCGCTGAAAATATTAGCTGCGTCCCGGCATCCATCACGAGCTGTGCCTGGCGGCATTGCCGGGCTTCCCTGTATTCATCGCGCCCCAGTCTCGTGCAGCAAGCATGAGCACACCCACACCGCACAGCTTTTTGTAGCTCAGCCGGAAACACATTTGACAGATCCAGCCCTGTCCAACAGCAAATCGACATCAGCTGCTTTTTGCCAAGCGCCCAACGCCGTTTTATTGTTGGCCAATGTTTGCAGTTTCAGCTCAATATTTGACGTCGGTCTTCGCCTAATCCAGCGAAGGTTGGGAGCCTCGAAGCATCTCGGCGCGCAGCTGTCAAGTCCAAGATTAGACAAACCCTGTTTGCTTGTGATTGGATGTGGCCAGCATATCCTGGGCTTCCATGCTGCACTCCTGGCAGGCTCAGCTGTGGGCTTCGCCTCGCGGTGGTGTGATGTAATCACACCGAACAACGCCTGGTAATCACACGTCTTTTGTTGGAATCAGCGTTCCTTATCACCGGCCCTCTGCGGGACCCTCAGATCGCGCCATTTCCAGGATTCCACTCGGGATTACTACATGCACCTGTCCATTGCATACAAGAACCTGTATCTTCGCTTCGTTGTTGGTCGAGGCGGTGGAGCGTTCGCGCCGTCCTCAGCCTCTCCGGTCCTCACAGACCGGGCCTTGGGCCGCGACTCGCGCCCACCGTGTCTTGACAGTTCTTTCGTTGGGACGATTCCGAAGCAAACCCGATATGTCTTTGCGCTCGCTCGCTGCCGCTTCGGACTGCCTTCTACGATTTACGCGGAAGAGCAAGCTTGATCTTCCCTCGCACGGTCCTTTAGGAAAATTCCGCCGATTTCTGGCGACCTCCGGAAGTCAGCTTTTGCATCTGGTACAAGTCTCCCTGCGGCGCTACTAGCTCACGCCTGCGTGATAGTCTTTGCCTTGCGGACATCTTAGCACTTTTCTCGCAGCATTCAAGCTCAGACAAGGATAGCCTTCTGGCCGAATATGGCTCGGCGACAGGGAGCCGTGGTATCTCAGTTATAAGCTCTCACCCAGTCCTCGAAGAAAGTCAAGTTCGCGCCAAAAAAAGATCTGTTCGGGTTGCGCCGGAGCGGTGATCATCCACAGCAGCCACGAGAAGAGGAGAGCCTCCCACCTTTGATACAGAAACCGGTATTTGATTGCACGTTTCATACCTCATCGCGACGAGGTAGGTATTCGAGCGTATACAGGATCTGGGCGTTCGTGGCGGGTACCCGGTAGCCGTTCACCGGTATGGGAGTCGCGTTTTGGACGCACGCCACATTCGACCCATCGATACACCTTCCCTCGCCAACGTCCCAACGACGCCAACGACGACCCTTCTCGTCTGGCAGCATGCGCCGCCACTTCATTCACTAGCATTTCGAAGACGAGGCCCGGGAGCGCAAGTAGTGTTTGTCCCATCGGGACAGTGCAGCCGCTCCACGTCACACCCGAGGTGTCAGCCATCCAATCAACGCGTGGGTTTGTGGAACCATGGCGGGAGCTGAGGTTTGTGGCGTTCACTTTCGCCGTTTGCGCCGCCACCCGATGCAGTTATCTCAGGTGAAACGTTGATCTCAAGCCGCATTCTCCGTCCTGCCATCATATACTTCGAAACAACATTTACACCCGGGTTGACCCCTATCGCCTTTCGGTAGTACTAAGCTCATCGTGCAAACGCAGATCGGTGTTACTTGCTGCACGTTCTGTCACGGATGGGTGAGAGTTATTTACGCCCTTGGTTGTGGATTGTGCAACGTTCCATTCCGCCGTGGTTTGGTCATTACATCCCTCCCGACGGAGTAGCACACTGAGCACATCAAACATGACGTGCCCGCGTGTTTGCTATTGGGGAGGGCAAACCGAGCAAACCGTTGATTGAGACTGCATTTGACAAATACCTTTATTCCCACAGCCTTCTCGACCGTCGCTCAAGGGATCTTGCATTGCCCCTGCGTTGGGAATGTATCTCGTCTGTCAGCCGGACTTCGTGCGGAGCAGCATAGAAATAGGTAGGTAGAGGGTCCGCACTTGGTCGCATGGGCGATGCCCAAGACACGGACATCCGCCCTCCTTGCCTGCATGCATCTCAGGCTCGTCACATTTCCCTGGTTTGTTTGCCCTTGGCGTTAGCAAACTTGCAAACGCAGCTACCCGTCGAATGTAGGTGGTAGTTGACGCAGAGGCCGATCAACGTGACGATGGCCAATACCATTTGCTTCAAAGCGTCATGAAAACAATGCCATTGAAACGGGATTGAAACAAACGTTGTTGACGTCAGTCATTCAGTGCTGGCACCCGAGGTTTCGTGAACCTATGGGCACTGGCACACCGATAGCGGAGCGGTCGCAGATAGCTTCTATGACATGGGTGCCCTGACCCATCAAGAGTCTCCGCTGCCAATAGTCTGCCTCGGATTTCGGGACCGCGGTAAGAGGGGCACTAAAGGTGGCGGGTGGACCCGACTGCGGCCCAACCAGCCGGTCCAGGCGCGTTCCTGGCGCAAAGCAACAAGTGGTGAATCTGCGAGCGTATAGACTTTGGTTTCACCGATGCCCGGGCTGTTTGGTTTGGCCCTTCGCTTTGCATGCAGCCTGACCGCACCTTCCTCCAGCCACCTGAAGCTCGCCGGCTCGCTCTAAGTGACAAGCGCCCTGTGGACCTTTTTCAAACCGTGACGCGCCGAGATCAAAACCGCCCGCCGGCCCCTCATCCCATCCGCTTCCTCCTAATACTCCCCGACCCTCCCAAACTCGAGACGCAGAACGCCCTCTCCCGTAACTCTATACCTCAGCGGCGAATAGCACCTCAAGACTATTCGAAGGAGGGTGAAGGATCCAAACCATGGCTCCTGGTGTGGGTGAAAAGGTCGCAGGGACGCCAGAGGGGACCGCCGCCCAGGATTTTGTCGGTACGTCGAGAATAAGAGTGTTGTCTCCGTCTAATCTGTTTGCTCTCGCGTTTAGGAGACGCTGACACTTGACCATCGCTGCAGACCCTGGGATCGTACCGATCCCCAAGATATCTGGCGACTGGACCGTCGAAAAGGTGTTGGACACGGTGGCAACAAATAAGCTGGAGGAGGGCTCCGACTCGCCACTACCATATTTCCACCTGCTGGAGCGCCTCAAGACCACCAAACGAGAGGGATGGCGCAGGTTCAACATTGAGAGGTACCCACCTCAAATCTTGAATGCTTCGGGCTTGCGGGCCACACACGCTTACCGCTTTGGTTTTACTGACCCATGGCCCAACCCGATGGAAAATAGAGGCGAGTCCATCGCGGACCACATGTACCGCATGGCCATGATGTCGATGCTCGCGCCGCCGTCCCTCGCTTCGCGCCTCGACCTCAACAAGTGCATGAAGATGTGCCTTATCCACGATATGGCCGAGTCGCTCGTTGGCGACATTACCCCCGTCGACGGCGTCCCGAAGCCGGAGAAGGCGCGCCGCGAAGCATCCACCATGGACTACATCACCTCGACGCTTCTGGGCAAGACGTATGGGAGCAGCAGTAGCGGCGCAACGGCGAATGGCAACACCCCGGGTCCGCTGGGCAAGCTCGTTGGCGAGAACATTCGCGCAATCTGGCAGGAGTATGAGGACTCGCAGACGCTGGAGAGCAAATACGTCCACGACATCGACAAGATGGAGCTCCTGTGCCAAATGGTCGAGTACGAGAAGCGCGGCGAGGGCAAGCTGGACCTGGGCGAATTCGCCTATGTGGCCCGTCGCATGGAGCTCCCTGAGACAATCGCATTGGGCCAGGAGGTTCTCCGCGAGCGCGAGGCGTTCTGGGCTGGCCAAGCCGGCGGCGAGAAGCATCTGCGCGGCGAGAATGCCGTCGCCGGCGGGGTGGAGGCGGACAAGGTTGCCATGCAGGAAGCTTATTACGGGAAGGGGAACTGAGGGGCTGGCCAACTGTCGCAGTATTCCCATTTCTATGCACAGCGTAGATTATCGGCGTTCGGATTCGAGGAAAATCCGGCATGCATTAGACAGTGGGGTAGGATCCCATCCTTGCTGGCTTACAGATAGCCATAGAGCAATTTTAGACACGATACTAGCCTGGTTCACGGCCAGCATTTCCTCAGCAAACACCAACTCTTTTTCCAGTCATGATCACCCTGACGACTGACTGCCTCTGGGAGTTTATTTGGACTGTACATCTATCTAGAACAAATTCTATCGAGTATACATACTTTTGGAGGCGGAGGCAAAGTTGAGGCATGCGTCTAACGGTTTTTCGGGTCCCGGCAACGCACAGCGCAAGGTCCCATCTTTGGAGTTATGCATGTTTACCAGTAAACACCCGGAGTTTGCTCTGCCCAGCAACGCCCCGCGACGGGCTGGGGAGCCGATGATCAAAGCGGGTCACGCTAAGACGGGGGCTGGATCCAGCCCAAACCGCCAGCCGACGGAAGCGAACAAAAGGTTTGAGGGTCCTGTGAGTGGCTTTGTTGGTGGCGGAACTCTGCCCCATCAACATTCCTCGGGGACCACGGCTCCGTGCGCGCCCATCATCAATGCGACACCGTCATTGATCGCATCACAACCCGTTGTGCTGGGCTCCTGTCTCCGTCCAGATCGACCGTCCAGAGCACGGCTCCTGCTCGTCCGCACGTGGCGGTGTGGCTAGGCTGTGCGTGCGCAAGGCCCGGCCAGCTCTTTGGCTCTGACGTAGACCACTCGACAGCCAGTGCATTCTCGTCCATGTAAGCACGCCCTGCTCTGCTTTCTCCGCCTCGGCCTGGGCCCCCAGAGGCCGCGCAACCAACAAGGCCGCTTCTTTTGCTCCAGCCTCAAAACCCAACCACGCCCCTTCACCATCCGCCAACTTTGCCCAAAATCGGACCATCTCCAGGACCCGACCCGTGGTTGCAGCCTCGGGCGCCTGGGTGTCCAGCACATTTGCGCTTCAGCAGGCTCGCCTGGCGCAGAAGTTAGCCCTCATTTTCCTCGGTCTTGCCAGCGGGCCAAACGAGCCCGCCCACGGGGAACCAAAAGCTAAAGGCAATCCATGCGATCAGATCCAACGGAGAAAGCGTTGACGAAGTCTTCAAAGTCCGCACCCCAGCCACCTCTTTCCTCGCTTGGGGCCCATCTCATCCTTCACCGCTATTCATTTTTCGTCCTAGCCTGGAGACAGCAATCCGTCCTACTGCTTTGCACGCTGGTTTCCATCGCAAACAAGCCGATCCAAGCGACTCTTGTCTATTGTCGACTTGTTTCAAACATCTGTCCGGCAGCTGCATCAACGACGCCAGGGCGTTCTAGCTCGAGAAGAGGAACACGCTTGGCATCACCGGCGTCACCGCTCGCTCACACCGGCGCTCCTTGCGGCTCGCGCGATCTAGTTGTTGTGCAATATAACGCTTGGAGCCCCACAAGAAACAACAATAACAACAACAACAACAGCCGAGATAGCAAGGTCGCTTGTGCGGCAACATATATAAGCAACCATGACCTTCCAGCAGTTCCATATGCCGGGTGGCTATCAGTTCGATGGCCCCCAGCAGTCGGGACCTGCCCTGAGCGCTGGCATCTTTCGCACCCCAGCCTCACCCTCCGCATCGAGCAGCTCTGTCTTCAACCTCGCAAAGTCGAGCGGCAGTCTCTGCTCGGATGCTCCCAACGCCCATAACGGCGCCGGAGCCAAGCGCAAGCGAAACCTCAATCTCGCGGCCAAACAGCCTCGCGTCTCGACTCCGCTGCAGGAGTGGGGAAGCCTGAGCATCGATACCTCATCTGATCGCGCTGCTCCCACTGGATTCTTCGACTACGCCTCCCCGAAAGTCGGAACCAGCGACGCCGAGGCCAGAGGTCACATCTACACTCTTGCGGGTCAGATAGAGACGCCTGGGGGCGACAACACCGGGAGCGACAACTGCCTTATGGACAGTGTCTACTCCGACGTCGACTATCGCAGAGGCATGGGCTCAAAGAGAACTCGCAGCGACCTAGAAGACCCATCATCAAACACGCCAAACGCTCACTCATCACTATCGCGATCTCACGACATGGGCGCGACCGACTTTACCTTCTCAGTACCGCCTAACGGAGGCTCCGGATGGGGTGCCTTGGCCTTCGGCGCTCTCGGAGGCGTGGTTGGTAGGGTCTGGCAGTTCTGCAAAGCTGGTGCTTTCCGCGGCTTCTCTGCTGGTGGAGGCTCCCACTACGGTGTCGATGGCCACCAGGGACGCGGGTTTGTCAGGCGGAGCCCTGTCTCATCCCCAACCTACGACAAGGAGGACGCCGAGAATATGGACTCGCTGCGTCAAAATGCTGGAACTCCCGACTCGCTCCCGCGGCCCGCAGTCAAGAGGAGGCAGACCGAGAAGGGACCCGAGGATCTCAAAAACTGGATTGTCGTCTCAGACCGCAGTCCTACCCCCACCAACCCGGCGTCCCGTCGGCAGACGACCTATGACGAGAAGCGGCAACTGTCAAAGCCGGCCAGCCGGACGACGAGTCGCGCAGGCAGCCGACTCTCGCACGGCCGCAGGACCAGCGTGCCTGCCTCGCGTCGCAGCATCCAAGACAGCATCTGCTCATCAGCTACTACCCTGAGCATGAATGGACGGCCCTCGTCGCGTCTCTCGCAGGCCGGGCGTGAGCCCGCCAGCTTTGCCGCACCGCGCTCGCCCATGTCGACCACCTCATTCATCCCTGTCCTGAGCGCGTCTCCGAGCCGCATCCCCGTTCCTACGTCTCGTCTTGGAATCAACCCCTTTGCCGTTCCTCCCGCCGTGGACGCCACCACTACCGCCGCTGAAAAATCACCAACCACCCCTGGCACTCCATCTCGCAGCAGCAATGGCTTCGCCACCGTGGCCGGTGCTGTGAACTTCCCGGCCAGCGGCTCGGTGCGCGGCAATAGCCACCGTCGCGGACGGCCCAGCTCAACATCGCCGCGCCGCAAGGGATCGGCCTCGACATTGCCGCACATCTCGACCGTCTTCG